>CM068953.1:26421901-26442494 GCA_035128595.1 Eptatretus atami | reverse complement strand
TCTGTCAATTCAGGGGGGGGGTACGGCTGCCGTATCCTAGCCGTAGAGCAAATGTGACTCATGCTTAAGCATGATACTTCCAAATTCCCCCCCACCCCTTCCAAAATAAAAGTTGTCATGTTAACATCAAATTCTCTCTTTCAATAAGATTGAAATTGGTGATCTCAACCAAAGCTCAGGTTAATCGGATGAAAATTGTCGATTTTTCAGATGAAAATTGATTTTAGAAGTTTGAACTTGAGTTGACGAATGACGTTGACTTGACCTTTGACCTATTGACCTCAAAAATAGTTGGTTTCCCGATTCAGTAAAGCACTATGCAATTGCTGTTTAATTTTCAAGTCAATCGGATGAAAAATGACGATTTTTTTTTAGAAATTTGACCTCACTATGACCTGTGGCCTTTGATCTTAAAATCAATAGGCTTCTCAGCTGTGACTACCTCGACAACTTAGTAAAGTTTCATGCCAATTGGTTTAGAATTGTGACCTGGAGGCAATTGACAGACAGACTGACAAACAGACAAACAGACAGAATAACAAAATTGACCAACCAAGATACTTGGCAAATGTTCGATTTTGCAAGTAACAGACAGACAGACAGGGGCGAAAACATAACCTCCGTCCACCTCCGGTGGCAGAAGTAACCAGAGAGTTCATAGAACACCTTACCCTGTGCAGTCTTGAGAAAAAAGGACATGGTAAGGGTCTTTTCTACTTACTCTTGCTTCTTGTGTTTCCGAGCTACAGTATATTTCCAATGAGCTGCCATTTTGTCTGAATCTCGATGTTGAATGTTCCCCAACGCTGATAGCTCAAACAGCAAATTTGATTGTTCGAGATGACAGAAAATGCCGTAATATTTTGTCCTAGTACTGCAAAACTGGAGGTTTTTGAAAGTGCCAATAAGGCTTTTCGAGGAGGTTGATGGCAGGATTTGCACTCTGACCACTGCAAAACACTTAATTCTGCAAACCAAATTTAAAAAACGCAAAGAAAACTGAAACCCACTCTGTGGGAGTACCTTAGTTTCGCAGGACAGCTCACTGGATGATGCGATTGGGGAAAAGCCTTGAGGACCCTCTTTGTTTGATGATAGGAGGAAAAGCATGGAGTAACCTTACTGGGTCGGATTGAGGTGGTGTGTGTTGGCGTGGTGCTGAGGTGTTGTCCACCAGACGGCGGTCTCCTCGGCTTAACCTGAGGGTGTCCCTTCGGGTGGGTGTCCTATGCCTCAGTCCTGTCTGTAATGTCCTATCTGTAAGAGATGATGATCACCTGTCTCTGCTGTCGTCTGAACTCCAGTGTTTGAATATCAGTATTGCAGCACTCTCTGAGGTTTGGAGACTGAATAGTGGGGAGATCATGGCAGGTGGTTACACAGCCTACTGATCTGATAAATCTGATGGTTACCACACCCAAACCCAAGGAGTTGCTGTAGCTGTGTCCAATAAGGTGATCCCCCCAACGATAATTGAGGGAACACGGTCAACGAGTTTATTATGAGACTGAGGATTCGTCACTCCTTAGAGGTCATTTCCCTGGTCTCTGTGTTTGCTCCGACTGAGGTGAGTGATGTCACTGTGAAGGAGGCATTCCGTTCCACGCTGGAGTTTGTGGTTGATCAGTGCCCCAGGCGAGATATTCTTCTAGTCTTGGGGGATTTCAATGCGTTGACTGGCACTGATAGGGATGGTTATGCAACATGTGTTGGTCCCTATGGATCTGGAACTGTGAACTAGAATCGCACTAAGTTCCTTGACTCTGCATGAAGTCATGGACTTAGGGAGGCTGGTTTATGGTTTCAGCACCCACAGCCTAATCGCTGGACTTGGTATTCCAATGCTGGTGGTGTGGCAAAGGAGATTCACAATGTGCTCGTTGATGGTTGCTGGAGGATGATCCAGAACTGCAGGGTCTACCGGACTGCACAGTTCCTCAATACCGACCACAGGCTTGTTGTAGCAACTCTGAAGTTGCAGCTTAAATTCAGGAGAATGGTACCATCCCAGCCTAGGCTGGATGTTGGCATGCTCAAGGATGAGAGGTAGCTGAGGAGTTTGTGAACAGGATGAGTGGAGATTATGGCGGTCTGTGTGTTTTGGGGAATGCTGAAGAGTTATGGAGTGCCTTCAAGACTACCATCCCTGATGTTGCTGGGATGACTTGGAACCCAATGTCAGGCAAAGAAGAACTTTGTCTCCAAAGGGATACTGGATAACGTTGACCAGAGTCGCAGGGCCAGGCTTAATGGCAGAGCTGAGCTGTTCAGGGAGTTTAGGCGTAAAACTGTACTTGTGTTGAGGGTGGATAAGGAGGCCGATGTGCGAGGAATCTGTGAGGGAGTAGAGCATCACCTGTGGTCAAGTGATTCTCCTTCTGCTTACAGAGGAATTCATGCATTGCGTTCCTCCAAGCCCGTCCCGCAGCGTACTGCAGTTAGAGCGGATGGGGGTGGGCTCTTGACAGAGGAGTCTGAAGTGAATGCCCGCTGGGCCGATTACTTTCAGTGGCTTTACCAGGCTGACCAACCAGCTGTAACTATCCTGATTGCTGACCCTCCAATCAACTGCGAACCACCTTCGTTTGTGGAAAAACTGGGATCTGTGGCATCCATGCTGAATTTCTCAAGGCTGGTGGAAATGCTGTACTCGTGTCATTGCATGCAGTTCTGTGCTCTGTTTGGAACACAGGCAACATCCAATTGACTGGAAGAGGGGCCTTGTTGTCCCTTTCTGGAAAGGGAAGGGGGATCCCCAGGACTGCAAGGGTGATGCTGCTCTCAGTGTCGAATAAGGTCTTTGCTCGGATAATTCTTGATTGGGTTCGCCACCATCTGCTTGAGCATCAGCGCTCAAAGCAGTCAGGCTAAACACCAAAGAGGTCAATGATTAACCCTATCCTTGCTCTTCTGGTCCTCACCAAAGGCAGACGAGAATTTCAGCAGTGGCTGCTCGCAGTATGTGTTTATCTCCGCAAAGCATTCAATTCAGTGAATCGGGATGCCCTCTGGAGGATTTTCGGTCTACGTGGGGTGCCCCCAAAACTGATTAATCTGATTTCTGAACGATACTCTGGAACTGAGAGTGCTGTGAGGTGTGGTGGTTCCATCTCAAACTTATTTACAGTTGTTACTGGCATTCATCATGTGTGTGTACTGAACCCGACACTTTTCAGTGCTTGTATGGACTCAATTCTGGGGAGGATTTCAGAGAGCTCAGGTCGCAGTGCATCATGTGGTAATGTTAAGATCTCTGACCTTGATTTCACAGATGATTCAGTCATCTTTGCGGAGATGCTGTATATCCTCATGTGGGCCCTCGAGGTGCTGGATGAGGAGTTGTACCCACCAGCATTATGGGTTTCCTGGGTCAAAACTAAGATCCAGGTTTTCAATGACATCTTGAATGCTGCTATCCTGTCTGTACTGTTTGTGGTGAGGATGTTGAGGTCATGGAGAGATTCACTTACCTTGGCAGTGATATTCAAGTCTCTGCTGGCTCTGAGCCAGAGGTCAATAGACGTCTGCGTCAGGCCTGGGGAGTCATGGATTCACTGGATCATGGGATGTGGCACTGTACTGTAGGTACCTAAGCAGGAGGACGAAAGTCCAAGTCTTTAAGTAGTTGGTGCTTCCAGTCTTACTCTACAGATGTGAGACTTGGACTCTGACCAGGGATCTGAGATGGACCTTCGGTAACAGGTCTCTTCAGACTATCCTTGGCTATTGCTGTTCAGCCTTTGTGTCCAACGAGCGGTTGCTGAGAGAGACTCAGATGAGATTTGTTACCTGTCTAGTCTGTGAGCATCAGCTGCAGCTGTATGGACATTTGGCTCGTTTTTCTGATGCTGATTCTGCTCACCAGATTCTCTCAGTGAGGGATCCTCATGAGTGGAGGAGGCCAATGGGCCGACCATGTGCTTCGTTGTTGCAGCAAGTTGATCAGCATCTCAAGGAGATTAGAATGGACCAGGCTGTTTTGCAAGTAACAAGAAGCATGTCATGCATGTCATGCAGACCCATTAGAATGGGTCTGCCTGGGGGATGGCCAGACGGAGGCCCCTGGAGTACTGGCAGAAAGTGGATGCAGCGACGCGCTGCTCAGGCGCATGTTCCCACACATGACCCGTCCACTCATGCGATTTGCGTTCTCCAGTGTTTAAGTATTTAATTAAACTGCCATAAAATAATGATTTTAAATGTTGAAGAATAATTATTTCGGAAGTTCACTGCAGTTGATGCAGCATCTTTTACTCCACCTTATTTACCACATTACATTAGCTCTTGGAGCTTGTTGTTTGTGTCCTTTATGAAGTCTTTAAAAGCAGTAAGTTTCCTTTTTAGATCCTCGTGGAGGATCTCTAAGTCTTACTCACGTTGTTGTTGTTGTTCTTCTTCTTCTTCTGGACTTTTTTGTTTCACAGCCTACAGTTTTCATCGAAGACGTGTTCGCTGAAAGTTGGCATATATATGTAAAAATACCCTGCGCAGACAGTAACCATTTCCGATTTTGAAAATTCCTCCGAGAAAAAAAGTTATGACGTCAAAATATCTCCGCTAATGGAAATCGCCTAAAAAATTATCTCCGAAACTAGGCAAGCTTTTTGAATTCTGTTTGCGGGAATCGAACAGGGCATTAGCACAGATAATTTATTGCAAACCTGATACATCACAATGACGTCATATTCGTTTTTATGACGTCATCATAAGAGGACGAGGATCTTACTCATTTGAGGTTGTTGGAATAATTTTCAATGTTGTTTGACTGCCAGGCAGACAGAGTAAAAAAAAAAAAATTCACTCCTCTCTGCACTTGTGCGATCTGGACGAATTCAGAACCAAAGTACTGATAAACGATAGGTTCATGTTCCGATTCGTCGTTCAAAATGCAGTATATATCATTCAATTTAAATTATGCTGTTCCTCGATCATAAAGTGACGTCTGTCGAAAGCCAAACAGACAAAATTAACCAATTGCTTTACCCTGCTTTTCACTTTGCGTGCACATGGGGTAACTAGTCAATGGAACTGGGCTGGACACATGGCAAGAAGAATGGACAAAGAGTGGATAAATGACAATTACAAACTGGAAACCTTGAGAAGGACCTAGAAGAAGCAGAGGAAGACCAAACATGAGTTGGAGAGATGAGATTGAAACATTAATTGGCATACAATGGCCTCAAACTACAGAGAATATATGAGAAGAATGTAAGTTGTCGAGGGTGGCCTTCATCCTGCAATGGACTGAAATATGCTGGTCAAGTCAAGTCAAGTGAAAAAGCACAAAACTAAACAGTGTTACCATGACAACAAAATCTTAACTTTTCCACACGGGATTACCGGATAGGAATGCGTTACGGAATAGGGATGAGGTTTAAGTTGGGAAGGAAGTGGTGGGAAGCGGAGTGGCAGATGCTGATTGAAAAGTGATATGTCCTGACAGAGCAGTAATCATGGCTACATTTACTGCAGCTGGACAGCACAGCTAGTTTTGAATTTTGTGGAAGTGCAGTGGTGTTATTATGTGGACTGCCGCCACGTGACCATTGCGATTATTTATTTATTTCATGTTTTGCAGACCATGTGCAGATCGCAGTTATTGAAAACGTGGTGGGAGTGGGGGAAATCTGCAATGACATGTATATGTATATATATATATATGTATATATGTTAGGGTTAGGGTTAGGGTTAGGGGGGGAAAAAAATATATGTGGGAAACTGGTCTCAAAGATACCTGTTAAGGACAGAGGGAGTGATGAGGGGCTTTAGAAGGGAGGAAATACAAATAGGTGAAGGAAGCTCCACAATGTTTAAGATCTACAGCACTGTACTTGAACCTTCATCTCCTGTAGCCTTTCTCGAAAGGAGATCGTGCTTTTTTGTGGACTGTTTCGAGATGTGTATACCATACGAGCGGGGTGTGCTTACACATTGTGTAAGCATACGAACCATGTTTCCGCATTGTCTCAGGTCGCTCAGCAACATTTGATTTTTCATTCATTTATTTTCATTTATTTATTTTTTCATTTATTTATATTTTCATTTACATGTCCTTTCTGACCGTTCTGTGATTTTTGCTGGTGTATTGTCTTCGATGTCCATCGGCACACAAAATTACCATGCTTCCCCATTGTCTCAGGTCACTCACCTGCATTTTTTTCATTTTTTTTTTCGTCAATTTATTTATGTTTCCTTTATGGATGTTGTCCAACGATTCTGTGATATTTTCCAGTGTAAATGGCTTCGATGTCCATCGGCATGCAAAATTTCAGCTTTCTACGTCATCCGGAAGACACCGATCTTTAATATCAATCGGTCAGCCAGTGGTTAGAAAGAGCTTCAGATATATAAGATAATAAATACCACGTCAATCATACAACAGATTACCAAGGAATGTCCCCTCATACTCTCATTTTAAGGTGAAACTCTCATCTCATTTTAGCAACAGTCTCAGACATTCCAATGAAGTAGAAATGAGGACACTTAGTGAACACTTGCATTCTTCTCCAGTTCTTCTACGAGCCTCGATCATGTCTACAAAAAAACCCAAAATGTTCCATCACATTGGTTACATATTTATTGACCGGTCGTTATCGGAGAGTTCAAAACATTCTTGAAAATACTCACAATAGTTCAACACATACCAAAGGTTGCTATACATGTTCAAATATAGACACAGACAACCGAATTAGATACTGTTCTGCACATACACAGACAACCAAATCAGCCAAAGGCACAATTTAAATTTGCATTTTTAAATTAATGACTCTCAGAGGACCTGCCCCCCCCCCCCGGCGTGATCTTGTTCCAAGCATGCAACATGTTCTTCTGACACATACCTTTATTTGGGCGGTTTATAGGTAACTGACAGCTCTGTGTAGGCAAAAACAATACCCGGGTTAAGTGCATGAAACAAAAACATACCGACTGCTTATAATTCAAAATACCTCACTGCATTGGATAACGTTGGGACAGGAATCCTGTACTGTAAATGTTGGAGCCTTGTAATGCCCTCCTCCACCTGGAGGTAGTGCGACACAATACACATTTACATCGAGAACTAGAAGGGCACTCGGTTGAGCGCACACCTCTGCAGCGCAATGCCTGATCCACGAGAACATATGGGGCCCAACACATTTTTGAGATATCGTGCTACATATCATTTTTGGCATGATCTCTCGATGAGTGAGGAATCACTTTTGAAATTATCATATCCGGATCCGGATTCGGATATTCATTAAAATTGAAGCAATTCTTCCTTGTCACACACCCAACGTGTCCACCAAGTTTCGGCCAAATCCGTCCATAACTTTTTGAGAAATCCTGCACACAGACAGACAAACAAACACACAAACAAACAAACACACAGAAAGGCGTAAAAACATAACCTTCTTCACCTTCGGTGGTGGAGGTAATTAGCTATAAGAACTAAAAGTGTGTGCGTGTGTGCGCAATTAGAACTAATAGGTACGGACTCGCTTCAAGGCGAATGTGCATCCCGCTTGTTGAGGCCATCCTGTCAATATATTGTGACGGTTCTGCAAAACCGTCACTCCCCAAGGCAATGGCGCACAACATAAAGTGGTTCCCGAGATAGTTATTTCATTAGTATTCGTTCCAGAAAATCCTTCCCTTATGTCTAATGGGTTTATGGATCATATGTATAGTGTGGGCTCTAGGTCGGTTTTTCTTCCCCTTCTTTACTTATTTTGCTTCTCTGCCCGCACGAGCATTTCTTCACGCAAGCATGCAGACCATAGCGACAGGCAGTCATTTGCATACGTGCACCAAAATCCATTCAAATCATGCGTCATGATCCAATGGATATTACACCTCAGCCCTCACCATACTCAAACCGCAACGCTGCAACAATTCACACACAAACAAGACATCTTCACCGTAAAGCGCTGTGCATTCCACACATTCAAAACTCAGTTCTCTCAGTTCTTTGCGTGAGCGTTCTGGGTTTTCTGGCTGGCGTTTGTTCATTGTAGGCGGCGCGTTGGGTCATTCTCGATTTGCGGTTCCTTCTTCTTTGTGGTCACAGTTCATTCCTGGTTGGCGGAGCAAGTGGAGCAAGCGGAA
The DNA here is from genome assembly GCA_035128595.1 of Eptatretus atami. Lineage (NCBI taxonomy): Eukaryota > Metazoa > Chordata > Myxini > Myxiniformes > Myxinidae > Eptatretus > Eptatretus atami. Next base: position 26,434,409 of record CM068953.1, on the reverse strand, counting down.
TGGAGCCCACGTAGTAAAGTGCAAAATGGGTGGAAGAGCCAGATGCCAGACCGAGCGTAGTATTAGACAGCACTCGCATTAACACTCACAGACCTCCTTACACTTCAGTATTAGCCTATCTCCTCACATGTCTTTTCCTTATTTCCATCATGTTCACTATGGAGCCAATAAAAATGCATCAAAGATTGTCCGGGGCTACTGATCCACATCTTTTACATCTTCCTCACTGCATATCACCTCTCAATCACCGCACCCCACATCGCACCTTCACCTCCAACCACGCACGTCAGACACCCTCCGTTTTTCTCCTCCTTCCCCCTCCTCAGTGACTGGGTTTGCGCAGGTCTGTCAACCTCGCTTGGTAAACAAGAGGTCGAAAACACCTCGTACTTCTCTTATCTTTTTTGCTTTCAAATTTTCCTCGGGAGTGTTTCTGATGACACTTGTCGTGTTAATGTAAATAAGATTGAGTAAGTTTTCTAATGGTTTCGCTTTGCCCTGTGTCCTCTTTTGTATACAACTGTTTCTTCTTTTGTCACACGACACCCATCCTTGCTTCCCCTGCTGTACGAATATTACTTTTGTATTATATCCTTTGCTTACTTGGACACATACGTTTCCTTACCCTTGTTGGAATAAACTTGCTTGTTATTGTAAATGTACCAAGCTCTTAGTGTGTTTTCCTCCATTGGTCCAGCATGGTCCACACTTAGTGTTAGCCAGGAAGTTATACCCCCGTGATTTGCTCTGTTAGCAGGCGTACACTCACTGTATTGCTCAGCAGAAATCCAAATGTGTGCTGAGGGCACAAAACCCCCTTGAGTGCGGTCATCCAAAGGTAAGTTAAAACACAAAGTAGTGAACACCCTGCCAGGATTGGTGGTACCAATTGGCTTTCATGGTTGATTAGCAACCCCAAAAAGCCTGGTGTTGGCTTCGTGGTTAGGGTGGCGGCTTGGGATCCTAGGGTCCAGAGTTCAAGCCCCGTTGGCCGCTGAATTAAAATACACCAGGAGGTTGACTCAGCCTGTCATCCTTCCGAGGTCGGCAAAATGAGCACCAGTGTACTGGTAAGGGGGACACTGCATCAGCGGCATCGCCGCGTCCCAACCAATGATGTAACCAGCAGCCACAGGCTGCACTTGATAGAGAGAGTAACGCAAAAAAGAATCTTTAAAAAAAAAAGTCAGATCACTCCAAAAGAAAAGATCTCTCCGTACAGGTTGCCACTGACAAACCAGACATAATCTGCTTAACATAAACTTTCCTCCTTCAAGACATCTCTGACTCCTTAATTTCTCTCCCTGATTTTAGACCTGAGCCTCATCCTGGGTCCACAGTTGCTCTCTTTATCAAAAACTCTATTCCTCACTCTCCATGCACTGCCCTCACTCCTCCACACCCCCAGGAATACCTCTGGCTCCAGATTCCCCTCCGCTCTCACCTCTTGTTTATATGTGTGTTGTACCATCCACCAAACAGTGATGACTCCATTTACATCTCGCTCAGCAAAAACATGGTCCAACTTCTATCAACTCATCCAACTCTCTCTTCCTCATATGTGGTGACGTCAATTGTCATCATGCCAGTTGGCTGGGTGTGGGTACCTCTCTCACCTGTCATGGCACTTCAGCAAAAGACTTCTGTGACTCATTGGGACTGACAGAATCTGTCAACTTCCCGACACGGTTCTCAACCAATGGTATGTACTCTATCTCTTCTGGATTTGATTTTGACCAATTTCTCAGAAAATGTCTGCTTTTCTTCTGCTCCAATCGGTTCATCTGACCACGTGCTTGTCAAAGTATACATCATTTTGGCTGTTATTAGAGAACCACCTCAGTGCCGATGAGTCTGGCATTCCACTCAAACCAACTGGCAGAGACTTGAAGCAGCCATCAAACTTCGAGACTGGTCGCCCATTTCTACTCTCTCTGACATCAACTCATCCTGGAAATTCTTTCAAAGAAATTTGCTCTCTCTCATGCACAGATTTATCACATTTCATCTTAAGTTGTCCTACCCTTCCTGCTGCCCATGGTACACTGAAGCTGCTAGCAAAGCAGTTGGCCTAAAACAACTTGCCTTCGCCTCATGGAAGGCAAGTCCTTCTGAATGGAATCTCAGTTCCTTCCACAAAGCTCGGAACAAGTGTGTGTCTACCCTCAGGAGAGCCAGGAAACAATGTCTTTCTAATCTCAAGTCTGAACTCTCAAACTTGTTTCCCTCCTCCAAATCCTGGTGGCATCTGGTTAAGTCTGTTTCTGGTGTATGTTCCCCCTCCATCCCTTCCCCACCTCAAATGTCCACACATCTGACACTGCATGTGAAAAGGCTCAATGGCTAAACTCTGTGTTTGCTTCTAAATCTTGTGTCACAAATCCATCGCTTTCTATACCCACCTTACCCAGTCGCACGCAGCTGTTCCTGGACTCTGTGTCCTTTTCTGCTGATAAGGTGGAGAGCTTGCTGTCAAACCTCGACTAGGATTCCACAACTGGTCCAGACAGCATCAGCCCTCCTGTCCTGAAAACCTGCTCTGCTGCTCTTGCTCACCCTCTCTTTGTTCTATTCACCCTCTCATTTGCGCAAGGTCATCTGCCGTCTGCTTGGAAGTCAGCAAACATTACCGCTCCGCATAAAAAGGGTGCATAAATAGATCCCTGCAACTACAGATCAATCAGCCTGCTCCCAATCATCAGCAAGGTCAGGAATCTATTATCGCTTCCAACATCAAATCCTTCCTCTTCTCTAATGGCTTGATTTCCGATCATCAATTTGGATTCAGACCAAGTCACTCAACCCTGGACTTGTTGCTTCTCAATTCCCAACAATAGATGGAGGTCCTTAGTGCCAGACATGAGATCAGAGCCATCTCCCTAGACATATCGCGTGCTTTCGATACGGTCTGGCACCCCGCCCTTCACACCAAACTCTCTTCCGATGGTATCCAAGGCAACCTCCACTCATGCTTCACAAACTTCCTCTCCTGTCGCAGTCAACGTGTGACCCTTAATGGAATTTTCCCTCTGTCTGTCCAGGCTGGAGTTCCTCAAGGCAGTGTTCTGGGTCTTGTGCTTTTTCGGGTTTTCATCAATGATCTCTCCGACTCTCTGGAAAATCCTCTTTATCTCTTTGCTGATGACTCCACCCTCTGCCATACCATCTGTCATCCTTCAGATTGGCAAGCAGCAGCTTCTTTACTTTCTGCAGATCTGGATAAAATCACAAGCTGGTCCAACGCTTGGAACATTTCTTTCAATCCTGACAAATCTCACACTCTCACTCTGTGTCTCCGAAAGGACCATCTGGAAACCCCCTATCTACTTTCTCAACACTCCTCTTGAAGAAGTCCTTTCATTCAAGCTTTTGAGTCTTACTATCTGCCATGATCTTTCCTGGGAAAGCCACATTTCCAAGCTGGCCTCCAAAGCCAGTCACCAACTGGACATCCTCTGTCGTGCAAAGTCCTTCCTCGGCCCTCCTGAGCTCCTGACCACATACAAAGCTTTCGTTCACAGCCTGATGGAGTACTTCTCTCCCCTGTGGCCGGTGCTCCTGTCTCACACCATTCTCAGCCTCACGCTGTGGAAACCAAGGCATTTAGGATCATTGGTACTCCTGCGATGAAGCTGAGTCTTTGGGTCTCTCACTCTCTCACTGAAGGCTGATCGGTGGTCTTTCTGTCTTCAACTGTCTCCTCTCCAGCTTTGCCCCCCCCCCACTGCTCTGTCTGTGATCTGTCACCCCCCCCCCCCCCAATTATTTTTCAGGGTGCTGAAGGTCCGCCAGCAACCTTATTCTGGTGAAACTACCAAAAATCAAGAATCACTGCTCACCTTCATTTTTTTCATTCCTCTTTTTTCATGCTCTGGAACAAACTCCCACACACTCTTCAATCCCACTCTTCCCTCCAGATCTTCAAAACAGCTGTTCACCACCATCTTTTTTCTTCCTCCAACCAAAACCATGATTTTTTCTACCCCAGTTAATCCACCCCAAACCCACCACCTTTATATTCCCTGCTTTCCTTCCTGAAAGTCCCTGTAGTGTCCATCTTGAGCACCCCATGTTCCCCGCCTCATCCCTCTCCCTTCGACAGGTCTCCTAATGTCTCTGTTCCCCACTGTTGTGTGCTTTCCTCTCCCGCCCCTCTTGTTTCCTGCTGCCTTTGTTATACTTTGTGTGTGCTGGTACCCTCTTGTCGTACCCGCAGACTTGTGTTGGATGAGCGAGGGGTCCCACTAACAACTCTTATTGGAGCCTCGATATTGTATACAAAAAAGAAAAAAAAACAAAATACCCAAGAAATGTCAGAGAATTTCAATAAACGCATTCGTATAACTCCCGACTATATATATTAGACTTCAGTAAATTATCAAGAAGATTGATGTTTGAAGCTGCAACAAATATTAACCCAAGAGTGCACCATGGCAATGATGGGCCAAATGGCCTCATATTTTTTTAGTATTCATAGTCGAGGCTCATGGAAGAGCTAATATGGTACCAGTACTGGAAAAAGTAACACTGAACAGGTCAGGATACAACAGGAAAAAGGAATAGTAGAAAGAGGGGGGAAACACCAACAGCAGAGTTGAATTCCAAGATCGAGGGTAGAAAAGAACATGAACGGTCTGAGATGGTGGTGAACGGCTGTCTTGAAGACCTGGAGGGAAGAGTGAGATTGAAGATGTGGAAGTTGGTTCCACACGAAGGAAAAACGAGGAAAAAATGAGTGGAGGTGAACAGTAATCCTGGATTCAAGTAGTTTCACCAGAAGGGGCTTGATGATAAACTGAGTGTGCCCTGCAGAAACCTGGGTGGGTGAGGGGGAGACAAAGCATGGAAAGAGCAGAAGATGCAAGACCAGAAAAGAGGTGGAAGAACATAGAGAGACCACCGACCTGTCAGTGATGGCAAAGTGATAGACCCATAGACTCAGCTTCATTGCAGGAGATCGCAATATTTTCACGGCCTTGATTTCCACAGCGTCAAGCTGAGCAAGATGTGAGGCAGGGGAGCCAGCCCAGAGGGGAGAGCAGTACTCCATCAAGCTTTGGAGGATAGCCTTGTAGGTGGATCAGATTTCTGGTGTGCCAAGGAAGGACTTTGTATGATAGAGGATGCCCAGTTGGCGGCTGACTTTGGAGGCCAACTTTGAAATGTGATTTGTCCAAGAAATATCGTGGCTGATAGTGAGACCCAAGAGTTTGACTGACTCAACTTCCTCAAGAGGATTGTTAAGAAAGTAGATAGGAGGGTTTGTAAGACGGTCCTTTCGGAGAGATAGAGTGAGATTAGTAGGGATTGAAAGACATGTTCCAAGTGTTTGTCCAGCTTATGATTTTTTTTCAAGGTCTGAAGAGAGGGAAGAGGCTGCAGCCTGTCTGTCTGAAGGATGAGGGGTGTCACGGCAGAGGGTGGACTCATCAGCAAATAGATAAAGAGGATTTTCCAGGGAGTCAGAGAGATCATTGAAGAAGATCAGGAATAGGAATGGGTCCAGAACACTGCCTTGGCGGGACTCCAGCCTTGACAGGGAGAGGAGATGAAAGGATTCCCTTGAGTGCAACACGTTGGCTACCAGAGTAGAGGAAGTCAGTAAGCTACGTGTGAAGTTGGCCTTGGATGCCATAAGCAGAGTTTGGAGAGTAAGGCAGGATGCCATACTGTATCAACTGCATGAGATATATCCAGAGAGATGGCGTTGATCTCATGTCCACGGTGGAGTGACATTGTCTGAAATCAAATTGGTGATCTGAGATGATGTTGTTTGAGGAAAGGAAAGATTTCATTTTCTTGTTTGAGGTCAGTTAGTTTATTCATTTTAAGATGTACAAACCCACATGCATAGAGAGAATTGTCTTGTGGGAGGGAGTGTTTGTGCCAATGACCTGACTCTGGGAACCCCCAGCATGTACGGCTGTACGCAAAGTTTAGTGGAGATTGGCCCAGCAATTTTTTTTAGATATGCTTTTCACACTACATATAGATACATACAGATAATTTCCTTGTGGTGGGGGAGGGAGGGGGATTTTGTTTGTGGCTATGACCTGAACCTAGGTACCACCAACATGTACTAGGTACTACTCTGCTGTTCCATCGGTGAACGGTCGTTATAGGAGGTAACATTATTGAGAAACACTCACTGAGCTTATGGATGGGTCGTTATAACCTCGGTAAACCAGAGGTGGATGGAAGTTATGTTTTCACCTGTCTGTCTGTCTTCCTGTGAGCAGTGAGATCTCAAAAAGTTATGGACGGGTTCGGACGAAACTTGGTGGACAGGTTATGTGTATTACGAAAACGAATTGATTCGACATCGGTGAAGATTTGGATTTGTATCCAGACACTAGAATTTTAAAAGTGATTCTTCACCATTGAGAAATCATGCCAAAAACTCTGTAGTGTTACGGTTTTGGAAGATCCCTGGGAGTTACATGCAACAAATAAAGGAATCCTGGAGTTTAGACATATCCATAGTATTTTGTTTAGTTAGATTACCTCTCCCCTCATAGCAGTTGATAGGGAAATGCAATGTTTGTGCAGCAGGTTCAAGTTCCCTTTGTAATCTTCTCGAGCAAACCTCTACGCAGACGGGCTCTCCTGGGAGCGATCAAGCCAGCCACAGAGCGAGTGCTGAAGAGCTGCTGAGCACTTTCTGTGGATGTGCTGGCGAACACACACTGACTTCCACAATCTTTCCCTTTCGAATCGTTCACTTGGAACGCACAAGAGCAATTAACGGTTGCACCCTCAACTCATGCAGAGCTGGGTTACTGACTCACATTCACAATTTCCTCCATCGCATAATGAAGCATACATCCGCACCTCTTCCCACACGGTGCATCGTACCCGTAGGCTTACGTCGGATGGGTGAGGGGTCGCCAATGAGCCTCGCCTTCTTTATCTCTCTGCCTATCGCTCTTACTTGTCTAATTTCCCAGAATGAATGAGGCGCCGATGTCTGTAGTTTTATGATAAAGTGATTGTCTTAGGGACTTGTTTGTATAAGAGTAAGACTTTCTTTTGTGACACTGCATTGCTTGTAAATACAAGCCTGGTGTTGTCTTAGTGGTTAGGGTGGCGGTTTGGAATCCTAGGGTCCTGAGTTCAAGCCCCGTTGGCCGCTGAATTAACAATACACCAGGAGATTGACTCAGCCTGTCATCCTTCCGAGGTCGGCAAAATGAGTACCAGTGTACTGGTAAGGGGGACACTGCATCAGCAGCATAGCCGCATCCCAACCAATGATGCAGAGAGAGAGAGACAGAGACAGAGACAGGGACAGAGAGATTGTAAATACTTGTTTATTTGTTTCCAACCTGCCCGACTGTCTCTTTTTCTATTGGTTAGACACCCCCCAGTTTCACGATGGTTATACATTAGCTGACGCCCCACTTACAGTTCCGCTCAGCCCCTCCCAAGGAAATTCTTTGTATGTTTGTTTGTGCAGTTCTGAAAATCAGAAAAAAAAATGGCTGGGCCAATCTCCAACTGATGTTGCATATGTGCCCAGGATGGGGTACCCAGGATAAGCTCATGGGTATAATCCCCTGCCCCAAACATCCCACAAGGTGCTGCATGGGAATAAACTATGTGGGGATTCTGGCACATGTGCATGAAGACGTTAAAATCTTATTGTACACCGCTCCTTCTCAATGTCATATCCAGACGATGCATGAGGTCATCGCCAGCCGCCGAAGGAAGGGGGTACTCAATTTTCACTCCGTTTGTTTTCTTGTTTGTTTTCTTGTTTGTTTATTTGTTTGTCCGGGTGATATCTCAGCCATCCTTTGAGCTAGGAAGCTGAAATTTGGGGACAAAAGTGAATATGTGCGTTGGCAAAAAACAGTATTTTTTTTAATTTTTCGTTAATCAATTAATTGATTAATTTCTTAATTATTATCGATTTATTAATTCCTTATTTATTTTCTTTCTCATCTGGGCAACATCTTTGGCACCTTGTGAGTTTGGTAACTGATATTTGGACACGACGGTGAACAAGTGATTTGGCTATAAAAGGGTATTTTAGATTTATTGATTAATTATTATTCATTTTTTTGATGAATTACTTAATATTCAGAGTTACAGATTTGGATGAAACGGTGGTGGTTGAGGGATGCTATGAGCCAATTGATTGAGAAATAAATTATTTTACAACTATTATTTATTTTAATTATGCAATTAATCACTGAAGCAATCAATTCTTGCACACCGCTCCCTCCAAATTCCATCTCCACATGCTGCATGGTGGCATTGGCGCCCTGGCAATGTCGTGCGCTGGAGGTTTTATTTATTTATTTATTTGACATACTTTGAATGTACCGCTACTTCCTCTACTTTCTGTTTGTTCCCCTTTTATGGCCGAAACCATCGTCAGGAAAAGCTCAGCAAGCAAGGTGAGAAATGGCGGGAAAACATACCAATGGCAATTTTACAAAAATTGGCGGGAAAGCGAGCACAGGCAATGGCAATAATTATATACAAATACTGCAACACGTATACATTTCCCCTTGTCCCCCTACGTGTCATTTGTGCCATTGGATGCCTTAAGGCTTAAGGCTTAATCAATCACTTAGCACTGTAACTAATTTGCGCCAAGACATACACCCGAAGAAGTGAGAGATTGGAAAGGTTGAATAATGAATCCTGTTAACTCAGCTCTAGTTGGCTGGGTTATATATCAATCAAGTACGGAAAAGAGAGGTTCCTGCACGAGGAAGTGGTTCCTTCGACCCGTTAAGCTCGGAACCTCTCAGTATTACTTGAGCAATCTGCACCAGATAATGGTACTACATTGCTACTGCAGTCACCGACAGATAACAGAAATGTATCAAACAAGCCGGTAGGCGACATGGGTGGTCGCTACATAATTGTATACTAGTCATACAGTTTTTGACGGATCGGGCTTGAAAATTTTGGACAAAGAGTTTGATTGTAGTGCGCATAAAAGCCTGGAAGGCGATTTTTGATTTTCAATTTTTTTTTTAGGATTTTTCAAAAATGTCAAAGTCCCATTGCTAGGCAACGGTGGCGTCCATAGCAACGGTGCTCAAAAGCATACAAATAGATCCCGGTATGAACCTACCAGTCAAGTTTCATCAAAATCGGTTGACTCCTCTGCCTCCAGAGTTGTCCATTACATACAACATACAGACAAGCCGGTAGGCGACATGGGTGGTCGCTACATAATTGCATACTAGTCATACAGTTTTTGACGGATCGGGCTGAAAATTTTGGACAAAGAGTTTGATTGTTAGTGCGCATAAAAGCCTGGAAGGCGATTTTGATTTTCGATTTTTTTTTTAGGATTTTTCAAAAATGTCAAAGTCCCATTGCTAGCAACGGTGGCGTCCATAGCAACGGTGCTCAAAGCATACAACTAGATCCCGGTATGAACCTACCAGTCAAGTTTCATCAAAATCGGTTGACTCCTCTGGCCTTCAGAGCTGTCCATTACCATACAAACAGACAGACGGAAAACCTGAGAATAACGGTAGTCTAGCGACCACCCAACAAAAGGTAAGAGAGTCATTTGAAGCACCAATGTTAATCACTTCATTTCAGTTTTACGAAGAACAAAATAAATACTGTAGGCCTACAAGCGGCCATTATAGAATCCACTTCACAACCCATTTCCGGTCACGTGCCAGTGCAGAGAGTTTAAGGAGTGTTAGATCTTTAGCACTCCATCATCGTCGGTAGTCTGCTCATTCCTGCCTAGTATTTGGCATGATCTTGTATTATGTGTATGTACCTGTGTGGTTGTGTGAAAGTGTCCCCACTCACCCATTTCTGGTGGTATACTTCTGGATTGCTTCCGAATACTGTATGAGTTCTGTAGACGGTGTATGGATGAATGGGTAAAGCGTGCTGACAAGTTGCTCATGTAGTTAGTGAGCTATCATCGGTTGGTGTTTTGGGGCAGAGTCAGTGATTGCTGGCGAGCCGTCATGGAGTTGAGGGGGTTTTGTGGAGGTGTACGTACAAGTGAAGCGACGCCATTGTCTCCTTACCTCACCCATTGTTTCCACGTTGCACCATTCCATTGTCACCAGATCGAGATCCAAATCCTTTGGTGGTTTGCATTGTGTGGTATGCGAGTTATTTCGCCGGTCAAACGACTACCCTCCCGGCCTTTCACATGCCGCGCCTCGATAAATGATCTTGGACGTTTATTGGGTGTGGTGACCGAGACCCGGGTTCCACCCAGGTCAAGCTTCTGGGAAAATTGCATGCAGTGACGTACTTCTGCTGACTGCCTATCCTTGTTACCCCTTTGGCGTTCTTCCGATCTCAACTGCAGATCCCCCCCCCCCCCCCCCGATCTTACTGATGCAAGATTTGCCCAGTCCTTACAAGTGGTGCAATATCATTCTGGATTTATCACCAATTTGAAAATCCATCCTTCAATTTGCTGATGAGGCTGGGAATGGCGTGCAGACTTTTATGTGCCACACACAGATTTGTGCACCATGCTTTATTTTTCCAAACCTTTTGTATTTACTCTCTCGCTCTTTCATCTTCCAGTGGAAAGGTTCAGTCTCTTGAACTTCTAGGCCTCACCATCAGCCATGATGTTCCTGGGGACCACGTGGCAAAGTTGGCCTCAAAAGCCAGCCGCAACTGGGCATCCTCCGTCATCCAAGTCATTCCTAAAAACATTTAGAGGACCCATCCTTACTGACAACCTTCCACCCACATTTCCCCCTTCCTTACCAAACCATTACAGGTTCCTGTGTTTTCTCCTCTCCTTTCTCTCCTCTTTCCTGCTCATCCATTCTCTCACTCATTGTGCCCGACTATTGCCCCCACCATACTACAATCGGTTCATTGCCATTTCCCCATCTGCCACCTCACTTTCCATTTTATCTTTTTTGTAAACTTTTTTTTTTTGAAACTCGATTTGTAAACAAAATAATCAATCAGTTCGGCCATAACAGAGATTTTAAAAAAATCTTTATTTCTTTGCATTGGCTCGAGGGATCTTGTTATTGTGGGGGGGGGGGGGGGAAACAAACAAAAAAACATCTTTATTTTGTTGAAATAGTACATACCACAACAGTGTAGTTTTTCTAACAGTGTGATTGTGTATGTGTGTTTGTGTATGGTTACCATGGGAACAAACTGCTGTTAGTACATTTTGTTCCTTTCTGACAAATGACATTTAACTCAGACAGGACGATGATTTGAGTTAAGTGGATTAGCAAGTTTGACAGATCAGCAAAAAGGCCTGTCTTGTTTCCACGCAGCATACTACTGACGAGCAAGCATTAGCAGATCATCAAAGAAGCACCTGTTTGTCAGGAGGTAAAGGTACAGGTACAGGTACAGGTACAGAAAGTATTTTCTGCGCAGGATTTTTTTTTTTGGGCGTAAACACCCAATTAGTTGCTGAGTCAAAGGCAAAATATCCCTAAAGATTCGATGAAACCTAATAATGTATTTACCGAATGTTTTATAAAGTTTCGAGTTTTTTTCTATGTTCATAGCATTCTTGTTTTGCGTCACCTTCGTTATATCCATCCGTACACTGTTTTGACGTGAGTGTCCTATTTGGCCAATGAGCAAGGTTGATACGAGCCCCAAAATTGCACATTTTGGTCACCTAACAAAAAACGCATTCCAAAATATCCAGTGAAATATTCTCAGCTTCCCAAACAACCATCTTCATCATAATATTACTAATTGTAATGACCAGAACGGCACTCAGTAGAGCGGGTACACCTCCGCCAGACTGAACATTTTGTATGCCACCGATAGGCCGGATTCGGAGTGGCCACCCGTCCAGGATTGTGCCCAATAGCCAAGGAGACTGCTTCGGCAGCACCAACGCTCTGCACAGAGTATGGTCCCAATGGATGGATGGATAGGCCGGATCTGGATTTCAACCTGAACCAAAATCGATTTGGCGTATTCTTGTCACCTACCCAACTCGTCCACCAACTTTCATCCGAATCCGTCCACAACTTTTTGAGATATCGTGATATATATCGTGTTTGGCCCGATTTCTCAATGGTGAAAACTCACTTAAAGAATTCCAGTGGCCAGATCTGGATATTCACCAAAATGGAATCTACTCTTCCTTGTCACCAACCAACTCATCCATCCACCAAGTTTCATGAGAATCGGTCCACAACCTTTCGAGATATCGTGATATATATCGTGTTTGGCCCGATTTCTCAATGGTGAAAACTCACTTAAAGAATTCCAGTGGCCAGATCTGGATATTCACCAAAATGGAATCTACTCTTCCTTGTCACCAACCAACTCATCCATCCACCAAGTTTCATGAGAATCGGTCCACAACCTTTGAGATGATATATATCGTGTTTGGCCCGATTTCTCAATGGTGAAAACTCACTTAAAGAATTCCAGTGGCCAGATCTAGATCTTCACCAAAATGGAATCTACTCTTCCTTGTCACCAACCAACTCATCCACCAAGTTTCATGAGAATCCGTCCACAACCTTTCGAGATATCGTGATATATATCGTGTTTGGCC
>CM068953.1:26405225-26421891 GCA_035128595.1 Eptatretus atami | reverse complement strand
ATGGTGAAAACTCACTTAAAGAATTCCAGTGGCCAGATCTGGATCTTCACCAAAATCGAACCAATTAGTCCTTGTCACACACCGAACGAATCCACCAAGTTTCATGAGAATCCGTCCACAACTTTTTGAGATATCGTGCTATATATCGTTTTTGGCCCGATATCTCAACGGTGAAGACTTGCGATATCGCGAATCGTTTTGGCCCGATCTCTCAATGGTGAAGAATCACTTAAAATTATCGTGTCCGTATCTGGATCTTCACCAAAATTGAATCAATTCGTCTTCGTCACGCACCCAACTCATCCACCAAGTTTCGTCCGAATCCGTCCACAACTTTCTGAAATATCGTGCTCACAGACAGACAGACAGACAGACAGACAAGGGTGAAAACATAATCTCCGTCCACCTTCGGTAGCGGAGGGAATAATAATAATAATAACACCAAGAGCTCCTTTACAAAGAACTTCAGTGCAGGTGGAGACCAGAAGGTCCATCAACGCTTGCGGAGTGGTAGCAAGCAGAGCGCACCATTGTCCAAAGTCTCGAGTACTACGAGGGATGGGGTTCGGACCTCCGACCTGCCAGACTCATGACGTCATCATCATGATGACGTCAGAGTCTTGGCAGATCGTTGCTGCTGCCGAAGCGGTTTCTCTGGAAGGGTCACACCTGTTCAATCGTCCTCCCATGGTTCAGCACCCTCTGTTGGCACATCATCATATTAGCAGTTTTAACACAATATATAACATTATCTATATATATATATATATATATATATATATATATATACTTTTTCATCCAGTGCTGTGCTTGTTGAATATTGCTGGATATTATCGTAACGATGATTAACCTCAAGTCAAGAGTCTGTTAGTCCAGTTATGGCTAAACAGACTAGTTATAATAATTGCTGCAAGTTGTGTATTGTTTGCTGTTTTTCCTTTCCATGGCTCCTGAGCCCCGTTCTAACATCGTATCATGAAGTCAAATTACCAGTGGCTAAAACGCCTATAATTGCTGGACTTTCATGTCATTAGAGAAGGCGGGTCTTGCGTTAACTAATTAGCATAACCAGTAAAACGGTCTCGATGCAATCAGCTGAGTTCGCGCTGCCTTGGGTTTCCTTTGCAGGTAATTATCATGGATTCCCGCAGGGGGGGCCGCACACGGCAGCTTTGGCTGGTGTTAACTGAACTCCCTTTTCGAGAAACTCACACCTTGCGCAGAGAGCCTCCTCCGGGTGACGTGTGTGACGTCATGACGACGTCACGACGTGTTGGCGAAACCGAGCGAGGTACGAGTTCCTCCTGCACGTTTGAGGGTCACGGATTGCGCTCGTAAACAAGATTGGCTGACTCGGTGCACCGACTCTCGTCTTCCGATCAAGGTCCAGATCCAGATACCTCTTGGCCAGGTGCCATTGGAGGAAGACGCACTCTGTGTGCGTCCATTCAGCTCCATCAGACGAGGCGATGGAAATACGCGGGAAAACCAACTATTTGACGAAACTAGTGCGTGGCCGTACGTGCAAAAAAAAAAGGAAAGAAAAAAGAAGAAGAATTGTGACGTCATAGCACCGTGTCCTGTCATTGGTTTTGTAAATAAATGGCCATAACTTGGGAACCACTTGTCCGATTAATATCAAACCTTGAAAAGGCACATCCACAGAGCACCAGCGTCAATTGTGACGTCATAATCAAACGAAGAAGAAGAGTTGTGACGTCAATTGTGACGTCATAGCACTCAACGTGTACCTGTCATTGGTTGGTAAATAAATGGCCATAACTTGGGAACCACTTGTCCGATTAATATCAAACCTTGAAGAGCACATCCTCAGGTCCCCAGCAATATACATAACTTGGGAACCACTTGTCCAATTAATATCAAACCTTGAAAAGGCACATACTCAGGTCCCCAGCATCAATTGTGACGTCATAGCACCGTGTCCTGTCATTGGTTTGGTAAATAAATGGCCATAACTTGGGAACCACTTGTCCGATTAATATCAAACCTTGAAGAGGCACATACTCAGGTCCCCAGCAATATACATAACTTGGGAAACACTTGGGAAACAGCTGAAACGGATGAAGAAGAACGATATCAAACCTTGAAAAGGCACATACTCAGGTCCCCAGCATCAATTGTGACGTGGTGTGCCGTACATGAAAAAAAAAAAGAAGAATTGTGACGTCAATCGTGACGTCATAGCACCGTGTCCTGTCATTGGTTTGTAAAAAATGGCCATAACATTGGGAACCACTCGTCCGATTAATATACAACCTTGAAAAGGCAACATCCACAGCGCCCCCAGCAATATACCTGGCAAGTTTCAATGAGACCGGACTAGTGGTTGTCGAGAAACGGCGGTTGCTGACACACAGACAGACACACACACAGAGATTGCTGGAATTACAGTATAGATAGATGAGTACCAGTGTACTGGTAAGAGAAGACACTGCATCAGTGGCACAGCTGCGCCCCCAGAAGATGATGCAACTATCAGCAACAGGCTGCACAGGAATAGATAGCTACACAACATGTTTACAATATAAGTAAATTACTCGGTGGTTGGAAGGATAGTTTTGAGTTAACACACTTGCTTTTAAGCCGTCTAGTCTGTGTGTGATACCTGACCTGACCGTAAACTGTCACCAGATAGTGCGTTGCAGGTGCAAGACCTTGCCTCAAAAGTGCGTCATCCGTCAGGCCGACTGTAACGTTGAGTACCTGTCCAGTGGACGTTGAAGATATTTTGTTATCACTGGCCCCCCGGCCAAATACTCAATTCCGGTTCTGACGACCAGTGTACTGTGGATGTTATAGGTTGACCAACTTAGCCACCTTCATGCGGTGCTCGGCCAACACATGATCAGGAACGAAAGGAAAGGATGCTGAGATACCTGGATATAATTGGTCGCCGTCGGTGGTGAGCCCAGTGAAGAACCAGAAAAGAAGACAGTAAATTATTCATGTCTCAGAATTGCCAATTGTCTCTCTGGGAGAGTAACACTTAGGCCTCATTATAGTGTGTGTGCACAAGCTCACTTGTTTCTATATCAGATCAGATCCTGTACCATGCTCTATACACAGACAGCAGCAATTCTGACGAAACAGTTTCTTTGGTTGGGGTTTTCATCCTGGACGGGTCACCATTCCGAAGTCAGGGCAGGAAGTTGGGATTTCGCCATGGTCCCGGTGATAGCTCGCCTACTCTTTATGAAGGATACTGGGGGATCTTTAATAGCCACCAATTAATGGCAGTAAATGGGACGCCATATTTTTTTGGATACATAGTCGAGCCTCATGGAAGAGCTGTTACTAGTACACCGAATGGATCAGAACACAACAGGCCAAAAGGAACAGTAGAGAGAGAGAGAGAGAGAGAGAGAGAGAGAGAGAGAGAGAGAGAGAGAGAGAGAGACCAACAGAAGAGTCAAAAGGCAAGATAGAGGCAGACTTGGCCAAACGATGGGTGTGGGGAGGAATGAGGGGCAGGAGAGGATGCATTGGGTGGACAAGATGGATACAGAAGGGAACTCTCAGGAGGGAAAACTGGAAATTTGGAAGGACGAGGGATTGGGGTGGGGTGAGGGTTTAACGTAAATACGAGGGATTTGCACACACATTGATGTATCACCCTGCGTGAGAAACACCAGGATGACAGTTTATAGCTGGGATGAGATTCAAACCCAGGCTAGACAGCTTAGAGGTGAGTGTGCGTACCTCTCGGCCATCCTACCTGCCTTTTCTATATATCCGAGTAAAA
This sequence comes from Eptatretus atami, assembly GCA_035128595.1. Classification (NCBI taxonomy): domain Eukaryota; kingdom Metazoa; phylum Chordata; class Myxini; order Myxiniformes; family Myxinidae; genus Eptatretus; species Eptatretus atami. The sequence goes on along the minus strand of CM068953.1, from coordinate 26,418,128 downwards.
AAGAAATTTCTTAATGAGATAAAGTCTCGTCCAAGATAAAGTCTTTTAAATTTCTTTCTTTTAATAGGGTTAGGATTAAGGAGACAGATAACCCACCAATCTATCTGCAATGAGAAAGCAGCAGATCTCGTGATCCTCCATATTTGTGGACAATGCCAGTGATGTTGAGAGACTTAGCTTCCATAGCATCCAAGAGAGACCGGTGTGAAGAGGGGACGGCAGCCCATGTAATACTCCATTGAGCTACAGACAAAGGCCTTGCCATCCGCGAGAAGCTCAGATCTACCAAGAATGGAGTTGGAAGGAGTTGGAAGTCTGTGACTTACTTTGAAGACCAGCTTTCATGGAGAGGTTGGATATCTGAAAGTGATGCTCATATTTCAAGAGACTGAACTCATTGTGAAAATAAATAGGAGGGCTCGTTTGATGACCCTCCCGGAGAGACTGGATTCAACTGAGATTTGCCTGGATGGAAAGACATTCCAAGTGTTTGACCAATATCTGATCATATTGAGGTAAGCAGAGAAGGAAGTGACTGCTGTCGGGTGTGGGATGTGGAACTGTGCGGTTTAATGTGGAATACTCTGTGAAGAGGAAAAGAGGGGTTTCCATATCATCGGAGAGATCATGATGTTTATTTGGAACTGGGACCGAGATGCTCATTTGGAGCATTTCCAGACTCGACTGGGGAAGGAGATAAAAGGAATCTTTCTAAGTGCTATAAGTTCTTAAGTTGTTCCAACATCTATTTTATCACCCCTGATAAGTTTGAAATGAACTATTTTCATCATGGTAGTGGACAATAATTCTAATGATAATTTGTGCAAGTATAATGAGAACAACTAGAACGGCACTCAGTGGAGCACATCATTCCACCAAGCTGAATAGTTTACGTTTTGTATAACCACTGATAGGCCGGATCCGGATCTTCACTAATATCGAATCAATTCGTCCTTGTCACACACCCAACCTGTCCACCAAGTTTTGCCCGAATCTCTCCATAACCTTTTGAGATATCCTGCTCACAAACAAACAAGAAACATGTTGTGCAGAGCCCAATACTTGCAAATTCCCTAAAATATTTGACCATAAAAAAATAATTGGTGGTTGAACTCAGTGACCTGATATGCAAATCCTCTTCAAATTTCAAATCAATCGGATGAAAATTGAGAATTTTCGAAATTTCACCGAAGTTTTTGACCTTTGGCCCATGTTGACCTTTTCACCTCTGATGTTCTCAAAAATAATGGGTGGTTGAATTCAGTGACGTGTGCAAACCCTCTTAAAATTTCAAGTAAATCGGATGAAAATTGATGATTTTATAAATATGGCCTGTTGACCTTTTGACCATTAGACCTCAAAAATAATAATTGGCTGGTTGAATTCAGTGACCTGATATGCAAATCCTATTCAAACCGGATGAAAATTGAGGATTTTAGAAATCGCACCTAAGTTGTTGACCTTTGGCCTATGTTGACCTTTTGACCTTTTGACCGCAAAAACAATAGGCTTCTTGCTTTTGACAAACTCTACCATGTGGTGAAGATTTATGAAGATCAGTTTAAAATTGTGACCTGTAGGCGATAGACAGACAGACAAACAGAATAACGCATAAGACCGACTGATATACATGAAAAATCTTCGATTTTCGCAACTAACAAACAGGAAAACAAGAAAGACATCATACTCAGCATGATACTCGCAAAATCCAATCCTCCTTCCCCCCCCCAAAAAATGTTGCCATGGATACATCAAATTGTCCATTTCATGAAGATTAAAATTGACGATCTAGATCAAAGCTCAGGTCGATCGGATGTAAATTGACGATTATTTTCAGACGAAAATGGTCAATTTTAGAAGTTTGACCTGAGGTTGACCTTTGACCTTTTGACCTCGAAAATAGGTGCTTTCCCAATTCAGTGATGCACTACGCAATTGCTGTTTAATGTTCAAGTTAATAGGATGAAAACTGACGAGTTCCTCTTCTCTTGCTGGTGGAATCAACTTCACCCGTCTGTTCAGTCCCATTCTCCCCTCCAGCGCTTTGAGACAGCTGTTCACCACAACCTCAGGTCATCCCCCAGATGTACTAATGATCTTTTCCACCCCAAATTACCCCATTCCCATGCACTCCTTTATCCAGGTTATTGTGATTTTTTTTTTTTAACCCTCTCTCTCACCTCTTTTCATTTGTTAGTTATTGGTTGGTTTATTCCTTTTCTGTTTCATCCCCACTACCCCATTCCTCTTCTTGCTGTCTTTCATTCAGTTTGTGGGCAGTTTGTTAACTCCCATGTGTCCTTCTTCCCCTCCCCTTGATCTCACTCTTACTCTAATTCTCACTTCTACTCTGCTGTTGAATTCCTTACTTTGACTCTATCTAACCCCTGACTACGTATATAGTCTATACTATAATAGAGATGTCTGTGTGTCGCCATTTTTCTCAGAGATGGCCAAACGTTTCTTCGTCAAACGTGTTCATCAGTGAGTGCTGGGGAGTGTTTTAGGCAAAAACAATATTTTGAAAATTTTGAGAAAAAATAGTTGGTTGTTTTCTTTAAAAAAAAAATAAATCACTCCATAGTGCATAAGCCTTTGTAACTATGTGAAGGGTAATATTAAATGATCTCCAACCCCATTCCTTAGTGGGTGTAAGGAAGTGTTTTCGGCCCCCATAAAAATATAGAAAAACTAGAAGGGCACTCGGTAGGGCACATACGTCCACCCAGATTCAGACCTCCGTCCACCTTTGGTGGGTGAAGGTAAAAACAAAATTTGATTTCTTCGAAATGCCAACATGATGAGAACAGCATCAGGCAATGGCGGGTACCCCTCCTAGTAGTTTATAAACCAAGGGGACAATAGCGGTTTAAGCAAGCACAACACCACCTTCTTCAGGGCAAATATGGATGGACAATAAATGCCTGACGACACCCATATCCCGTGATGAATAAAATAATTTATTAACGAGACAGTTTAAAGATCACCTTACCCTGGGCAGTTTTGAGAAAAAGGATGTGGGAAGGGTCTTAAACTCTTGCTTTGTGTTTCCGAACACAATCTATATTTCCTACAAGCCACCATTTTGTCTGAACGTCGATATTCCCCAACGCAGCAAATTTGATTGGTCAACATGGCGTAAAATGTTGTAATATTTTGTCCAAGTACTGCAAAACTGGAGGATTTTGGAAGTGCCAACAAGGATATTTGCGTCTGCAGGTAAGTAAAATAAATAATTCAATTGAAATAAAGGAAAGTTTTAAAGGCTGTAGAAAAGAAACTTTTTTTTTCGAAGTTTACCGCTGTTTGATGAAGCGGTCTTTTACACCACCTATTTTAACAGACTCACATTAGATCTTCATGTCTGTTGGTGTCCTTTATGACGTCCCTAAAAAACAGTGCGTTCCTTGTTGGAATTGCTTTTAATTTGTTTGATTGTTCGACACGGCGGACAGAGTAAAAAAAATATCTCCCTTACACCGTTGTGTGCATGTGTGATCTGGATGAGATTCTGTATCATTTGCCAAATTTAGAGCCAAGGTATGCTAAACTGCAGGTTCGTGTTCCGATTCATATTCTACAGTGTTCAAAACAAAACTCAACTGAAATCAAGTTGTTCCAGAAAGAGAAAAATTGCTTAACGTCGTTTTTCGCATGATGCGAGGTGGGGAAGGTGGGGTGATGGGGGGTGTTAGAAATCATCCCAAACGTTCTATCACCCCATATACATAAATGGTTGAGTGTGTGTGTGTCTGTGGGTGTGTGTCGGGTGTGTGTGTGGTGCGTGTCTCATGCTCGTGTCCATTGAATACAGGACTGCTTGATAATGCCCCCGTTGGATTTTTGTCCGAAACAAGGCGGTTAGGATGAGTCTCGATTTCATGTCCATGCATGCGTGCATGCATCCACAAACCAATATATCGACAACGTGTGTGTGGACTGATTTGTTCGTATTTACTACAAAACAACACATGCACATCATTTTTGTTTCATGATGCGATCAAAGATGTGTTCTATCGTCCACTCTGTGGCCACATTTTAGTTGTTTTAAAAACCCAATGTTTGAACACATCCTCCACCATTTCTTGGCTATGCATTTACCAGAATGTTGTTCAAACTTGGCACACAGATAATTAGAATCGATTCCTCCATCCACTGGGACCATGCTCTGGACAGAGGCATTGGTTGCTACCGAAGTAGTCTCCTGGCTATTGGGACAATGCTGCTGACAGGTCATCACTCTGACAAAGTATACTCAAATGGCTCAATCATTCCAGTAAGCTGGGTACTCATTTGCCAACCTCGGGAAGGATGACAGGCTGAGTCAACCCCACCTGATATTAACTCAATGACCGAGCAAGGATTTGCAACGTCAAGACCTCGAGGATCCCATTGGCGTGCTACCCCCTATAGCTATTAAGACCAACCAACCAGAGGCAAAATGTAGACTGATACGAACGATGGCTGATGCATTATGCACGTCATTTTTTTTTCGAAGATCAGGATCAAGATAGGCCGAACCTGTTGGCCATTTTGTTAATTAAATTTGTCCCCACCATTCCTCAGACATATATGGTCCGATTTTGTTCAATCTTGGCACAAGCACAGTGCATGATGCAGTGTGACCACTCCTTGGCTTTTTTCACAAGATCTTGGCTATTCGTTGTTCACCTTGGCGTCTTGGTTTTCTATAGGTTTTCTTGCGTATAGGTTTTCTATGATCATCGCTTTTTCCGACACCTTGTGAATTCTTGGCTTTTTTCATTGGCTCACCTTGGCATTTATGAAAATGAGGAGTGGTCACACTGACATGATGGCATAGATGAGCATCTCACTTTATTTTGTGATCTGATCAAACATGGCCGAATGGCAGACTCCATCCATTGGGACCAGAGTCTGGACGGAGCGTGGTGCTGCCGAAGCAGTCTCCTTGGCTATTGGGTACAATCCTGGATGGGTCGCCCACTCCGACACAGGATACCAGCAAGCTGGCACTCATTTTGCCGACCTCGGAAGGATGACAGGCATCGTCAACCCCACCTGGTATTAATTCAACATCTGAGTGGGATTTTGAACTCAGGATCCTGCGATCCCAAGCCCAACACCATAGCCATTAAGCCAACTAAAACCACGGGGGCTATGCCATTTTATTTATTTTTCTCCTTGTTAATTGGAAGGACACATGCGTCATTGAGTAGCTCATAAAGGTTGGATCACTGAGAGCAAGAAGGAGCAAGACCGAAGGAGAGGTGGTATGTGAAACTAGACCACTCACCCTGCCTGCCATGTGAGCGAGCAATCGGCCTTGTGCTTGAGCCTCATCATTGTTGGGTTACCATATCAGGCCCTCTTGATATGAAGAACAAAGAAATAAAAGCTGCCATATTTGTCAGTTCGGAAGTATAAAAGAAAAATCCCAATCAATACACCTTGAAGGAGTAAAATAAGGTCGCTCCTGGATTAATGACAACTACTTATTAAGGAGATCTTTGAACCCCTGGTGTGATTATGACTCATTTCCTTTACCAATCTGCTCTATTATACCTTTTCCATCCAATTATACGGGCTAATGGTACGTCACCAGCATACCGCAGCTCACTGATATTAATTCTTCATTAACATGCACCCAACCCGAGAGAACCTCAATCTATCTGATCCCCTGCATCTCGGGCGACTCTGAATAATTTAAAGCTGTTTATAATATAATAATTGGCCCAAAATCCCGGCGGGGTGCAGACAAACAGAGGTGTAATGGAGTATGGCAGTGCAGTAATTCCGCCATAATTGGAACAAGCTGCTTTTCCTCGCGGGAAAGAAGTGGTGTGCTGAAAAAGGCAGAACGACCTTCGTGTACTGTGCGTTACCAAGAGGTGGATCCTCGCCTCTGAGTCCTCCCTTTATCTAGTCGTGACTCTGTGAGCATCAAAGGAACGGATTCATTATATACAGGTGAACCAATCACCTGTATATAATGCTCAAGCTCTCATTTTTGGCTTCGTGCTATTTATGTGCCTGAAGGATAGTTTTCGGAGCAGACGAGCGGCCAATGGACTGCTATTTGGGATTCAAGTGTTTCTGTTGTCCTTTAAGAGACCGTTCACCCATTTTGTTCATCCAAACTTTTTTCTTTTCTCTAGCTTTTCTTGTTCCTTCAGCGTGCCTGCGATAACTCCCCCTCCCTACCCCCATTAAAGACCCCGTGCCCCACGCTTGTGTTTCTACCAAGAGTAAAATAGTCAATCCTCTGCATAAACGGCTGCAATCGAACGTCATCCCCGTCCAGCTGGTCGTGAAGGTCTTTGGCCAATCTTCCATGCTCTCGGCGAGCGTGGCGTATAAAAGGAGAATGATTATTTACACAGTCTGGCTAAACAACGATCCGTTTTATCATCATCCGTTTCTGGCATGGAGAGCACGTGGCACCACCGGACGTGCACCTGGATTTCCAGCGATGTGGGCAAGCAAAGGGAAATCGATGGCACCATGGACTGGTTGCGGGACCCATACGGCTTGTTTTCTCAGTAGATTGAAGGAGAAACAGGGTGAGGGTAAACAGAGCGGATAGTTGGAGGGTCATGTCTCTGCGTGCAGCATAATGATGGACACGTGTTCCTGCGATGCACCTTTTCGCGCCAAAACGATCCCTTTTCTTTCGAGTCGAATTACACGATCGCTCAAAGCAATGCACTCACCTGGAGTGCGATTCATGAAATCACGATTCCAATCTCGTTCCCTGACTTGCACCTGCACCTTACCTGCAGCTGTACCTGCACCTGGCGATGATACGAAATAAGAGTCTGGAATTGCATTTGTATTGCAAGACGACATTCCCACGTCCCTGAAAACATAATTGCCAATCAAAGTTACGAATCATTAGATCAGTCGATGATTTATATACAACGGACAAAACTCTGGGAAAATTATAAGGTGTTTAAATTGTATAACCAACGTGGGAATGATATGATGTGTTTGTCGCTGTAATAATATAGAATGCACTCTGTACTCAGGGAGGTGAGTGGGAGGGCGGGGCTCAAAAGATCCTGAAGATTTACATCCGACAACGCGACTTCTGTTCGGTTGGCAAATTCATCCATTAGTGTAGTAGATAGCAGAAAATCGTGCAAATTATGATACAAGCATCAAATTTGGCATTTCTGTTCAGCAGGCTTTCTGATCAAATCTGCCCGATTGGCCATTTGAAAATCCAAATTTTTCAAAATTTGATTTTCAAATGGCCAATCAGGCTGATTTGATTAGAATCCCCTGGAGAACAAATGTGCCAAACTTGATGCTTGTATCATCATTTGCACGATTCTCTCAAAAATTGCTGTTATCTGCCCCACTACATCGTATTATCGACTCATGTCTCGTGTTGGCTCAATGGCTTGAGTGGTGGGCTTGGATCCTGGGTCCTGAGTTCAAATCCTGCTTGGTTGTTGAATTAATACCAGGTGGGGTAGACTCAGCAGGTCATCTTCCTGAGGTCGGCAAAATGAGTGCCAGCTTGCTGGTATCCTGTGTCAGAGTGGTGACCCATCCAGGATTTGGCTCAATAGGCCAGGAGACTGCTTAGGCAGACCAACACTCTGCACAGAGTATGGTCCTGATGGATAGATGGATAGATTATATCGACTCCTCATCACTTGGACAACTCACTCATCACTTGGACAACTCATCCATCGTATTATCGACTCACCATCACTTGGACAACTCACTCAATGCTTGGGCAACCAACCATCCATCGCCCAGACAACAAAACCATCCATCACCCGGATGATCAACCATCACGTTATTGACTCACCATCGCTTGGACGACTCATCCATCGTATTATCGGACTAACACTCACTTGGACAACTCATCCATTGTATTATTGATCCACCATCACTGATACTACCCATCACTTGGACAACTCACTCATCGCTTGGGCAACCCACCCATTTCTTGAACAACCCACCAATTTTAGACAACTAACTCATCACTTGGCCAACTCATTCATCTCTTGGAACAACCAACCCATCCATCGCCCGGATGATCACCATCGTGTTATTGACTCACCCATCACTTGGCAACTCTTCCATCGTATAATCGACTCACCCATCACTTGGACGACTCACTCATCGCTTGGGCAACCCACCCATTTCTTGAACAACCAACTCATTGCTTGGACAACTCACTCATCTCTTGGACAACCAACCCATCCATCGCCGGACAACAAACCCATCCATCACCCGGATGAACAACCCATCGCGTTATTGACTTCCCATCGCTTGGACAACTCACCTTGTATTATTGACTCACCCATCGCTTGGACAACTCATCCATCGTTTATTGACTAACACATCACTTGGACAACTCAATCATCATATTATTGACTCACCCATCACTTTGAACTCACCCATCACTTGGACAACTCACTCATTGCTTGGGCAACCTCCCATTTCTTGAACAACCCACCCATTTATTGGACACCAACTCATCGCTTGGACAACCAACCCATCCATCACCCGGATGATCAACCATCACATTATTGACTCACCCATCGCTTGGGATTGACAACTCACACATCGCATTATTCCTCGGCCACCGAAGGTGGAAGGAGGTTATGTTTTCACCCGTGTCTGTCTGTTTCCGGTCTGTCTGTTTTTCCTGTTTGCTTGTCTAATTGTTTGCCTGTCTGTTTGCCTGTTTGTTTGCCTGTCTGTCTGTTTGTCTAATTGTTTGCCTCTTTGTTTGCCTATCTGTTTACTGTGTTTGTTTGTTTGTGTGCAGGATATCTCAAAAAGTTGTGTACGTATTCGGATGAAACTTGGTGGACATGGCTGTGTGACGAGGATGAATTTATTCAATTTTGGTGAATATCCCCATCCGGATCCACATCTGATTCATTTTTTATGTGATTCTTCACCATTGAGAGATAGTGCTAAACCAATATATAACCATATCTCCAAAAGTTGTGACGGATTCTAACGAAAGCGGTGAACAGGTTGGGTGTGTGGCACGGACGAATTAATTAGATTTGGTGAAAATCTGAATCCGGATCTGGATACGAGAATTATTTAATTAGTAAAGTGAAATCTTCACCATTGAGAGAGAGGGCCAAAACGATATGTACTGAAAAGCATGATATTTCAAAAATGTATTGGGCCCGATATGTTCTCGTGGATCGGGCATTAGTGGTGGAGCCTATGCACTCGATGGATCCTCTACAAGCAGTTCAACGACCTGATAGACTTTGCTTACTCAGATTCTGCAAGAAAATGCCTCATGGGGAAAGAGGCTTATGAGCATTTTCACCGTGAGCGCTTCATCACGAGGAATGTACGACTAGACAGTCTGATCAGCCGTCGCAAGACCCAGACAATGATCAGCATAAGGAAAGCAAGCCGAAGCCGACTGTAAAGCAAACTGTGAGACAAGTCAACATCACAGACAAGTCTATTGACACTGCTCGACACAGACTCATGACCACAAGTGAGCTCCTCAAGTATGATGTGCCTAGTCCCATGATATTTCACGCCGACGGCTACATGACCCACCAGAGAAAAGTCTGCTCATACGTGAGCTTGAGCTTGTCCTGACTGATGCTGATATGCATTATAGGCATCGGTGTAATTCTGCATTTATTATCGACATCATGGCCCTGGTCCGCGCCTACCGCTTCAAGGCTGAAGGCATTCGGTGACCTGCTCACACTCGTGCAAAAGTCTTTAGTGATCTACCACAAACATGGCCGCTGTGACTATGTCTTTGACATCTATACTGGAGAGCCTTCCATAAAATACCAAGAACATGAGAGAAGTAGTACTGCACCTTCGATTGTATTAACTGAAATCACCCCTGAGTCTCACTCTCACAGATGGCTAACTTCTGGCCATCACAACAGAACAAGATGATGCTGGAACAGCTTATTTACAAACATGTCTCTTTCTTGCCAAGGACTTACCGCACCCTTCGTCGTGGGTCAGCTATCAATGCAGGGCGACGACTGGCCATGTACTTCCTTGTATAAAGACAACAGACAGTACTTCCTGAATTGTACTCACAGCTAAGAGGCGACTTGCGGCTGGTTCTCCATGCCTTCGACTGTGCTAAGCAGGCTACAAAACCTGTGTAGTTTTGTCCAACGACACTGACGTTGCTTGGCCCTACTACCACTATCCTACCCTGAAAGAAGCAGGACTAAGCGAGCTCTGGATGTGAGGTGGACGCGCAAAACTGTGCGATATATCCCTTGCACATTCTGCACGAACGTCAAGGTCAAGACGTTTGCAATGTCCTTCCTGCCTTGCACTGCTTGACTGGATGTGATGCAACGAGCAAAGTAGGCACTAAGAAAGCTGCTCTCAAAGCCCAGCCCACCCAATTGCTTAGAAATTTCGGTAGAGAAATGACAATTACACCGCGACCAAGGCTGACGCTGAAAAATTCCTTGTGCTGGTGTTAAGTGAGGACTAGCCAATTTTCGTTCTTCTCACACCTTCGTGCCAAATATATCATCAGACCAAGGCCTCATCACATCAAAATTTGCCTCCAACGTCAGAGGGTTTGCTTCCACACATAATGCGAGCCTTGTTCGGTACATACTCGATTATCCACCTCTTCCAACCCAGCATCATAGATCCACTACATTTTGGTATCAGCTAGAGAACGACTGCCTAGTTCCAGTCACAGGGTGCAAGACTCTGAATAAGCGGTGGACAGTGACCTGTAACTGTGGCAAGTGTGCGAGAGCCGCATGTCCATGCCGCATGGAGGAGGGTGGCTGCACCCCTTTCTGCAAGTGCATGAAGTTGCAAGTGATGCCGGCACCAATCCATATATTAGATCTGATATGGTGGAAGTTTACACAAATTCATTGTGATGTGGGTGTTAAACTTAATAAATTTGTGTGATATGGCAGTTGTGTAACAGTAAACCTGTATTCCATTTTTAGAAAAAACGTATCATCTAAATAATAAAATGACCTAAGAGATATTGAGGATTACAATTTCGGACCTGATTTGGTTTCTCCGGAAGAGCTTCAGAGCCGCTATCATGTATAACCAGTTCTCAAATCGACTAAATATTGCTTTTAGCGTGTTCCCCAGCCCAAAAAACCTCTATTTAAATTTTTTTTGTCAAAATCGCTCAAGAAATGGCCGAGATATGACCGGTTTGGTTTCTGCCCGACGGGCAACTTGGGGCAAGCTGGGCAAAATCTATAGGGATTTCGAACGAGAACCCAATTATTTTTTTAAGCCTAGGACCTATACTACCATATAAAAATGAGTTTTCCCCTATCATATAAATGCATACAACTCTGTCCCAGCCCCAGGGTAATTCAACTGGGGTTCATTTGTTGCAAATGTTTTTTTGTGTTTTGATTGTTTTCAGTAAAAAAAAAAATTTGGGGGGGGGGGGGTACTAATGTAATGTACAAGTAATGGTACTAGTTTTGGCAACTAATGTGAGCTTTTGAACATTGTGGAGGAGATGTTATGAGCTGTTGTTGTTGGATCTCGTGATCTATGGGGAAATGCGGAAATCAGGACAGTTGGTCGAACCTTCGTCTGGCTCATCACAGGCTTGAAGAATGCCACCATTAGCTATCTTAACACAGATATATACACACCTTAACACTGAAAAGTTTGTGGTTGTCATAATTTTTACGTCGGAAGGCGTGCCACATGAAAGCTACGTAACCTATTATACACCTCAACACGGAGTCTGTGCAAGGCGCAACCCCCCTGGGGGTGGGATAAGTTAAATCGCTACAATTCCATCGTGTTGCCCTTAGTCCTCCTGTCAAGTTTGGTTGCGATTGGAATAGTAACCACAAATGTATTGCAGTCATAAAACAGTCAGACAGACAAAACACTTGGTGGACAGGTTGGGTGTGTGCAAGGACGAAGGGTTTCGATTTTGGTGACGATCCTGATCTGGACATGATCATTTTTTTTTTTTTTGATTCTAAGTGTTTCTTCATAATGGAGAAATATGGCCAAAAACGATACATAACAAGATTCTCAAATGTTGTGGACGTATTTTGACAGAACTTTCTGGATGAGTTGAATTGGTGCAAGAACAAGTCGATTGGATTTTGGTGACGTCTGGATGCAGATCCGGTATATCAGTGGGATAGAAACGTAACCTGTTCAGTCTGGTGGAGGTAGGCGCTCCACCATGACGTTCCCGTTGTTTTAGATCCTCGTGGAGGATCTCTAATGCTTACTCACGTTGTGGTCTTCTGCTGCTTCTTTTGGACTTTTTTTGTTTCACAGCCTACAGTTTTCATCGAAACTTCCTGAACTTGGCATATATAGTAGAATTCCCTGCGCAGACAGTAACCATCTCCGATTTTGAATATTCCTCCGAGAAAAAAGTTATGACGTCAAAATATCTCCGCTAATGGAAATCGCCTAAAAAATTATCTCCGAAACTAGGCAAGCTTTTTGAATTCTGTTTGCGGAGAATCAAACGGGGCATTAGCAGAGATGAATTACCGCACAATGATACGTCACTATGACGTCATATAATTTTTATGAACGTCATTCCTATTTTTGACATTTTTTGTTCACAACCAGAGTTTTTATCGGATCTTCGTGAAACTTGCCATGTATATGCAGAAAGCCACGCGCAGGCAGTAACCATCTCGATTTGGAAATTCTCCGAGAAAAAAAAGTTGACGTCATAATATCGCCGCTAATGGAAATCGCCTATACCATTATCTCCGAAACTAGGCAAGCTGTTTGAATTTTGTTTGCGGGAATCAAGCGGGCATCAGCACAGATAATTTATCGCAAACCCGATACATCACAATGACGTCATATTCGTTTTTTATGACGTCATCATTAAGAGGACGAGGATCTTAGCTCATTTGAACTTGCTTGTCATTGTCCTCAGTGTCATGCCAGGCGTTTCAC
>CM068953.1:26336189-26376767 GCA_035128595.1 Eptatretus atami | reverse complement strand
AACATTCAGCACCAATCGAGGCAGCAGGCTGTTGCCCATACCCCACCAGGATTCAAATTATTTATTGATTGATTCATTATTCTGAATTTTTTTTGCCTGATTGGAATTTTTTTTTATAATTTTCCTGTGGGTTTGGATTAATTAACTTTTACATAAAATTTTTTTCTCTCTCTGTCTGAGGAGTGTTTATTTCAGAATGGGTCAGACACAGACAGCTTTAGTCTATTATATGTATCATGGTTGCTTTATTAAACTTTCTTTGGCTGGAAGAGCATGGGATGAGATGATTTATTTATATAATCTGAGCTACCTGGGTTGATTCTTTATTCCCTCCGTTCACAGGTGAGAGATGTGGGTGGGTCTTCATTTTTAGCGTATCTGGAATTCACATTCCGCTATTCCAGATAAGGTATTGTCATCACGCACCGTCCGTCCATCCGTCTCCATTTTCGACTTCTCCGGCCAAACCGTTGGGCTTAGCCGGCTGAAATTTGGCAGCTACGTTCCTCTCCTGACTGGTAACAGGAATTTCAAAGCTCGTTTTAGTCACATGACTTTATGTAGGTCAAAATGGCCGACAGTAAATTTCTTCAAAAATCATCTTCTCCAAATCCACCAATCAGAATGATACCAAATTTGGGTTACAAGAGGCCATGACCCAGATAAGCTACAGGTCCAGTGGTCCTATGTATCATTTTTATATTGACTGCTTTTGACATTTGCACGTGGTCATTGCTTGGGAGCCTCTGTTATGCCGTTCTGTCTGCTGTCACTGATGATTCGCCAACAAGTGATGAAACCAGTCCAGCAGCTGAGGGTGTGTAGCATTGGGATTCTCATGTCTTTACTATGTGTGAACATCTTTGTGCTGTGGATGGAAACTCTGGGAAGGGTTTGAAACAGCAAAAGTGCTTTGTGCACCTTCATAGTTGCTTTGTGTAGCTTCAGCAAGGTGTGGTGTGTGTGTGTGTATGTGTGTAATATATATATATAATATATATATATATACAGGGGCAGCAAAAGTAGGTATACAGCAAGGACTGTACTTGTTTTCATTACTGTATACCTACTTTGCAGCCCCCTGTATGTGGTATGTTATATATATATATATATATATATATATATATATAGTGTGCCAGCACTGGCCGGCCCAGGTTAACCCCCGGCCCAATTTGTGGTGACGGGTGGTCAACACAGCCAGTCTCTGGACAGCCGAGCGGTTCCTTGGTAATAGGAGGCGGACACGTTGATCCTCGGAGATTATCACACGTGCTCGAAGGGCATGGGGCACGATGGTGGAGGAGCACGGGGAATAAAACCGATATACAGGGGGTTTATTTATCCTCGAACCCCACTACAACTACACAAATGCAGTTTCTTAAAATGAACACATTTAATGAACATAAACATTTAAAAAGGACAATAATTCAAAAGGTAATGATGATGATAATAATAAAGTAAATAAATCCGACAGTTGAGGTGGGGCGTTCCATGTCAAGTGTACACATTTCTCAGCGAAATTGATACATCGTCTCAGATTTCACTCTTTTTTTTTGGTGCGTGTTTGTATCCACGGTAAAACATTATGTGTCAATTTTCAGACCTGGGGGCCCATCCGGGCCCATTTTAAGGGCCCCCCAAATTTGGGCGTCCCCGGTTGACCCACAATCTTCCAGTGGCCATATCACAGGTTGTAGTGGTACCGATTGATGATCTTGGTATCGAAATGCTCGTAAAAGCGAGATCTTTCGAATCGCGTTTAAGTAAAATCACTGAAACAGTAATTCTAAAAGTTATAGTTTGGGGCGCCCTTTGACCTTGGGCCCCCGCCTCCAGCCAAACTGATCCCGATTTTTTTCGTGTGAGAATACCTCTTCATATACTCCAACACCTCAGCATAATGAAAATGGGATCTCAATGGTTCAAGTGTGATGATGGTTTTATTGTTTGGGGTCCACATATCACTAATTCTTGATTCGACATTGAGCGACGTTTGCCGTCATCGTTCCAATGACGTCACCTGCTGGCAGGCGACTTTACGTCTGAAATTGACAATCATAATCTCTGGACTATTTTATAATATATATATATATATTTGTATCATATTGTGAAAAATTATTCTGCCTATTTGTGTGATTGATTTTTAAGTGTACATTTTTGTATAACCATCATCTAATTAAGTTATAAATGGGATAATCTCAGTTTTGCATATTTTGCAGTCAGCATGGCGACTGAAGATCGAAAGAGTTCCGAAAATACTGTTGCGATCCGTTCAGCTGCCATAAAACGAAACAACGAAAAGATCTTCGCAATGTGTCAAATGATATGTTGTTGAAATTTTCTTCAAAGGTGAAAAAAGATGACAGACTTGTACTTCATGCAGAAAAAAACTTACTCAGTTGTCACCAGAGCGTATTGAAGAATCATCTTCGACCAGTTCGAATTATCATCAGAAGGTACTATCGAAGGCATTGCAGAATCTATTTAGACAGATGAGGACGAGGAGGTTTTTGTGAGAAGCAGAAGTTGACCTATTAAACCAGTCGTTATCGATGATAGGCGAAAGCCCATCGACAAACGAAAGGCGGAAAGGAACCCAGGGTACGTTCCTGAAAAGCGAAGTAAAGTGGAAGATTCTGTGCGAAAGAAATTAGAACTCGTTGCGGGACCAAGCACTGCGGAGAAAACACAAAATACAGCGTCAAAATGTGATGAAACTGCATGCCAGAGGTGATCAAAAGCCTGAAAGAAAAATACGTTGTTTCGAGCCGTTCAGAGCAAATACGTATACGTACTGACAATATTTGCTAGGAATATGAGCATCAGAGGGATGATGAGTGATTCAGTTGCTCCCAAAGAATGGCTGTGCAAGCCAAAATTTTAGAGAAAGAAAATGGTATGCTATCGTCTCCAAATCCCAAACAGGGTAAAATATTGCCTGACGAAGTGAAATCCGCCGTAACCAAATTTTACCGAAGTGATGAAGTCAGCCGAATAATGCCGCGAAGAAAGGACGTGTGGTGGTCAGGAATGAACATGGAAAAGACAAAATTCAAAAGCACCTGGTACTAAACGATCTCAAGGAACTGTTTCAGAAATTCAAAGAGAAGAACCCTGGCTTGAAAGTTGGATTCGCGAAGTTCGCCATGCTCCGTCCCTCGGAGTGTGTCCTGGCCGGTTCAGGCAGCTTGGTCTTGAGTGTCTTTTTGGGACTTGGAATCGAGGCGTTTCCACCAGCACGTGCATACACATGCAAAATGGCGCTTCTCTCGTAGCGGTACAAACGTACCTCAGGCAATCCCCAAGCGGCACTCAACACGAAGGCTCAGAGCCCCAGTGCAGCTGCTTGTTACGTACACGAGGCTCGGGGTCCATTTCTCACGACTCAACCAAGAGCCAAAGGCCAGCGTCTTGCTTCACCACGTGAGCCAAATCACCTCAACACAAATTAAATGGTCGTGTCGTCGTCCTCAGCGTGCGCTCACCCTCCGCTCTCGCCTCTCCAAACACAATGCACCTCGTCCCTTCACTCTGATCACGGCTCTCCAAAAGTGCTCAAACCAACCTTGAACTCCACTCTTCTCTGTTCTATTTATCCTCCGCCTCCGGGGCGTGGCCTGCTTGCACGAAACCTGGGAAGGCGTGGTTTCTGCCTGCTCGGCTAGCTTCTGACGTTATGCTAATCAAACGTCCTTCAGGGGCATGACTTCACTTGTCAACCTTTGAAGGCGGGGCTTTCTGCCTGCTCGGCACGTTTGCTTTAGGGACGTGTTCCCCACCTTTATTGCCGATATTGAAATATACAAACATAGGGAAAAGTCACAGAGGGGTGATTACATACTGGGGAAGCTTATTCTTAAACCTTAGCTCATTAACACGACACCACCCCCTCGTGTGGTGACAAGTAACACTTAAGCTCACAGACTCCCCACTTAGTTGCATCGAGATGCCTCCTAAACATCCACAGACCAAGCAACTCAACACAATACTATATTCCCTCATATATTCTTCCATCTACCCCCACAACCGTAACTATATATATTTTGCAATATTCACCTTCATCTCTGTCAAAGTGGCAAAACCTTTAAAGTTTTTATTCTTGGCACTTAGGAGCAAGGAATGCTGCTGTTGGGAAATGCATATTGGATTGATATTCAATTCTGAATTTGGACTGCTGGTTGTATCACTGAGTCACAGCTGTGCCACTGATGCAGTGCCCCTGCGGATTCCGGCAAGAATTTGTATTTTTTTCAGAGTGCCTGTGATAACTTGCTTCCTCTTTGTGAAGGACACTGTGGGATCTTTACGTCCACCAACTAATGCCGGCACATGGGATGCCCAGTTTAACGTCCATCCGAGGGACGGCACACTGATTGACGAGTCACCCTGCTTGTGAAACACCAGCATGACAGTTTATAGCTGCGTTGGGATTCAAACCCAGGCTAGACAGCTTGCAGGCGAGTGTTCGTACCTCTAGACGATCTTGATATTAAAACGTTTTGATAAAAGTATGAAAATTTTTTTTTTGCAGATCAGACTTTTTTAAAAAATCTGATCTTGTCTATGTTGTCGAGGAATAAATTAATAACGATCGATCTTTTACAATGACATCTGTAAACGATGATCAGAGATGTTAGTTTGGGGGATTTGTTTTGCTGACTGCATATGATTAATCAAAAGTACATTAATGTATTTTTGATTTGATATTTTTATATTCTCGATAACTGATGATCTACCAACAGTGGTGTAGTGCCAAATTTTGAGATGTCGGTCGTGACGTCATCACCAGATCTACGTCGCATCAAGTTTTAGCATGACACTATCCCATTTAAGTCCCCAAAATGAGTGACAAATGAAATGCGCACATTTTACCATGATAAACAAAAAACATGCACTCACCCACTTGATCTCACATTTCAGAATTCCATAATTTAAAAAGAATATATATATTTTTTTATAGTACCATGTGGTGAGGTCTGGCAGAATGGCCTTGAGGTATGCACACTCGCTTTCAAGCTCTCTCGCTTGGGTTAGAATCCCGCCACAGTTGATAGCTGTCATCCTGGTGTGTCACAGGCAAGGAGATTCATCAATGTGTGTGTGTGTCATCCCTTGGATGGACGTGAAACCAGGCATCCCGTTTCCCGGTATTAATTATTTGGTTGTTTTTCACGTTGGTTTGTGTCTTGCTTGGAGTTGACGAAAGAAGATAAAGCTTTGGGGCTGGATAAACATCAGCCGAGAGTGATGAAGGAGATGGGAGAGCAGGTAACCATGATGTTAACATATATATAATGTCATGCTTTGCTGCTCTGTTAACATGAGTCCTTGTCATTGATATATTATAGGCCTAACTTTGCTCATACAATGTGATAGCCGTTCAGATTCTTCACAAGAACCCCACATCACTGATTCACCCTGACTTCAATTGGTTGGAAGCATCCAAAGTTTTCCACGCCTTCACATCTTCCATGGTATAAATAATTTTTGTAAACCTGGATGTAAATTGGTTGAAAGTTTGTCTCGCTTCTGGACCATGCTGTATTCAGCAATTTATATGACCTGTGTTGTTATAATATCGCTCACTATACAGTGTCCAACATATTGACATATCCAGGCTTCAGGGTGAGCTTTGACCCCAAATATTTGGCCAGGAAACTGATGAAAGCATACAAAGCCCAATAACTCAACCGATCGTGAACGTGGATGTTTTTTTATTTTATTTTATTTTTTTAACTGTTGCGGAGCGAAGGTCCGCCTCAGATGGATTGAAGTGCCAGAGCACCGTTCCGGTGCACTCCGGCTGGACAACACCCCTGGTGGTAATATTTCATTATTTATTTCTTATTATTATATTCATAACGGCTCATGGAGGATGTTGGCCTCCCGTGTAGAAGGACAATGATTCACTGTACTTTAAAAATGAATTGTCAACACACCCCTAGATGCAATGAAATATCTTACAAATACCATGGAGTAGGAGGAGGGCCACCAAATTTGTCATTAAAAAAAAAAATGCACAAAATAATTACCAAATAATACCTGCGTAGAATGAGGATGATGTTGAAAATGTACCTCTCCCCAGGGAACAAAATCAAAGCCATAAACCAACTAGCAGTACCAGTGTTCCATTACAGATGGGGAATAGTAAACTGGCCACAAGCAAGAAATCAGAACAAGGAAACTCCTTACTATCCACAAATTGTTCTATAAAAATCAATGCATTCCGAGGAAATGAGGAGGCAGCGGCCTGATTGAACTCTATCAAGGCACAGAGCGATGACTAGGATTGGCAGAGAACGTGAAAAGTTCAACAGATTACCGAATACAATTTGTGTAGCAAGCACGAACACATCAAACCAGAAAAGGTATCTCTCACTCACCTTGCAAAGAACTCCCAAAAACAGGTGCGAATAGAAGATGCCACGCACCAAACCAAAACTCAACAAATACCACCCCAACGATTATTAAGAAAAAGAAAAAAGAAAGAGTTGGACAGATTGGAGATAGACAAAGAAGGATCACTGGAATGTCTGTGAAGAGGTCAGCTTAATTGGGACGAGAAACAAATCATTATGGATCCCATGACCAAGGCACTACACTGATTGCCTTTGAAAAAATGCAGTACTGAGCCAATCGAACAAGTGTAGATTTTTCAAGGTAGAAACATTAAGCATGAGTCACCTCCTATTGGGATGTATAAAAAATTATGTCAGAACAGCTGTACACACAAAGGCACAAAAAGTTATGTCGAGCAATCCACTGGCACATCTGCAAAAATTTCAATATCTGAGTTCCAGCCAGTTCCAGAAAACTCATGAAAACATGAATCGAATGCAATAATTGAAAATGAGGACATAATGCTCACGTACGACCTGATGATCCCATCCAGCATGAACATAGAAAACACAGCACTGTGACCAGACATAGTATTCAGATACAAAAAGGAAAATAAGGCATTGTTAATTGAGGTTTCAGTACCCAGTGATTTTGGTTTAAATAACAGAAATCCAGAAAATGACCAAATATCTAAACCTCATGAATGAAGTGATGAGATCCTGGAAGCTGAAGGGCGTCAAAATTCTACCATTGATTATAATTGGAGCAACGGTAATAATAAAGAAGAACCTCAGAGATCCTCCAAACCATTCCTGAGAACATTACCACAAACAAACTACAGATGGAGGCTGTCTGGAGCTCAGTGAAGATCCTGAAAAGAACCCTCGGGATAATAACTCTGAGAACAAGAAAACTTCACAACTTAGCTTATGAATCATGGTCCTTCACCGAAACGAAAGTGGTACTTCGAGTCCTGGGAGGACTCTGTTCCACCTTCGGAATCCCAAATTATGAAGATAACGATCAAAGACACACGCACGCATCCATTCTATCGGATTTGAACCTGGGTTCCTTACATGGGGACAATAATCAGCTAACCCATTTGAATGATGAATCGGTTACCTGAACAGGTAGTTTTAAACAACATTCAAATCTATTACTGTCTTCTAAATTATGATGACATTCGGTCAAATTATACCATTTGTGCATTTGCGACTTTATTTTCCATCTTGGAATTGGAAGGTGAGATGTGGGTGGGTCTTTATTATTTATATATTGACTGCCTTTGACATTTTCACGTGGTACATGCTTGGGAGCCTCATTGGTATTCATTTCTGTCTGCGCTGTCTCTGATTATTCGCCAACAAGCGATGAAACCGGTCTGGCAGCTGAGGGGGTGTGTAGCATTGGGATTCTCATGTGTGTATGATATGATATAACGTATCATATCATGTGTGTGTAACATAGATGTTTGTAAACATCTTTACAGGTGTGGAGGAACTCTGGAAAGGGTTTGAAACAGCACAGGGCTTACCTTGATATGCTTTATTGGCTAGAAGAGCATGGGAGGAGTTGATTTATTTATATAATCCGAGCCACCTCGGTTAATTGATTCGATGAGAGCCAATTCGTTATTCTCTCCATTCACAGGTGAGAGATAAGGGGTCTTTGTTTATTTTATATATATATATATACACCTCAAAAAGTTGTAGATGAGTTAAGACAAAACGAGTTATGACAAAATTAGGTGGATGAGTTGGTTAAGTTATGAGAAGCCGATTCAATTTTGGTTTAGATCTGGCTACCAGTGGGATGGATAGTGGGACCTATCCCAAAACGTATACTGTTCAGCTTGGCGGAGGTATGCGCTCTACTGAGTGCCATTGTCGTTCGTTTCGTTTCATTGAGTGTCGCTTTGAGTGATTTCTAGTTTATTTGTGTTTGTTTGTTTGCAGGATACCTCAAAAAGTTGGGGACAAATTCAGATGAAGTTTGGTGTTTGTCAAGGACAAATTTATTCCATTGTGGTGAAGATTTGGATGCGGATGCAAGAATTTTTTAATTTTTAAGTCATTCCTCACTATTGAGAGATGTCGGGCCAAACAACGATATCTCGCATGATATTTCAAAAAGTTGTGGACGGATTATGACAAAACTTGATGGATGATTTGGTTGGGTGAAAAGAACGAGCCAGTTAGATTTTTTTTGTTTGTTTGTTTGTTTCGGTCCAGATCCAGATCCTGCCTCATTGGGATACAACACGTAAACTTTTCAGCCTGACGGAGGAGGTTACTAATTAGTAACCTCCTCCGATTATAATCGGTACTAATCGGATTGTTATTTTGTGCTCACCCGTCCTATCAAATGCCTTTTTCATGTCTTGTAAATCACCATTCCTTGACAGGTATATCCCCTAGTTTTAAATATTATTGGTGGTAAAATCAGAGTACAGTACTGTGTATTTTGTGCCACGATGAATCGGAATGGTTTTGTGCATCCTCGTTTCAAAGATTCACCGGTTGTAGCTTTGCTTACCTTGGAGTCTGTGCATCCTGCGTTTTGATTTTCATCTCTGTACATTTAATGGGTTTTGTCCCATATAATCTTTCGACAAATTGGCCAGTTGTCAGCAATTTCTTGCATCGGACGAATCTTGCTTGCCAAAGCAAATCTGGCCATTGTAAATAGCCAAGGTACAAAAGGTCCACGTGAGCCATTTGGCCCGAACGCTGACGGAACGACGGAAAAATGTGCATGCTGCTTGGATATCGTGTCCGTTGTATCTAATGGAGCAGCATTCTTTCCCCTGACTAATTTCCTCTTGTTTACCATTGAAACTATGCCCGTCAGTTAAAAGGTCACTTGTCTAAATGTTTCTGGAGCATTTATCAGGCCAAACAAGTTGTGTTCAGGTTACATGGCATATATTTATACATATTCAGGACTTTTAAATGTAGTTGGTGTTGGTGGATTTTTGTGTTCATTTGTGGCAGTTTCAGTTGTGGGAATGGTAAAAACGTACATAGAATGATGTAAAAATTCTACAAGCAAGTTATATCTTCCAAATTTTGCCACAATTTCCTTACCCACAAGTTCATGCCTCTGAACCCCTCATCTGGTATGTACATGCCGGTTAGATCCCAGGAAATGAAGTACAAAACCCTGTTGGATTAGTTTGATTATTT
The DNA here is from genome assembly GCA_035128595.1 of Eptatretus atami. Taxonomy (NCBI): domain Eukaryota; kingdom Metazoa; phylum Chordata; class Myxini; order Myxiniformes; family Myxinidae; genus Eptatretus; species Eptatretus atami. The sequence goes on along the minus strand of CM068953.1, from coordinate 26,367,243 downwards.
TTGAATGGAAGGGGTTTGGGAAGACTGTAATGGTGGCCTGTGATGTTCAGCTGTTTCTGAAAGGCCATTCATCTCCAAGGGGACTCTGGTCACCACTCTGATCTCCTGTTAACCATGTGGTCATGCTTGTGCTGCAGGTGGTACCCATTGCAGTCCAAACCAGGGGAAAAATCGAAAGAACGTGGGGAGATTGAAGTGAGCATCCAGTTCCTTCGTAACAACATGACTGCAAGCATGTTTGATCTCTCCCATCATGAGAAGCCACGCTCGACAATTGGAAAGCTAAAGAACAAAGTGAAGGGAAAGAAGAGCATTAGTGACTCTGTTTCAGCTGTCGTGCCCAGCTCTGCCGCAATGGGCAGCGACGATGAGGATGATGTGGAGAAGAAAAAGAAGAAAGGGTTGACCCTGGGCTTTCTTGGAAAGTGAGTTTTCTCTTGGAAATTGTTACTATTATTGTTGGTAGTAGAAGTGTTGTCTTTGTTTTCCTTTGTTCTCAGAGTTGGCCCACAAGTGAGTACTTTGTAATATATTTGTGATAGACATGTACCATCATATTGTGTGCATATCTGCCTACAACTCAAAGTAATCTACCAACAAACAGTGCGTCCATCCTGCTAAGCAGAAGGCGAATAAAATGTGTATTTTCATACCATGCAGATGGCGGTATATTAATATTACTACTGGCTGAAGTGCCCGGCTATGACGGCCAGTAAAAACAGGAAGTCCCCATAAATACCATAAATATTCTCTCAGTTTATCACCATGTTCTGTGATTTTTTTGGGGGGGATACAATGTTTAGGCTCATATAAGAGCTAACACCCAAAACATATAACAATACGGGTGGGATATGGAAGCACAAAACAGTGGGGAACAGTGATAGTTGCATTATTTAATTAGTTTAAAATTAAATTATTTTGTGTACACATTTTTTTTACAATTTAATTCAAGCTTATGTTTTCCCAAAAACGTAATGTACAGTGAACCCTCAAATATCATGGAGTTTAGGTTCCTGGAAAATGTCGTGATAGTTAAAACCGCGATAGTGGAAACCAAGAGCCAACGGGAAAAGGGGGTTTCAGTTCCTGGGCTTCGAGGAAATGTAAGAGGAAGATTGACGGCAGCCAGAAATATACACATCACAATTGTAATAAACATGTAAAATGGATATAAAACATGTTAACATTGAAATGAACATGTAAATACAGTTATAAAATAAACAAAAACACGAGTTTTTCCTTTTAAATTTATTACAAAACAGCGAGGTGGATGAGGGTAAACATATTACGTACTGTTCGTCCTGTACTCTGTCGTAAATAGAAAACACAAGACTTAGCTCGGGATTATGCTGTTGGGGGGAAGGGGATGGGAGGAGGTGTGGAGCGGGGGAAAAGGTGAGCGGGGAAGGCGATTCAGCGATCGGAAACGCAGCATTAGCTTTACGACAGTCGCCTGCAGCATTGCCACAATGTAGAAGGGTAACAGGACCCTTAACCATCTTACCTTGAACCCCAATCTTTCCTGTATGTAGAGGAAGGTACTAGATATGGCATCCTCTTCCAGAATAATCCCATCTCGTTGGTGTTTAAATACCTGCCTCAATTATCCAATACTCTGCCTTTTGGTGCATCACCAAGGAGGCATAAATCCCTTCGCCTCGATTAGTTTCATGAGCTGCGGTTAAGAATTAAGCATGGGAGCGAGGGATATGGGAAGTCCGAGGTGTCTGGAAATTAAGGATTTGGAATGGGTGTTTGAGTACGCTTGGCGGAAAGTGAGGGTTTGGGAATAAGGTAGCGTCTTATTTCGTCATGCCAAGAGGAGAAGCCAGCCAGCGACCCTCCGTCTCAATCGCGACTCGCTCAACTATATGCTGTTCGATAATCCCACCCGCCCCCCCCCCCCCCACCACATCAACATTGACCAATCTCAAGCCTCGGAGCATGGCCTGCCGGTTGTTAAATCGTCGTTCCTTTTTATAGCCGGCTCTGTCAATGCAAAAACGTAGGAAAAGGTCACAGGGGGCAATCACATACTGGGAGCAATTAGTCTTAAACCCTTCCTAATTGAGACACCACCACTACCATCCACCCCACCCGTGCAGTGACATAATCTTAAGCTGACAGTTTTCCCAACAAATTACATTGACATGTCTCCTGCTTGTCCACGGACCATGCTACACTACACAGTCCTATCTTTATGATGAAATTCCTCCATCTACCCCACAAACATAGCAATATTGTCATGTCCAGGGAGTTTAACCCCTACCTGGACGGATGGCCAAACTTCTCCCTTGGAGGCCTACAGTCGAGACTCTCAGAGATTAATGTGCGCGCGGGAAAACAGTTAAGCGCTGCACCAGAATGCCACAAATACATGGACACAATCAAATCGAATGAACTAAACAATAATTTAATAACAATAATCAAATATGTACAATGCCAATAATTCAAATTATAATAATGAAAGGAAAATGTGAGGAAAACTAAATCTAATTCTGATTGAGGCACCTCCACACAGACTTGAATAAAGACAAGGGGAAAATGAACCAAAGAAAAATCCCTCCTTTGTCCCGGCACTTACCTTGGTCCAGATGGTCCTGATGGAACGTGGAATCGAGGCGCTTCGTAGACGTGCCCGACAAAATGGCGCCATGCTGCCTTCTCGTCACAGGAAGAACGTACATCAGGCAATTCGTGAGCGGTAATTAACACCAAGGCTCAGAGACCGCCGTGCAGCTTCATTTCACAAGCGAATATGCCGACCGTTCCTCTCTTGCACCCGGTCAGGTCACAATGATTGCCCACACGACGAGACGATTTCTGAGGTCCCTTGAGGAGGCCACGAAGCATTGCTCTCTTCCCTCCTCATGCGTATCATGCCAGCCCATCAATCCCCTCGCCTTCCGGCGTGGCCTGCTTACACGAAACCCGGGAAGGCGGTGCCTCTGCCCCCTTGACACACTTTGCTTGGTTGTTTTCGTGTTTTGGTTATAAAACATAGGGAAAAGTCACAGGGGTTAATTACATACTGGGGAAGTTATCCTTGATCCCAAACCTAATTAACACCACACCATGCCCCCCCCCCAATGTTGTGACACGTAACACTTAAGCTCACAGTCTCCCTACTTAATTACCTCGAGATGTCTCCTACATGTCCACGGACCAAACAACTCTGCACAATCCCATCTCTCCTGGGAAATCCCTTAATCTACCCCCACAAACATAACAATACGTGTACACGTACAAACAGTGCCTTCAGAAAGTATTCACACCCCTTGACTTTTTCACCTTTTATTGTGTTAGTCTGAATTTTAAATAGATTAAATATTCAATTTTTCGTCACCGATCTACACGAAATACAAACACCTCAACAAAACCATTTGTCATGCCATCACAAAATTGAAAAGTACCATTTGGAGACAAATCAGATGTGGTATATCACATGGCATGTGAGTGTGGCACAGCTTATGTAGGGGGAATGGGAAGAAATTTAAAACCAAGGATAAATGAACATACCAGAGCTACGAGGCTGGGAAAGGCCTCACAATCAGCCACAGCACGTCATTGCATACGCTTTGGTCACGGTTATGATGGAAGCAATACACAGATTCTGGACTTCACGCCAAGCCGCCGCCGAAACACCGCTGACTAATTTTGGAATCTTGGCATGTTAAAGCACAGAATGACGGATTAACAGAAGAAACATTAAAACTTCCCGCTCAGTCCAACCCCTTGATTCAAGAAAACAAATTTCTTGGTGCAAGCTCCAAAAACGAGGATGGTGTGGACCACAAATAACTCACAACATGCCGAGAACATTGAACCCAGAGGATACACCAATCACTCCACCACAGATACGGCCCCTCACACAATCTTCACCTCGGCAGACTCGCTCCACCCACATTCCAACCGACAGTCTCCCGGCTGAGGCCTCCAGATTGGAGGCAGCGCTTTGGTGTAGGACTTTGTCCATTGGAAATCGGGGAGTGCTCGGCACACTCCACATATTTCGATTATTTACATATATTTATATATATGTATATATATATATATTATACACATACCTCCATTATAGTACGATTATTATTCCCACGTTCTTGTGGTGTTAGCTGGGGGAAGCTTGGCCCAAGTCTTTCACGAACGGGCTGTCCAGGCCATACGTATGATAAGGTTTGAGGAGGAATTTGCAATTTGTTCATGGTGCCAGCAATAGCTCGTCTACTCTTCGCGAAGGACACCTTGGAATCTTTAATGTCCACCAACTAATGCTGGCAGGGTGTCGGACTTTGCCCAGTTTAACGTCTATCTGAGGGATGGCACACACATTCATGAATCGCCCTGCCTGTGAAATACCGGGATGGCAGTTTATAGCTGGGTTGGGATTCAAACCCAGGCTAGACGGATTAGAGGTGAGTGTGCGTACGTCCAGCAGTGTAGGTCAACCTGCCAGCCACCTTGTTAATATTATTATCCCCACATTTTTTTGGGGGGAAAAAGGTGGATATTGTGATTGGCTTCGTCTGTCCTGTCTTCTCCCAAAAAGTTGTGCAGAAATTCACCAAACTTGCGAATTATGATCACTACGTGGCAAGGTGCGAGAGCAGTTTAGTTTTTGGCTTCACCATCTGGGGTGGGGTCAAAAAGTCAAATACCAAAAAATAGAATTGCGATCACTTTTTAACATTTGTTTAATGGAAACTTTGTATATGCAATCAGTATTGGAGGACGCATGAAATATGTAAAGTTTTTGGGTTTGACGTCCGGTTCGTGCCCTAGGCGGTGGGGACTTGGGGACACGGGGCAAAATGGATTTTTATTTATTTATTTTTTAACCTCAAAATTTGATTTTGGGTCTATCTTGATGGAACTTTTTGTCATCAATCAACTTTGCTTTAAGTGGAAAGCATGGGAATTTGTGATTAAACACTGTTATTGACCGATGGGAATGGGGTTATGTGTCAAATAAAGGTGACAATTGGGCCATAAGGTTGTCGGGGGTGGGGGGGGGGTACATATCTCACTTCGCACTTTAATCCATGGCTCGGAGAAAGGACATATGAGGCCCCAAGATAAGTTGTAAACAATCCATATACAGTCCACACAAAATCTGATGGCTGGAAAAATTGGATAGGCAATGGAATACATCATTGATGTGTAAAGGCTCCTTTAAGCACCTTTATTGGCTAAGGATCATTGCGGCCAGGCTAGGGGCTTATGTAAAGGCCTAGCAGGCCGAGATAGTTTGGATCCGTTCGTCTGTGATGCACGTGATAAGCATAGAATTACTCCAAGTTTCTTTCGCTACTGTTGCCACACTTGTCTTTCTCTCCACTGTTAAACGTATGATTACCTTTTTAGCTCACCTGGAACGCAGTTCAGTTCTGGGGAGCTTATGGGATGACGCGTCGTCCGTCCGTCACAAATATTTGCAACTTCCTCTCTGAAACAACTTGTACAATTGGATGAAACTTTACCACAACGTTCATCACCATGTATGTACCAAAGTTTGTTCATGACAATGGAAAAATCGGCTATAAGGGGGGCAGTTGCCCCCAAAATATGTATTTGCTTTCTTCTCTGAAACTCATCAACTTCGATGAAACTTGACCACAACCTTTATCACCCGTGATATCCTGAAGTTTGTTCATGGCATTAAAAAATAAATCCAGAGGTATTTACTTTCTTCTCAGTTACATATCTTCTGGGTCATTTATGCCTTCCAGTGGTTCCCTGGTTATCTTATCCAGCTGGTACGAGATGAGTGCCCAGGGGTATTGCCCCTCTGTTTTTGAAAATGGTAGCGGCTGTTTAAAAAGATAATCTTACGTTGGACAGAACTGATTGAGTAGTTTGTGGTTCTCGTAATTTTTACTTCCTTTAAGTGTGCCCCACTAAATGCCACGATAAGCGATTTATTCACCTGAAAACGGGTTTTTCTAACCTGGAAAAACTCCCTTGCGGAGGGGGGGCAATTGAAGTCACTACAACCTCCGTCATGTGACCCTTAGTCTCCCTGGCAAGTTTGGTTGATATTGGACACGTAATGACTGAATGTATTGTGGTCAGACAGACTGACAGACAAATGCCAAATGTATTTTTGTATAATGGGCAAGTGCTTCTTTATTTGGTTGTCACATTGAACAGCAATAAGTGCGAGAGGAGGGTGTCAAATAAAATCAAATAAAAAAGCCCAGAAACCCACCAGACGTTGGAGCATTTTTCATCGGGTGCAGAATAATTGGCCAGCTTTGAGCTAGGGATGGGTTGATGTAGGAAAAACGACAAAAAATACCCCCTGCATTTGTATGTTCCGCAATGTTCCATCTTCCTGTATTTGTAGAATGTTTTGATGCATCCAATACTTTGTTGATCGCAATGAATATTTTAAGAATCTGGAAATGGAACCAAGTGAATGAACGAATGTTTTTGGTTAGACATGTGAACTGGTCCTTCACCTGGCAGGTCTCCGATGCAGAAAAACCAACTGTCACGGTCCATGTTTACACTGACCACCGGCAAGTCTGGCGGTGGTCTTCCTTTCTTCAAAGGCCGTGCTGGGAGCGCCGGCGGCGAGTCTGACTCTGACTCGATCGGAAGCAGCAGCACGTTGAGCATCAGTGAGAACACGAGTGGAACCCCTTGTACGTTTCTTCTTTCTCCCTCCAAACCCTTGCTGTATTTCCTTCCATTGCCTGCTCTGTTATCTTTGCTCACGCAGTAAGTAGATTGTTGGCGCCGCTCCGTTTGCGAACACCTTGACCTTGATGTGAAAACAATGTTTCGATTCTGTCGGCTTTCTTCGTGTGGACTCTGTGTTCTGATAATTTTGTCAAATCCAATCTGAAGCAAACACTAGTGACCGACTGTCACTTTCCTTGTTGATTATTGAAGGAAAATTCTCAGCATACGTCATCCCTCGCAGTGGGAATTGTTAGCAGAGTGGTATACATCACGTGTGATGCTTGACTGATTTACTCTATCATTATGACAAACAAATTTGGGACTATTTTATGTGGTGGATTGCACAGCATTGAAGTTTTGGATTGTCATCGTGATTCGAGATTTTGCCGTGTGGTGTATGCCAGCTGACGAATGTTGTAATGTCGGTACGCTGTCCTCTTTTGACAATTGGTGAAAATGTGTATGGATTACAAACGGTGTTTTACCACTCTTAATGCATAGTTGGGCTCCATGATGCACAGAGGAACCACTGCATTGACCCTCACTGTGAGGGTGCCATTTGGTAGTCGCACTGACTTCCAAAGTTATCCCTGTGAGGTCACTGCCACACTTGCCTCCACCCTCACCCCTCCCCATCCCCACCACTCCGTCATTTCCATAAGCTTGTGGCCACGGCAACGGTAATCAGTTTTTAACACCTGGATTTTCTTTACGTTCCAGTACACGCGCACCCTTTGGCTATTTGTATTAGTTTCTTTTTCATTTTAAAATGGAGAAATTTATAATCTGATTTCTTGTTTACTCAAATTTTTTGCTCATTCCACCATTAGATATAAAGTTGTGCTTTGTAACATTTATTCTATTTGCATTCATGCTTGCTTCTGCCATCAATGTCTTGCAATGCCTTGCGCGTTCGCCACTGCCGCATACTTCCTTCCTTTGTCTCTTCATCCACCACCTTCATCACCTCCCAACCCCTCACCCCGACCTCCGCCATGCACTGTGCCCCACTTAAGACACACTGGTGCTGTGTTTTCTTAACTTATCTTCTTTTGTCTTCTCGCCACTGCAGCGAAAGGGAATTTGTCACCATCTCCTTCGCCACAACATCAGTCCTTGGGTAGATCTTCAACGGAGGATTTACGTAAAGGAAAGAAGCTGAAGGTACCATTCTTCTCAAAGTTGAATGATAAGAAGAACAAGAACAAGGATGAGGAGGAGGAGGAGGTGACAATGTCACCAAACGAATATCGCCCAAGTGCCTCTGTCAACCCCTTCTTCAAGGAAGAGAAAGTGAAATTGCAAGACAAACCTGGGTAAGTGAGCTGTGATTGTAGATCGTGTGACACTGATGTATTCGCACATGAGTTGAGCACATGCTTCGAGGCATGTGCAGTTTTAATGGAACCTTCTCTCCATGCAAGTGTTGTTCAGCAAGTATGGACTTTGGCTGAGTAAGATGTAGAAATAAAGGTGATCAAGTAAAGTTGTTCAAAGTATTGCCTTGAAAACTAAAAAGGCCTTTTTGATAATTTAATTTTTACAGGCCACAGGCTTGCCATTAGGCAATCCTTTATTTTGAATTGAATGTGCCTGGATTCCTGGTAGACCTTAAAAAGTAAAAGATAGTGTTTGAGGGATTGTAGTCAATGGGAGGGCAGCGTGACTCGACCACTTGTTTAGACATGAGCACCTTACGAGGATTGAACCATTCTTTGGTCAGGGTTATCGGGATCCCTGCCATTTTGTTTTCTTTGATTGATGTGTCATTGTCGAGGTTACTTCGAAGGTGATAAACGTACTTCAGGAAAGCCTCTCCATTTTTATCCCACGCACGCGAATCAAAAAGTGGGGTTCAGCAATTGTTTCCCTTTCTCTGCCCACATATATCGATCCGTGATCAAGGAACAACTTGATGTCAATTAAATTTTATATTTTGAACACTGTAGAACATGAATCGGAACACGAACCTGCAGTAAAGCAGTATTTGGGCTCTGAAATTGGCAAAATGTATGAAATGTCATCCTCATCGCGCAGCACAGAGGAGAGAGGTGGAAGTTATTTGTTTGTTTGTTTAAAAAAAATTTTTTTTGAATACTCCGCTTGTCTGGCAGTCAAAATTGAAAATCGTTCCAAACAGGAAACTTATTGTTTTTAGGTATGTCATAAAGGACACAAACGAGCACGAATAACTAATTTTAATTCGGTCACAAAGTAAAAAGTTCTGAAATATATGATTGACCCCTCCCATGCTCCTCCAACCAGAGTAGCTGCATAAAGCAACCCAAGAAGACTTATGCAAGGTAAGTGCTGAGTGCTAATCATTTATACAAGCCGGTAGGCAACGAGGGAGTCGCTAGGATCGAAGCGCTGGATACGATGCTTTTCATTCTGACCGATCCACCGACGAAGATTCATTGCCAAGACGTATTGGTTCACATACAATTGTTCCTCTGCCTGGCAAGATTTTTCCTATTGCGTATTTTGCCAACTGGCACTCCTCATAAAAAATGACGGTAAATAAACACCCTATTTTTGAAGGACTACCATTTGAAAAATAATCAGTTGCTGGTTTGTGCTGTGGAGCTCGCGTTCAGACACACACACACACACACACACACACACACACACACACACACACGGAAAACCCGATAAACTTTCTTCAATGCTCTTGTTTGACCACACCTCCTGAGCCACACAAATATTTTCATAAGCCACGCCCACTTTCCTACGCCACTCCCACTTTTCATCAACCATGTCCACTTTCCCTAAGCTCCGCCCACTTTCCTAAGCCCCTCATAAAAAATGACTGTGAATAGACACCCGATTTTTGAAGACTACCATTTGAAAAATAAAACCTCAATCAAAAATCGGCTCGAGTAAAATTTTCTAAATATCTCGAAGTGTTTAATTCCGAAGTCTCGTTTCTCTACATTCAAAACTGAAGGACAAGTATTGAAAATACTGTACGCGTTTTTCGGCCGCTGCACAGCAACAGGTGGTTGCTAGGCAACGAAATTCAAACCGCACATTCCCACCCCATATGGCACCTGTTGGCAAAGTTTCATCGAAATCGGTTCGCTGGTTCGTGCTGTGGAGCCTCGCGTTGCACACACACACCACACAACCACACACACACACACACACACACACACACACCACACACACCACAGACGGAAAACCCGACAATAAGGGATATCTAGCATATATAGCGAATCCAATAATCCTAGCCACTTGGGCGTAGTCAAATAGGTGAGAGCTGATTGGCTATTCCCTCCATTCACAGGTGAGAGATGTGGGTGGGTCTTTCCATATTTATATTTATATATATGTATATATATATATATATATATATATATATATATATATATATATATATATATATATATATATATATATATGTTGCGGAGCCGGGTATTGGCTGCAAGCACGAACGCTAGGTGGAGCCGTAGGGTTGACTCTGCCGAACACCCGAATTTAGAGCGTACCTTTCGGAAAGCTCCGTCAGGTACGGGTCCCTTACTGGACGGACTGTGATCGCCAATAATTTGACCGCGTGGGTAGGGTTAATGCCAAACTTCAATATACCTAATTACCCACGCGGACAAAGCTACCAGGGAATTCACACCCTCGACGGCACTCGTCGAGTCGAGCCGTTAGCGTGCCTGACCCATGCGCAACCCGAGTGGTGGTTGCCGAAGTCCCGTCGGTCCAAATGTACATTTACAGCGGCAATAGCCTTTGTAATTCACCAACACGTGCCATGCTAAGCCAATGGAGAAACACAGAAACGAACTGATACATTTAACAAATGGTATTTATTCACAGTAATGCGGGGAAACGAGGAAGCACGTAAGGGCAGAATTATCACGACTAATAGAGAATGCAAATTTACACACAAGCACTTAAACAATTCTGACTTAAAGATGGGCCCACCGACAGACACACACCCAAAAGAAACGGATCCAAAATGGTCTTTATTATCCCTTCAGCTCGGAGGGAAGTCGAGCTGAGGGACGAGAAAGTGGCAGGCCACCTGGCCACGAGCGCACGGCTCGACGTCCACACCTTCCCGGACCACCAGTCGGCACGAACGGACCAAGGGCAGCTGACGCAGGTCACGCTAGCGACGAGGTGACCCGGGAGCCAGAGCAAGCCGGCGACGAAGACGGTGCGCAGATCCTTTCCTACCCGCTCGAGCAGATCTACCCGATTATTTGCTCTCCATTCCTTTTGTCACTCTCGGGCGCGGTCCGCTCATCGTGGCCCGCTCTCATTGGGTGGGACACGACGCATTCCCTTATTTGGCAAGCAGCCAAGTGAACCGGTTCATGACCATATTTGGGAATGGAATTCCATCCCCGAACGAATTCAGAACACACCCGCATACCAACGAGCGTGCGGAGAATGCCGGGAGCAGAGGGTTGTCGCTGTGAGAGCGAAGGTAGCGTTGTTGTTGTTGTTGTTGTAGTTGTAGATCTAGTAGCAGTAGTTATGAGTGATGTAAAAATCCTAACTATCAAAATAACTCACAGCGCATGTACATTTATTCACCCATTAAATGAGGGACGGGGACCCTAACTAAAAAAAACACATACTTACCGATATAACTGTTCTATAGGACCTGTATGTTGAGTGCTCATGGCTTCCAGATTCGTAACACTATATGTATGCATATATATTTGTACAGTCTTTAAAATTTTTATTTCAATTTAATTGTATTCAGAAGCTGCAGAACACAATTTGCCTTGTTGGCACTTTCAAAAACCTTCCGTTTAGCAGTACTTTAAAAAATATATATATATATATATATATTTAAACGCAGTCTCATGCCTTGAGGGCAGAGTAACTGTGATCACTGCGATTCAGCATTCAGACAAATAATGGTGAGGCCCAGTGCTGCTTGTTTAGTGCAAAACACAAAGCAACATTTGAAAAGACCCTTCACTTGTCCTTTTTCTCAAGACTGCATGGGGTAAGGTTTGATATTGGTTTTTGGAGGTAAAGTTGAACGTACCAAGAACAACAAATTTTAAGATTTTTATTTCTGACATCGTCTGACAGGATGGTGCAGAGGTAGCACACTTGCCATTGAGCTGTCTGTTCCAAGGTTGATAGCCGACTATAAACTTGCGGATTGGTGCTTCGTATGCTGGGTGTTGCATCACAGAGTGCTCCGTCCTTCGGGTGGACATTAAGCTGTGGACCCATCTGTTGGGCATTAGCCGGCGAACGCCGAAGATCTTTCATGAAGTGTAGGCTCGGGCTCATCATCTGCAGCACCTTGAACAAATTTCCCATTCCTGCCCAAATTGCCTTCAGTTGAACGTTAGGCCTGGCCACCTGGTTGGTGAAAGACTTGGTCCATAGACTTTGCCCAGCAGACTCACAAGGAGGTGGTAATAATTGGGATCAATGAAGATTTGGTGGTGGTAGTAGAAGTCGTAGTTTATTTGATTCCGTGACCTATAAATCCTTCTGGGCACGTCAACACGTCTACGCAACTCTTGTTATAATGACGACCCTTCAAGTCCAAGGATTTAGTTTTGTGTGTTGGGATTTTATAATGGTAGTTGTCAAACTAAATTGGGTTTGACTGGACGAAGGATAAGATGGGCAGTGAGTAATGCGAGCGTAAAAATGACAACTCGAGTGATGGAGTCCAACGGCGATACTTGAGAAGGTCCAACGTGTGTCGTTCATCGTTTACCCTTAAAGGGCCACTGATGTCATCTTGACTGTGATTGTATCATGAGAGCTCCGAGTGCAAATACTCCATTAATTATTTAATTGTTGTAGAGCCGTGAGCCCGTTTTCATTTTGGGTGTTCACACGTGATGTAATCGAGCAGATTAAGCACAGCCATAGTTTTGTGTGGTGGTCTTGAATCTGTTCACATATCTGGTTCTATCAACACCCACAGACATGTGCACTTTTGAGGTCCTGGACTCGGTCCGACATGCCAATGTTACCTTTGTGTGGCGTTAGTATTTGCTGAGAAATTGCCGTTTGTAGGTGTTGAATTGTGGCAGGTGTCGTTTGGAAAGGTGTGTTAATGGATTTTTATTTATTTATTTATTTTTAATTCTTATATGATGCTCTGGAGTATCGAAGGAAGGCTGTTAATTGGGATGTGTTTTTTTTTGTGGCGATGGTTTTGGCTTCTGTTCCAGTAAGCTGTCTGTTATAACATCGAGTTGCATTTGCATAGCAAGGAAGTGGTGTTCCCAAATGATCCAACATCTGAAAATGCTTCGTGTGATTGGTGTGAATCAGGACATTCCTGTTGGTTTTTCATTTTTTTCCAAGAGAAGAGAAAAGAAAACTTTTTCCTCTTCACTACCTTCCATAGCTTTGGGATTGATGGAAAAGGAGTCTGTGTTGGTGGTGGTGGTGGTGGGTGTGTTCTCCCAACATACATTTCGTGTTTTGAGGATTTTATTTTCTACCTTACTCGGCTCAAGTTTAGTTTCAAGTTGTATATTTCCCCATATATCCTGAAGCGGGAATAAATTGTGAGAAGTGTCTTTGGAAATATTTAATGTCCTTGTGGGGAAAGGTGTTTTTTTTCCTTGTTTATCTTCTTTTTAATCAAAAGCTTTTGTTTTATTCCCCTTTTTACTTACGAAATCTAAATATTTCGTAATATATTGATCACTTCCGTCCTGTGTTTGTGTGTGTGTTTGTGTGTTTGTTTGTTTGTTTGTAGGCACGATAACTCGAGAACGGAAGAAGCTACCAATGTCAAATTACACACGTGATTCAGGAGGGTGATGGCTAGTGCTGATTAGATTTTGGTCAAAGGTCAAGGTCACTGAGGTCAAACATTCGATTTTTGATGGTTTGGTACAGAATCATCGTAGAAACTTCTGGTTTGCTCGCTACCTTCTCTAGAGACAGCTTTTATTAGACAAGGTCAGAGGTCAAGTTGACGATTTCGTAAGTACCAGTCTATGACTGCTTGTTTGTTTGTTTGTAGGCACGATAACTCGAGAAGGAAGAAGCTACCAATGTCAAATTACACCACTGATTCAGGAGGGTGATGGCTAGTGCTGATTAGATTTTGGTCAAAATCGGTCAAAGGTCACAGTGAGGTCAAACATCCAAAACATGATAACTCGAGAAAAGTTACCACAGGTATTGTTGATGGAGCGTGAGTTTGGAAGATCGAGGTAAGTTCGGCGAATTTGTGTGTCAATTCGTCGAGTTACGGCTGTTTTAAAAATTTCAGTGTTGGCGCCCATGGTGCAGAATGCCTTGCCTAGTTGTAGGCCGTGTTGTGTTTTCGATAAAGATGGTGTTTAAAAGTCATTTTTCATCCCAATAAAGCTTATCGTGCATGCCTGAATCGCTAAGCCGTCAGATGGTGTAAAGATTGTTTGTGGATGGCCGAATATTACGGTTTTATGACTTTGATAAAATAATATTAAATAATTCCGTAAATTCCTGTGGAGAAATGGAGATTTTTGCTTCGGTCGACGTTAGGAGTTCGTTTTAACTTCGATTTTAATTTTGTCTTCGATTTTTGCGATCGCTTAGGACGCTTAATACTCGGTTGTCGAAATTCTGGTAAAAATCGGATGTTTTATGAGATTTATGTTGGGTGTAGTATCTGAGGCTTAACTGAAGATTATGCTAATGAGGGGGATTGTAACACACGGCCTTACGCGCTCGTTTTAAAGTCAATTTCAATTCTGTCTTCACTTTTGGTAATGGTTAAGTATGCTTAACACTCGCTTGTCGCAATTCTGGTAAAAATCGGATGTTTTATGAGACTTTGGTCGGGTGTCGTGTCTCCGTGAGAGGTGGCGTGGTGAAATGGTGCCAAATGGTTTTTGTCCGCCTCGTGGTGCGCCGGAGATCTCAACATGGTTTCCCGTGCTGATTTTAACTTTAAATTCAATTATGTTTCCACCTTTCGCACTGCATAAGGTTGATCAACACTGAAATAGAGCGAATTCGACCTGAAATTCACTTTTATCGAGAGAAATACATCGAGTGGGTGCCGGTGATGCCGCGGGTCCGTGCAGGCACGGGAGAACCCAAAACTGTCTCCTTGAGGGACCGTTTCTTGTTAGGGTCTGCGTGATCAATGTTTGCATCTTTGGGGGTTTTGGGACACGCTCTGCAGGTTTCTGTAAGAATTCCGGTGTAAGGGAGACTTTAAGATTGTATAAAAATATTTCACCCGCCGCGTCACGGCTCGTCACGTGGCGCAGCGCGCATGAGCAGACGCGTCGTTGAGTCATGTAAAGGTTTTGCGTGTGCGCGCTGACATCGCGCTCGCCCCGGCGTCCTTTCGAATTGGGGGGGGGGGGGCATCGAGTGTGACCTTTACGTTACGTTAATCTACGGTAACTCGAGAACGGAAGAAGCTACCAATGTCAATTACACCACGTGATTCAGGAGGGTGATTGCTAGCGCTGATTAGATTTTAGGTCAAAGGTCAAGGTCACAGTGAGGTCAAACATTCGATTTTTGATGGTTTGGTACAGAATCATCGTAGAAACTTTGGTTTGCGTCACTACCTTCTCTAGAGACAGATTTTATTAGACAAGGTCAGAGGTCAAGTTGACGATTTCATAAGTACCAGTCTATGACTGCTTGTTTTATTCATTTGATTTGCTGTCATGTTTTAATTATTTGGGTGTTCCTGCTTTAATTGTTGGCTCACACCAACTAAACTTCTGGGACTTGCTTTGCCAATGGACGTTTGCATTTCTCATTCCTAATGGGTGGCGAGGTGTTTGACAATAGAGCCATCTGCTAGAGTTTACGGACTGGCTTTTGCTTAAGCTACATATCGTTGTGTACTTAAGCTACATATCGCTGATGGCTGCAAAACTGAAACTGGCTGCTGCCTTCCTTTCCTGTCCTTTTGTGTCCCTTCTCTCTTTCTTTCTTTCTTTCTTTCTTCCTCCCCCTCCCCTCCCCTAATATGTTACCAATACTTCTGCTAGGGTGCTCGTGCCACAACTTGGCTTTCAGCGGCGTTCTGGTGTAAGGCGCAGCAAGAACGCAGGTGGCAGCGGCTCTTTGGCTGTGGAAGTAGATACAGAAGTTTTCCCAACCGTCTCAGAACGGGAAGATTATACGATACCAGATTCACCACCTATAGACCGGCAAAGCCAACGAGCCTCAAGCTCTGCTTTGGTCAGCATTCTTCGTCCCTCACGACCAGATCCTGCAATTTCTGCAGATCTTCCAGACACTTCTGAAAGCCATTCTACCCTTCCTTCAGTAAAGCAGATCAGCACAACTGATGTCAGAAGGCATGTAGTTGATACAATTACTGAGCGGGAGAATGTGGATAAGCCAGCCATTTTGCTTCACACTTCCAAACCCGCAAAACCTCATGACAACACCACCCCTGCGGAGGTGCCAAAACCTTTACCCAGAAAAATCACGCCTCTGCAATTGGTTGTTTCATCAAATGCACCATTGCAACCATTGCCCTTACCTCTGTTTAATTCTGTACTAGCCTCTCCTGTAAGTCCGAAGCCAGGTAGAACTGAGAAAAACGCTTTGGATGAACCTTTAGTCAGGGCTCGAGAGGATGAAGAAGAATCCCGTCATGAAGGAGTTGGCAGCAACATTGAAACAAAGGATGGCGACTCGCATTATACGCCTCATTTTCTGGAACTGGCAGAGATTTCCACAACATCGTGCCCTTCTGATATTCTGTCCCACAGCTATGATAGTGTGTTGTCCGAAAAGATAGATGCTGAGAATGGAATCTCAAATGTTGGGACAACACCCGATGAAAAACCTTTTGCAGAGGTAATGACACAAGTAAATGTAGGTAAGAGCGCATATTCGCATGTTGTACCAACGACCTGTCACACCGTTTCGGAGGGTTATCGAGAGATCGTTCAAGAAACGACACCAGAAAACCTCTCGAGGGAAGATGACTGCCACGTGAAATCTGCACGCTTGAGTACCGCAAGCACTACACCATCCAATGATCATTATTTTACCGCCGTCGATGATCAGCCTAGTATTAACCAGAGCACTTACTTGGAGAGTATTTTGGAGCTTCCGTCTGACCAAAAGCCAGGTAAGATGGAGAAACATTCTTCGGCTCCACTTCTGGTGCTCTCTGGACGTGGAGTCGATTTGATCCAAAACGAACGAATGGGCGAGATTATTAGAGAGAAGGATGAGGATTTGCAATATGTGTATGGCGTGCAAGAACTACTAAAGACTTCAAGCTCTCCATCGTCTGAAGTTTTGTTCCATGACTCTGATGATCCACTTTCCAAACCAGGAAACAATTTTATGAGCGACAGCACAAACTCTGTGATGCAGCTTGCCGAGTGGAATGCAGACAAGGGGCCAATAATGGAAGTGCAAGATATTTCCAAGATCTCAGGTGTGGATATATTAAAGAAAGATGCGAGTTCCAATCAGGGTGTTCTGGACACTATTCGACAAGCGCCAGCAGATAAATCCAGGACGAAAGCTCATTTTCAGGTGAGATCTGCACGGATGCGTTCTTCTGGCAAGCCCGAATCGACCGCGAATGGTTCTTTGTCGGTGGTCAGTGACTCGAGTGTTGACCGGAATACACAACATGAGAAAAGGATGGTTTTTGAGTCGACTTCTGACCAAGTTTTAGGTGAGCAAAAGCTTTCTCAAAATCAGAATAAAGAGAAGAAATCTGGAATTTCTGACATTGGTTTGTTCTTGGACACTCCGGTTCCTTCAAGTAGCACTTCAACATCAGACCAGTTTACCTTTGAGACCACTGAAGATATTGAGAATACCTCAAGCAATTCAATTGAATCGCTCTCAAATATCGAGGCTTCTGCTCAAGGTTCTGATCCGCATCCCCAGATTTCTGGGTTTGAGTTGTTTAAAGGTCCAGAGAAACCACCCCGCATTAGCTCTTCCTCTCAACCGGCACAATCGTTGGACCTTCCACCGACCAAGACAAATCGGACATCAACTCCGATCGCAGAGGGCCTTGCCGTTTCAGCTCCTTTGGCTACGAGTAACATGATCAACATTGGTTACATTTCTACTCCGACTACCCCACCTTGGAAATATGCCGAGGGTAACGTGATAGAATCTCCCCGAGAAGACGGGCAGAGGTCCTGCGACAGCATTGCCACCGTGGAAGCCAGCCCTTCAAAGAACATCAGGTGAGCAGAAGTTTATAATGGTTCTTTGATCATCATACCACGGTTGCTTTTTCCTTCGACATCACAGTGCCATGCTAGGAAATTGTAATTTGTTTGCATTGAGGACACCAAACCACTTGATTGTATTTAAAGATTACTGAGATATATTTTCATGATATTTATTTTATTATTATTATTTTTTAGAATTGATTTGTATGACAGATGTACCGTATTTTTCGGCGTATAAGTCGATATCCCCTCCCCGTAAGTCCGGGCCTCAACTTGTATTCAGAATTGACTTGTCTATGTTTAAAGACATTGAATTGCATAAATGAAAAAAATATTGCAAAGTCTGATATTTTCTGAAATAAATTACATAATTTTTAATTTAAAGTGCACTGCAGCAAGTTGCCACAACATCGTGGATGCGTTCCTAGAAAGTGCAACATTAGGCAAAACGACGTTGAGCAGACAAGATATTCCCATAGACGTCATGTTATAATGGCGGGAGGATGTGTTCCCAGGGCACATTTTCAGTCACCTTAACGTAACTTTAACCTCACTTACTACATGTTAGAGACAAATATTAAACAAATCAATAAACTAGATGGTATTCATAAAATCCTTACCCTGCGCAGTCTTGAGAATGACTTGGTGTGAGCCAACTCTTCTGGTGGCCAATTTGTCATTAAAAAAATTAAATTCAAATCAAATGGAAGACCAAAGAAAATAGGTACTGCATTGGAGTTATCAGAAGGAACCCAAACAAGTAAAAAGCAAAGATTAAGTCATCAGGCGGAACCTCTATAGGACTTGGGTTTCAGCTGCTACTCCTCTCCCCTCAAACCCATCCAGGTGCAGCCAAGTGAGCCTTATTAAAAATAAAAAAAATTTAAATGCTTCTGTCTGCCAGACCATGCGTCTGATCAGGTTGAAATTTAAAACATATATTCCCCATCACCACTAGATCATAATTTTGAAGTTTCATTTCGATCGATGCAGCACTTCAAGAGAATTTTTAAAAATTTTTTCCTTCAATCCAATATAGCTGCCAAACCATGTGACCTATCAATTATTCATGAAGACCCTGGTATCCCCATATCTTGGGGAACGTGTGTGACGTTTCCCCTCGATCTGTCCAGCCATTCTGTAGGAGGGGATTTTAAATGTTTTCGGCTAAATCCAATATGGCTGCCACACCTCATGTCCTATACGTCATAATTATCATTAAAACATTCTGCAGGAGTAGTCTCAGCTCTGGTGAACATTTCATGTCAATCCGATAAGTGCTTCCAGAGAAAAGGGAATAACAAAATGCAGACATATATTCCCCAACCGATCGCTTAACCCCGCTTTTCACTTCGCAAGCATGGGCTAACAACAAATGAAATACCCAAATGGACAATTAAGTGAATAGTTACAGGAGTACTCACCAAAATGTAGGTCCGAGATTGCTCGTTGGAATCGGAGAGGTGCGAGTGTGGAGGGGTTACATGCAGGGAGAGACAGGCCTTCATGTCACTGGACTGCTCAAATAATTTGTGAGCTTGGAAGGCAAAGGGGGTGGGTGGACTGTAAGCCCAGAGCGATGTGGCACTCCACTCGCCATGATCGAGTTTTCTGGTGTGTCGCACGGCGAATCTGAAATCGAGCTATTGAACGGGGCCGCACAGCAAATCCGGATTGGAGAAGTCGTAACCAAGGTGGCCCGAGATGGTGCGATCAGAGCGCCAGGGAAATACGAATATTTGTTTGCAGACTAATCTTGTGCTAAGAAGAAAAGAGTACTTAAAAACGTTGTACATTGTATTGTCTGGAATGTTTGCCGATTGGGTTAGAAATTAACCGTTAATCCGCTCACGAACACGTGATATTGTCCAATCGATATGCGAAATGTGTTTGGGACTGGCGTAAACGGAAGGATACATTGCGGACTACCAAGAAGACTAATCCCGTCTGCAAAGCTAGGTAGACGAGCATTGACGATAAGTTGGAGGAAACCATTTACATTTCTAATTTATCCGAAAAGTCGTCCGACAAAGTAATTCAAATAATATTCATAAAACGGCTCATTAATATTCCTGATCTGAGAGGAAGCTCGCTAGCAATGTGCATTTTAGTGTCAGGGAGAAATTAAGACTTCAATTGTTCTGACAAACAGTTTTGTTAACTACCTAGTTGATCTAGGTTCATCTTGTACTCCATATTGATTTATCGATGACTGAAGGGGGGAAAAATCAGCCAATTCGACTTGTAGGCCAAAAAATACAGGCCAACGATTTGATGATTCTGATGATCTTTGCTTTAGTTTTTGTACAATCATAGAATGTGTACATATATACTTGTGCTTTTATTTATTTTCTATTCTTACATGCATTTTGCAGATCGAAAGAGGTGCCAGACAGGGGGAGACGATCTCACCAAACTAGTTCACTGCATGCCTAAAAGGAGTCTTCCAACAGCTAAATTGGGAAAGTCGATTAGTAAATGTCGATGGAGAAAGATTTCATAATGACATAGTTTTGATTTCAAAATGAAAATATATGATGGAAGAGCTCATTTTGAAGTCAAAAAGACTCGAATAAAATTGATCAACATGCACAAAAATCATGTTCGCCTGCCATGCAAAAAAAGGATGGCGTTCTAATTGATGTTTGCAGAATGGAAGAAACCAGCAAATGCATTTTCTTGGAACAACTTGTACAAATGGATATGGATCGCTGTGCAGAAATGAAGACTTACTGAGCAAGATTGGCAGCATTTGGCAAAGTAAATATCATGAAAGGCAAACTGCCCTAGTCGGAAAAGGAAAGTTCACGATCGGTGTGTTCTACAAGCAACAACGTATGGTGTGGGAAATGTGATCTCTAACGGCGAAGATGGAGCAAACATTGATCGCCGTGGAAAGATGGCTCTCTGGCCTAACAGAAGCAGAATGAATAGATTAGACAGAAAGCATTTCTTGACAAAAGCAACTGAAATGGAACCGTTCCGACCACGCAGCAAGCAGAAGGAACGAGCAATAAGAATTGCAGACTTGTAACCTCGAGAAGGCCGCGGAGGTAGACCAAACATCAGACTGAGAAGTGAAATTGAATAGCTTACCGGAGTATGCTGACCTTAAATTGCACTGAAAAGAACGGAAATGGACCACGTTGATGGAAGCCTTCTTCTTGCAGTGGACCAAATTAGCCAGCCAAGTCCTGCATTTGATAATCTGTCTGCAAGCTGGTCTTTCTGCATGGACAAGTCCTAATCTTCAAAAAAAACAAAAAAAAGTTCTAATCATGTGCTTTTGTCTTTGATTCTGCTTTGTGCCGCTTCCTGGGAGCTGCTGAAGTTTGACGTTGCTTGCTCTGCTTTTGGAATTTTGTTTTATATAATTGTTTATCCTTTTCATTGTGGTGTCCTTTGGCTTCTATATTTTTAGTCTGACGTTTTATTTATTTTATTTTATTTTATTTATTTATTTTTTTAACCTTTGCCACCAAAGGTGGATGGAGCTTATGTTTTCACCTCTGTTTGTCTGTCTGCTTGTCGATCTGTGAGCAGGATATCTCAAAAAGTTGATTCGGATGAAACTTGATGGACAGGTTTGGTTTGTGACTAGGACAAATTGATTCAATTTTGCTGTAGATTTGGATCCGGATCTGGATTCGAGTACTTTTTTTTAAAAGTGATTCTTCACCATTGATTGATGTAGTGAAAAACTATATGAAGCATGATATATCAAAGTTGTGGGCGGATTGGGGAAAAATGTGGTGGATGAGTTGGGTAAGTGACGAGAACAAGCCGATTAGATTTTGGTTCAGGTCCGGATGCAGATTCGGCCTATCGGTGGGCTACAAAACATAGACTGTTCAGCCGAGCGGAGGAATGTGCTCCACCGAGTGCTGGTTTAGTTCTTTGCTTTCTTTTTTTTCACTGCTGATGTAGAACCAGGTATGGTGTTGATGTGAACGTGTGAAAATTTGTGTGACCATTGCAAACCACCCAGTTTGGATGGTTGTCCATGGTAATGCTCTGTGGTGATACCTTTATCTTTTCACTTGTGACTTGATTCTTGGCATTGTCATGCTTTGTGGCAGCGTCTGGATCATGACCCGGATGATTATTCAGAGCAGGTTAGAAACGGTTCCATGTCCGATTTTTATCTCCGTACCTTGCGTTAATGGTCGTCCCCTGGCACTCATTGACTGGGAACGTCATTGCTCCATTATTCCAATCTCATTTTGATCCGTCCTGTAGCCAATGGCAACTTACATGATTATCTTGAGTTCCGAGCGATGTCACTTTTAAAACGCATCTTATTGAGCTGTTCAGGAATAAATCTTTGTTTATTTATCAGCATTTTCAAAACAGACTCTTGGTTTGAAACTACTCATATCATCTGAGTACACATTGCTTGGTGGCTGTCTTCTCTGGACCCTCACCTGAGGTTGTCACCTTTGACAGCTAATGAATTTATTTGGGTTGCAGTGTCAGTACTTCCCTGTCACGTGTTGCTTTGAGCCAATGTTAACATGGACAACTTGTCACTGTACTGTTTTAAAAAATATTTTATTATTTATTTACTTATTCATTCATTTGTTCATTCATTCCAAGTTTGGTTTTTGTATTTTGATCGTAATACATAAGAGTGCAAATGGTTTTGTGTACTTTTGCATCGTAGTTTGGGTTTCCTTGGTGACTGGTTGCGTGACAGTTTTGTGAAACGATCGAATGCCGAGTGTGGCATGCCATTTTGTGCTTTGTTTTCCTGTTTTGTGCTTGCCCAGTTTGCAGGCAGTGAAACCCATTCCAGTACAACCTGTAGAGGGTTCCAGGAAGAAACTGGTGCCCAGTGTGGTCCTAACGGACATGTTGAACAGTGAAGGGGTGAGTGTGATGGCCATCGTTGCAAAGTTAAGTCAGTTAATTTGTTAAACATTGATCGCTGTTAAGTTTAATACAATCCTTCTTTGCCTCGTGTTCTCGTTTACTTGAAGAACTATTTAATTGCACATCCAGGCCATCATGGTGCACCTTTAGTGGTTCTGTAGTGACTGTGGTTCGCCATGTTGAAGTGTCTCGGTAAATTGTAAGGTGTATTGGTGTTCTATTCCTGCTATATTCATACACAGCTCTCATCCCTTTATTCTGGCCCAGTTTCCAGCAATTTCCCCACTTTGACCAACCCTTTTTGAGATTGGAGGGAAAATTTTGTGGCAAAATGGCAAAGGGAGAGAGAGAATTCCTTTTCTCGTTTTTCGTCACCGCTCTAATGTGTTGAAGGGTGAGAGTTGTGGTGGATAATGTCCCATCTAAGTGTGTGCGTTTTTGTCAGGATTCCACCGGCGATGACCAAGGACCCTGGACTCACCTGACCCGGGCAGAGCTCCAGCAGCTCATTGTCCGCTCTGAGGTGGCATTAAAAGAACGTGACGACCGCATCCAGGCACTCGAGAACTACATCGACCATCTGCTCGTGCGTGTCATGGAGGAAACCCCGTCCATGCTTCGGAAAGACCGCCGCGCCTCGCGCAAAGCGGGCCGCATATGCTGACTCCTCTGGTGGAGCCAGTATGCCGCCACCCACATTAAGAGGACATAATTGTAATCATTGTGAATCCATCCTGTAGCCGAGCTGTGGTCAAGTCAACTTTATCAGGTTCTGTCGAAGTGTCTGATCTGCTCATTGAAGCTCACTGCACAGTCGATGGGTTTCGAGCTAGAACGTTTCAAAGGTTTTGAATGTTCCAGCATTTGATTATTGGAAACTATTTGTTCACCTGCACCAATCGTGCGCTCAGGTTACCTTTGCTTAAGATGCAATGCAATTTGTTGGCGTCTGGACAAAGCGTTCGCAATCCTTCTCGGGCCCATGGCGACTTTGGTCTCCTTTCGGAACTTCTGGTATTGCAAGATGGTGGAAAGCTAGACCCAGTTTGCCATCCTACATGCTTTACCCTTTACATTGCAAGCTGACTTGTACTGTCCATTCGTTTGGAATTTCAAATCCTGTTGTCCCTTTTGCAATACCTCCGTTGTCCACTGCCCTTTTGAACCCGCTCATGATGAAGATTCATCGTAACATTTGTTGTTTTTTTTTCACTGTTCTCACACTCCTCCATTCCTTGACTTGTGCTTGCAGGAATGTTGCACCACTCGACGTAAAAGCTTTCCCGTATCGTTTTAAGTTTCCTTCATTTGGTTTTCGTCAGTTAAAATTTTTATTTCAGTTCCTTTTGCATCTTCGACCTGACCAATGAAGTCATCAATCAGAGGGTCTCGAAAGGACGCGGAGATGGAGGTGATCTTGAGCCGTTCATGTCAGTGATTTACGAGCTGAAGCTTGTCGGAAATATCCAGCAGGTCAATAACTTTGTTGCTTCCTTTTTTTTTTTTAATCTATTTTTGGGGAAGTAAAGATGTCGTCGTAACACGCTTTATTGGAATTGTTTTTTTTCCCCTGTGTGGTACAAATGAAGTTTCAAAATCCTTGATTTAAAATTCTCAGCCATAGCCTTAAAATTTCTGATCTTCCCCAAATTGCTTGCCTTTGCATTTACCTTTTGAATCTATTTGTCCAATCAATTCCTAATCTTGTAGGATGATCTGTATTTATTCTCCAGCATTTTCCTTATGATTGTTAAATTTGTCATGTTACTCTGTGTTGCAATGAAGTTTTGGGGGTTTTTTTGATTTTTTAAAAAATCCTTGGATGGCATCTGTTCATTTTCCATACTCTTCCTCCTCTGGGGCCATGTTAAAGCAGCCGTCATCCATTCTGTGCACAATCTGTAGAGTTTCCTTGTTTTTCTGGTCTTGGATCTCAGTCGATCATGGTGCTTCTCTTAAACAAATTTTTAGATGCTCGTTTTAAAATGAATGAACTTCTAATAAAGTATTTTTTCTTTCAGATCAATTTTGTGGGATGTTCAGTTTAACTTGATACTTTTGGGGGGAAATCATCATAATGCTTTATTCTGTTATAGGTTGCGGTGATTTAATTATTATTACAATCAGAGTACTTGCCCGACGGGTGATCTTGCTCCAAGCGTGCAACTTGATGCTCTGACACAGCCCTTTATTTTGGCGGTGTATAGGCAACAGACAGCTACCTCAATTGCTTCCAAAAATAAAAAAAATAACCTGTTACGTATAGGAAGTAAAAACATGCTTGCTGTTCATGTGCATCTGTAATATATAGTGGTTATACAGCTCGGAAAATTCCAATTGCACTTTGTGCATGGCTGACACCAGACATGAAGCTTGAGGCATATATGTAGTCGCTTTCATAAAACTAGAGCTACGATACATCCGGTTTTCTCCTGACATGTCCTCCTTTTCAGTCCTTAAATCTCCATCCGGCCGGGTTTTTAAATATCTTTAAAATGTTCGGGATTATTTTTTAACCTTTTTTAAAAAAAAAAACCTTTTTCTTTTTGTACATTTTCTTACGGTGATAAAATGTGGCTGTGGAATGTTTGGACCAGGACAGTTTGTTACAAGTCTACTACTCTGTCATGGCATAATGGAAGTTTTCAAACATCGATACCCACACTTCCACTTACTGTCCAATCTCGCAGTGAGCGAGAGTCCAGTGGCGTGCTCGACCTGCGATTCATTGTCTTTCTGAGTCCATACCGTACACACTTTTGTTTGTCTTCAAGCGCTCTTTATTTGATTTTACAGTCTCGGCACATGTACCTGGCTGAAGAGGTGCGCACTTGGACCCATGGCCAATACCGACCCTGACTCCTGGACCACAGATAACTCCGTGGCCTGATGGGTGTTTCAGCAACTGCGGATGCCAGCAAAAGCAATTGCACTGAGCAGGGTTCTCCTGTCCACAGCCGCGTTACCTACTCGGTACAACTTCCTGAGCTGGGGTCCACGTCCTCAACGTATGTCCGAATACTTAATATGGCCGTGCATAACTGTGACTGCAGCATCGGTGAATCAGTGGGGCAAAAAGTCTATCAATTATGAATATGCTATGTCGGATCGGTGAAACAAAGGACAAACGAGCAGGTCTGGAAATGTAAACTATTTATTTACACAAGCAAGCAATGATCATTAAAGCATATATTTACAGGCAAGCAACAGCAATTTTTATTTCACACAAGCAGGTAAACAAGATCATGTAATCTCTATTCTTCATGTAATATTCCAAAACGACCATTACAAATCTAATCGACCACCAACAGCATAAGGGAGCACAGACCTGAATGCCAGCAGATGGGCGGGCCTCCAGCAATGCTGTCGACAACCGATGCTCCGCCTTGTTTGTCGGTGGCACGGCAGGAGCTGGACTCACCCAATGAGCATCACATGGATACAAGACAGACCAATGAGGGGACAGCTGTCCAAGAAGTTAAAGCTGCCATCGGGAGTATAGCTCTGTGCTGCTCGGACCCTAAACCATGCCCCTCCCAGGGGCCAAGCAATCCGATAGATTCAAGGGCTGAAGGCTTGTGCGTCTGGGGAATTCATGAGCTGAGATTGAACCTGTGAGGACAAATAGGCTGGTGAATGTGGTGCTGTGGAGAGCTGACAATCGGACCAACCAGCGGAGTTTTCCTGGACGCGCTGGCCAAGGCACACTGATTCACACTTTCTGTTCTTGCTTTCAACGATGAGCTCTCATCCTTTCTTGGGCTGGGTTACTGACTCGCATCTCACTTTCCTCTAAAGCACCACAGGCATTCACCTGCACCTCTCCTGCCACTGCACACTCATCTTCTACTCTCTTCTTTCTCCCCTTCCATTTTATTTCGTTGGGACCAATTTAAGCCTGCCGGGTGAGCGAGGGGTCGCCAATATGCCCCGACTTCTTCTCTCCTCTGTCTATCACTTCCTTATCGCGTTTCCCCAGAATAACTGAGGTGCCTGTATGTGTAGACCCTGTGACTAAGTTGATAACTGTTTTCCAAACTGCCTGATCATCTCTTTCCATTGGCTAGACATCGTGTGTAATTAGTGACAGGGAGTTCAGCCCCACCATTTTGTTGTGGTTCGACTTTAGCCAACGTTCCATTTACAGTATCGCTCGACCGTTTTGATTTGGAAAAGCACAGTCCCTTTTCTGGGGTGATTAATTTTCTCAGAGAGTAAAGCGGGATTTGGATGCTGCACCATACCTAAATTAAGCATCTCTGATGTGCTACGGAGTTCTCTGCAGCTCGCCACCTTCAGTGTCCTGGATCGGAAAGTGGGTCCGAGAACGCCCTTCATGACCCCCACCACCCTGACCCCGTAACGATACTTTCATGAATCTGTTCACCACCCCCTCTGCTATCCACCTTACCTCCAAGCTTTGTGTCATCTGCAAATTTGGAAAGCTTACTCTTTACCCCATTATCCAAATCGTTGATGTAAATAATGAATAGTTATGGTCCGAGTACTGATCCCTGAGGTACCCCACGACTTACATCCTCCCAGCAAGAAATCCTCCCACTCACAGCCACTCTTTGTTTCCTACCACTAAGCCAGTTTGCAATACAATTAGATACCTGACCAGCCACTCCACAAGCCCTCACTTTGGCTAACAACCTCTGATGTGGTACTTTAACGAATGCCTTCTTCAAGTCCAGAGATACTATGTCCGCTGCCTTTCCCTCATCCTCCCAATCAGACACTGCTTCATCGAACTCTAAAAGATTTGTTAAACAGGAACTACCTTTGGTAAACCTATGCTGACTACATTTAATTTGTTTGTATTTATTTAAATGGTTCCTCATCTGATCCTTAATTAATGTCTCAAACACCTGAAGTCAAACTAACAGGTCTATAGTTTCCCAATTCTTCTCTGGATCCTTAAACAATGGTGTTACATTTGCAACTGTCGTTGCAAATGGATGGCTCCTGTCCTACCTTTTATAAAGAGGCGTCATGCTCTCGCATTCTATCCACCTCATTGTGCTGGGGCAAGTGACGAGATATTGGATCTCATGTCCCTCCCCCACTCCAACTACACAGCACAACCCATGGTGTCATGGTAGATTCTGCATGAGCTATGGTGTTTATGAAATATCCACGCGTCAAACATCCAGACATAAATCAAACTCGGCACTTGGGGGTCTCAAACGCATAACCGCAGCGACACACGGACAGCGAACTGTGGGTGCCCTTAATGGCCGGAGGTTTTACGGACAGGAGTCAGGGGGTCGTTTATATGCGGCGCAATGATACAGCACACGCGCGCACCCCTTCGGGCTCTGCTTTGAACTCGAGACGAGCGACGCGTGGCGGCTGCTGCTCATGACACCTGTTTGTACCATTTGAGGGCTTTGTTCATTTCAAAGTCTTTCAAACAAAAGGTTCATATTCTAGAAATGATTGGAAAAAAAAAGGAAAGAAATCATAATTAATTTGTCATGTCAAAAAAAAAGGTTTTTCAGCAAGAGTCAATAGGTCAAAATCACCATCCAATTTTCATAATCGGACGTTGACTTGATCTTTTGATCATGACAAAATTTTGAGATGTGCATGGTGGTTTTTGCCATATTGGGTCCACTGGATGGAAGGACGATTATTATTAGGTTCAAAAAGGGTCAACTCAACGGCCTAATAAAATTAATTGAATATTATTGTTTTTTTTTTTTTACCTCTTAGTATCCCCCGGAGTGTTCTGGAGAGACTCGAGGTTATAATGGTTGTTTTTCCCACCCCTCTCTGTCTGTTTGGTTGACTTTGGTGATGGCATCAACTGTTTGTGGTGTGTGACAAGGAGATACTGAATTAGGTTTTGGTGAAGATCCGGATCCGGATCGACTGCTGGAATTATTAATTTTTTTTAGATCCTCGTGAGGGGATCTCTAAGTCTTTACTCACGTTGTTGTTCTTGTGGACTTTTGGTTTCACGCCTACAGTTTCATCGAAACTTCCTTGAAACTTGGCACATATATGTAAGAAATACCCTGCGCAGACAGTAACCATCTCCGATTTTGAAAATTCCTCTAGAAAAAAAAGTTATGACGTCAATATCTCCGCTAATGGAAATCGCCTAAAAAATTATCTCCGAAACTAGGCAAGCTTTTTGAATTCTGTTGTGGGAATCGAACAGGCATTAGCAGAGTGAATTACCGCACATATGATACATCACTATGACGTCATTCCTAATTTTTGACATTTTTTTGTTCAACAACCCAGAGTTTTCATCGGATCTTCGTGAAACTTGCCATGTATATGCAGAAAGCCCACGCGCAGGCGTTAACCATCTCCGATTTTGGAAATTCTTCCTAGAAAAAAGTTGACGTCAATAATATCGCGTAATGGAAATCGCATATATACATTATCTCCGAAACTAGGCAAGCCGTTTGAATTTGGTTTGCGGAATCAAGCCGGGCATTAGCACAGATAATTTATCGCAAACCTGATACATCACATGACGTCATATTCGTTTTTATGACGTCATCATTAAGAGGACGAGGATCTTAGCTCATTCGAGCTTGTTTAAAGTGATTTTTTTTCACCATTGAGGAGAGAGAAATGGCCAAATCGATATACAGCACGATATTTACCTCTGCTACCGAAGGTGAAGGAGGTGATGTTTTCACACCTTTCTGTCTGTTTGTTACTTTGCAAAATCGAAGATTTTTTTCAAGGATATCTTTTCGTCGATTTTGTTATTCTGTCTGTTTGTTGGCTTTCTGTTGATCACTACAGGTCACAATTCTAACCGATCATCATGAAAACTTTACGAAGATGTGAGGTAGTCTCAAGGTCAAAGGTCATTCTTGAGATCAAATTTCTAAAATCGTCATTTTTTCATCGATTGACTTGAAATTTGAACAGGATTTGTATCTTGCGTCACTAGATTGGGAACCAATTATTTTTGAGATCAACAGGTCAAAGGTCAACTAAAGGTCAAACTTCTAAAATCATCATTTTCAACTGAAAAATCGTCAATTTACATCCTATTAACTTGAAAGTTGAACACGATTTGCAGAGTCCATCACTCAATCGGGGAAAGCAGCTATTTTTAAGGTCAAGGTCAACTCAAGGTGAAACTTCTAAAATCATCAAATTTCATCTGAAAAATGATCATTTTCATCGATTAACCTGAAAATTAAACAGCAATTCCACAGTGCATCACTGAATTTGGAAACCAACAATTTGAGATCAAAGTCAAACTTCTGAAATCATCAATTTCAATCTAAAAAACAAATCTTAAAGCTCAGGTCAATCAGATTCAAAATTGATAGTTTTAGATTGAAATTGATGATTTCAGAAGTTTGACTTTGATCTCAAATTGTTGGTTTCCAAATTCAGTGATGCACTGTGGAATGCTGCTTAATTTTCAGGTAATCGGATGAAAATTGAAAAATTTAGAAATTCGGCCGATGTTGACCTTTTGACCTATGTGGACCTCCAAAATAATTGGATGGTTGAATTCAGTGACCTGAAATATAAATCCTCTTCACATTTCAAGTCCATCGGATGAAAATTGAGGATTTTAGAAATCTCACCGAAGTTGTTACCTTTGGCCGATATTGACCTTTTGACCTAATCATGCAGAGTACGATTACTTGTAAAATCCACCCCACCCCCCTCTCCAAGGGTTGCCATGGAACATCAAATTGTCCATTTCATTAAGATTAAAATTGACCTAATTATGATTAAAATCTTAAAGCTCAGGTCAATCAGATCAAAATTGATTAATCATATTAGGTCAATTTTAATCTTAATGAAATGGACAATTTGATGTACGGTTGGGTCTCATAAATTCTAGGAAGGTAAGGAAATCATAGAATATAACAAAGTGAGATGGTTGCTGTCACGGCACACGTTGGAGATGGTTGTTGTCACGGCACATGTGTGAGATGGTTGTTGTCACGGCACATGTGTGAGATGGTTGCTTGTCACGGCACACATGTGAGATGGTTGCTGTCACGGCGCACGTGTGAGATGGTTTGCTGTCACGGGCACACGTGTGAGTGTTTGTTGTCACGGCACACGTGTGAGATGGTTGCTGTCACGGCACACGTGTGAGATGGTTGCTGTCACGGCGCACGTGTGAATGGTTGCTGTCACGCGACACGTGAGATGGTTGCTGTCACGGCACACGGTGTGAGATGGTTGCTGTCACGGCACACGTGTGAGATGGTTGCTGTCACGGCACACGTGTGAGATGGTCTGTTGTACGGCACACGTGTGAGATGGTTTGCTGTCACGGGCACACGTGTAGATGGTTGCTGTCATGGCACATGTGTGAGGATGGTTGCTGTCACGGCGCACGGTGATCCCTCGTCAGGTCTGTC
>CM068953.1:26261283-26276454 GCA_035128595.1 Eptatretus atami | reverse complement strand
TCCATATCTAATGCCCACTGTGGTCTGCGACGTCCCTGTAGTTGGGTTACTTCTATTCGGAGTTTGGTGGCAGGGTATTTGCACTCGCCAGCAACGTAAAACCTTCATTCGATTCAAAAGCAAAAAACGCAAAGAGAACTCTGAAACCCACTTTGGTGGGAGTACCTCCTGTTTACATGAATTACAAGGACATTGGTAGACAATCGATAAACACAATTACTTTTGGTCTCATCAATTCTATAATATGTTGTATTGTACGCATTATGTATATAAATTATTCCCTACTGTGTATGCATGAATCCATATATGTCATGCATTTTGGGTCGTTCACTTCTGATCTCCATAACAGGTGTCACATGTTCTTTTATCTGCATTTTCTCCGTTCTAATGGATCCTCCTGCTCAGGTTGCACTGGTTATGCCCCTTTATGCACCGTCGGCTTGGTGTTCAACCAATCGATTTGTGCCGTGTTCTTACACCTAAAAAATCTCACTTTTCACACGTCATTGTGTTATGTATGATACGTTCTTTTATGATATACTGTATTTATAACGTTGATATGACAGATCCTTGCATTCACTTCATGATGATATGTTTATGGTTTTGAAAACTTACCCCAAGGGGAGCATACATGGACACGGACCTGACTCGAGGATGAGTTATTTCATGAGTCTTTGTTGTGTTGATAGTTATTGGTCCCTTGGCAAGTGGTTTCTGAAGGGGCGCATGCGTTGGTTAGTTTGTCCCCCCCCCCCCACCTCCACGCCCTGCTTCACACTTTCAACTTTCAATAATTCCTCCTTCACACCCTGGTCCATAACCTCCCCCCCCACCTTTCACCAAACATCATTTCGACAATGTCTCCTTCACCCCATCGGTCTTACCTTCAGCCCCGTGGCCGTTCGGTCTTCCCTCGGTCTGGCGGCGTCCGTCTCCGTTTTCGCTCCATTCGCGAAGTTTGTAGCACGATTGATCCGTCTGTGGCCGTTAATTCTTCAGGCCGATCGGATTACCTTCACCACATGGGACTGTGTCCATTTTTACACGCATGTTCACGACACAAAGCATGACGTTTGGTGTTTGTGGCCTGCAGGACGGCGCTTCTCGCATGTGAAACAATACGTACAGTACAAAGGATGTTTTGCGTACACAGGGAGGGGCTGAGGGCTCGATTGAAAGTTCCCACAGAAGACGTGGCATTTTTCACAGGCTGCATCGTGGATGCGCACCAATGAGGAACAGGCTGGCATGAGCCGAGGCGGGAGAAAAGAGATTAGGAAGAAGAAGAGGAGGGTCGCACGAGAGGAGACGGGAAAAGGGCGAGGTCCTGTGAGACAAAAGGAGGCTCGCATGATCAAAGTGAGAGGAAGAGAAAGAGGAGCAGAAAGTACGAGTCGAGCGAGAAAGCTTGTCTTGCAAGAGTAGAAAGCTCATGAGAGGAAGAAGAAGAGGAAAAAAGCGCACAAAAGGAGGCTGGGAGGAGATTAGAAAGAAAGCTTGGCCGGAGAGGAGAAAAAGCTCAGAGATCCTGAGAGGAAGAGAAAGAGGAGCAGAAGGCTCAGACACGGAGGAAGCTCGAGAGAGGAAGAGAAAGAAACTGAGAGGGACCGAGAGTTTTTAGGGCAATGTGGAAACCCCCAGAATGTGGTTTGCTTCGTGGAGAGCTGCTGGACATGGGGGCCCAGCACAAACGGAGTTGCTTGCAGCTGGCATATCTGGGATGCTGGAGAGGACTCACCTACTGTGTCTGGGTACCTCAGGGACACGGCTGCATGTCCCATCGCACAGCATCGCTGCTGTCCATCTTCCCCATCCTTTACTCCGCATTCTCTACTATATTTGAGATGGCGCAGCTCCGTCGGGCTGTGTGAGGCGAGGTAGAAAATCAAAGACCATACTTTTCTTTTCAAGTTCTTCTTCTTGTGTTCTTCCCACCAGATTTGAATGATGGCCACCTGTCCTTTGCGTAAGTAAGATTGAATAAGAATGAATACATGTATGGTTAAATATGCTCTTATGTGCCTTTTGCTTTCTCGCCTGCAGATACTTGCTTTTAAATGATTGCTTGTGTGTGTAATAAATAATTATTTGTTGTTATTTCAAAACTGTCTCGGTTGTCTTTTCCTTCATTGGTCCGACACAGTGTACAAGTATAACTGGACAGGGAGTTGTACCCCAGCTGATTTGCTCTGTTAGCCGGTGCATACTTGGCAGCTCTGCTCGGCTTCACCTGATGTAGTAAGTTAGTGCAGGTACGCATCGAGGGCATGAAACTCGCTTGTGCGGTCAATCCACCAGAAACAGGAACGCGTGAAGTAGTGTAACCCTGCCAGGATTGGCAGTACTGATAGGCGTTTGTAGTTGCTTAGCAACCTGCTGGCACACAGAGTTAGTTATCGGCGGCCTCAGGACTGGGCGTTCACCTTCCCAGGGACCTGAGTGCTTCCCCTCGTGGCAAGCCCCGAACCCCGGGCCACAATAATACGTCAAAATGATAAGTTCTTCAAATTATATTTAATGTTTACGTATTGCATGTCATATCTTATTATCCTTGCCAGATGAGAGGGTATTGCAGTTGGGTGCGTTTGTTTGTTATGACAAAAATTGAAAATTTTCATCATCTGTCGGTCTGTCTCGTTTGTGTGTATGTTTGTCTGTGAGTGCAATAACTCGCAAATGCTTTCAGCTATCTTCTTCAGACTTTACAAAACGATTCTGAAGGACAAAAGTGAGGCTGTCAATGTTTTTTGACTATATAGGTCAAAAGGTCAAAATAGGCCAAAGGTCACCACCTTTGTCAAATTTCTAAAATCCTCAATTTTCATCCGATTGACTAGAAATTTGAAGAGGATTTGCATATTTGTTCACCAAGTTCAACCACCATTTATTTTTAAGGTCAAATTTGTTTCATGGATTTCGTAAGTATCGTGCTATGCACGACATCTTTCACATTACTTGTGAAAATCAAAGATTTTTCAAGGATATTGGTTTGGCTTGTGAGTTATTCTGTCTGTCTGTTTGTTTTGGTGAATATTAAAAATTTTCATCATATGTCAGTCTGTCTCCTTTGCTTGTATGTATGTATGTATGTATGTATGTATGTATGTATGTATGTATGTTTGCTGTGAATGCAATAACTTGCGAACGCTTTCAGCTATCTTCGTCAAACTTTATCAGAGGATTCCGAAGGACAAAAGTGAGGCTGTCAATGTTTTTTGACCTTATTTGTCAAAGGTCATGGTGACAGTGATGTCATTTGCATGATTTTCGTCATATCTGTCAGGCCTGATGCCTTCTTGTTTGTTTGTCTGTCTGTTTGTCTGCACAGAACGCGAGTATGTGTATGAATTACATTGGACCCTTAAGAACCCAAAAACCCTTTAAGACCCCTAAAACCTTGCCGACCCTTTGCAACCCTAAGACCCATTAAAACCGCGAAGACCCAAAAAACCCTGAGGACCCAAAATACCTAGAGGACCCCAAATACCCAGAAGACCCAAAAGATTGAAAAGTCCCCGAGGACCCAACAGACCCCAAAGGATTCAAAAGACCCTGATGCCCAGACCCTATAGACCCTGTTACACCCTTTAGACCTTCACACCTTTCAGACCTTTTTATACCCTGTAGACCCATTTTTGACATATCAAGACCCTTTAGACCCCTTCAGACAATTCCAAACCTTTTGACCTTAAATTACACTCTTTAGACCTCTTCAACATTTTAAGACCCTTTAGACCATTTCGACCTTTTCAGATATTTCGACCTTTTCAGATATTTTGACCTTTTCAGATATTTTGACCTTTCCATCTTTAGACCTTCAGACCATTTGACCTTTACAACTTTTCAGACCTTTGACCTTTACACATTTACAACTAGACCATTTAGACCTTTCATTTGCAACCAACGACCTTTCGTTTAGTACACCCCTCCATTTATTTACCAAACAAAATAACCACACAAAACAAGTCCTGGCAAGGGTCTGCAATCTCTGATTTCTTCTTCTTCTTCTTCCTTTTTTTCAATCACATTTACAGATATGGTATTTGGGAGCTTGTAGTTGTGTGCATTCTACATTGAGCCTGGGTTTGAATACTAATCCGGCTATAAACTGCCACACTGGTGTTCACAGATGAGGCGAGGCATCAATGTGTGTGCCTTGGATGAACAATAAACTGGGTGGCCCATCTGCCAGCATTACTTGTTGGACGTTAAAGATCCCATGGTGTCCTTCACATAGAGTAAGATCACACAGTATCCTTCACAAAGAGTAAGATCCCACGGTGTCCTTCACGTTAAAGATCCCATGGTGTCCTTCACGACCCCACAAGGTGGGACTAATTGGGACAACGCGGAGAGAAGAAGGAGTGTTCAAAAAGTTATCGGAACGAGATACTGTGCTCACAATAATCCAAGAAACGTCAAAGGTTATGCTCTTTCAACATGCAAGTATCTATAATTTTTAATTAATTATTTTTTTCACTATTGTAATGGCCATTCATCATTGCATTGATGACCATATGATGAGGCATTTGGTATGACATTCCTGCATTTTTTGAGACCATTTTTGATGGGAAAGGCATCAATCGCTGGAAGTAGGATTTGTGACATCGCATTGTTACAACTTGATTCATGCTTAACTGCAGGAATTCCTTTTATACAAGATGCTCAAGGTACGGCTGTTTAGGGAGAGAGAGGGAGAGGGGAGGCGGAGAGTGGGCAGAGGGGTGGTGACACACACACACACACACACACACACACACACACACCACACAGCACTTCAATGATATGACGCAATGATGGGCAGATCTTATCCACAAGGGTAGCATTTTCTCGTTGGACTAATTAGACCTTCAGTGTATGGGCTCATCAACACTAAATCATATGGTTCCTCTTATTCACGGCCAACATCCTGCATGATTACACCAATTTCACCATTTCTATCCCAAAATCACTGCTATTTAAATGTCTTCTCCCTTGTAACAGTTGCTATTATGTTATAAATCAAGGATCCCCAAGTGTGGTACCTGCCTTTAATGCCCACTCAATTATACATGCACCGAGAGTGTTTTTGCGTAATTTTAGGAGTTTAAGACGTTTTAATGTCAAAAATAATGGATTATCAGTGGAGTGCAAAGTCTCGAGCGACGTTTAAGTAGAACGATGACATTTTGAGAAAAAAGAGGACATGGGAAGGGTTGTTGCATTTCCGAGCATGATATATATTTCCTATGAGCTGCCATTTTGTCTGAATCTCGATGTTCCCCAATGCTGAGATTTTGTCCAAGTACTGCAAAACTGGAGGCTTTTGAAAGTGCCAACAAGGTGATTTGTGTTCCACAGTGTTCAAGTAGATAACTCAATTGAAGTAAAAATAAAAGTTTTAAAGGTTGTAGAAAAAAACAAAAACAAACTCTTTTTTTTGTAAGTTTACCGCTGTTGACACACTGTCTTTAACACCACCCTATATCTAACACGTTACATTAGTTCTTCGTGCCGGTTGTATGTGTCCTTTATGACGTCCCTATAAACAGTAAGTTTCCTCTTTGGAATGAATGTCAATACAGACGGACCTCTAGTAGCTTGTACATGATGCTGCGTTGAGCCTGGGGAGTAACTGCTAAAATCTATCTGTTCGGGTTCTTCTCGACATCTTTGCTCCTTTCATACCTCTTTCCAATTTTTTTTTTCACAATTCTCTTTACATTCTAATTGTTTTTTTGTTTTTTTTCTCTTTCATAGATTTTACTCTCTATCTCTCTAAGGCGAAGTGAATTCTTGCAGAAATTTTTCTGTAAGGTTCACTTGGCTGCGCCTGGATGGGTTTGAGAGTTGTGGCGCAGCGGCTGAAACCCGAATCCTATCCAGGTTCCTCGTGATGACTCCATCTTTGCCCTGTACTTCTTCACGTTCCTTCTTGGTCTTCCGTTTGATTTTATTTGACTATGAGACAGGCATGCAGAGTAAAAAAAATCGCACCAATGTCCGAAGGAAGTGGTTCAGTTTGGCATTTTTAATATGAAATAGGCCAAGCCGAGAAACGATCCAAATGCATTAAAAAATAACTTTTAGAACCCTTAATAAATTAATCTTTGGAATTATGCTTTCGAATTTCCCTTTGGAATTACCCTCGAGCATTAAACACGATGGGATAGAGAGATACTTCTTCATTTTTTGAACGATGGTTCGACAGACGGATGGAAGGAAGGACATACCCAAATACTGAAGTAGCTTCACCATCTAAAAACCATCTCACTCCTCTGTGCATGCACGATCAGGATGGGATTCCGTACAATTTGCCAAATTCGGAACGAAAGTACGTACTGCTAAACTGTAGGTTAGTGTTCCAATTTGTGTTCTGATTTTTGTTCTACGGTGTTCAATTGAAATTGAATCAAGTCATTCCTTGATCATAAAGTGACGTCTGCAGACAGACAGACAGAGTGCACCAATATATATATATATATACATATATATATATATATACATATATATAATATATATATTGTTGTGGTGCCAGGTTCAGTGGCGAGGACGACCGCAAGATGGGGCAGTTGTTAGGCCGTCTCCCACGGAATCCGGAATGGAAGGTCGTCGCTCCAGATAACTCTGAATCCGATGGGTCGCTTAATCGACCGTGGTCGCCAACGTGGTCCAGCGGCCTTCGGGCAGTGAAGAGATGGATAGTGTGAAGGGGTACACATTTCCTATCTGTCCTATCCTTTATTAAACTTTAAACTATCCCCGGGGCTTTTCAACACGCTGTCTCTTTAAACTATCGGTTCTAGCAACCATGATCCCCGTCGCTTGTGTTGGTGTCCGTTATAAATTTTGTGCCCGGCCCACAATTTTCTCTCGTGCCCTTGCACAATTTAGTGGCTGGGCAGCGTGGCTCACTTAGCAGGGATTCCCGTCTGCCGAACTCGAACTACGGCACCCCCGGGCAGCTGAGGCTGCCTCCGAGCCAACCTACTCCGTATGAACGCGGGGAGTGCCCTTCCTGGCTACTCCCCGTATATGCCCACGTGGCATTTCTGGTGCTCCGGGTCCCATTCCGAGGGTTGCCCGAGCCCATTTCACTAACCCAGTCGCTTGGACCCATGGCCTACTCTGGCCGACTTATCCGTGCCCGGGGTGCCCTCTATTCAGTACTCACCTTTCCACAGCCAAGCTCCCAGCCGGTCAATGGACTCCTGCACCCTTCAAAGAGGTATTGTGCCTTCTTCCAACACCAACAACAAAGCGACCTCCTTTTGGTGAATTTAACTAACCCACTAACTAACATTACACTGACCCCGGGTTCCCTTGGGTGGGATTCACTCCTCCCCCAAATCATTCATTCGCACCATGCATTCCACATTCACTCCATTCACACTTGGGCCCGCTGTCCACATTCACTCATTGTAGATTTTTCTCTTTACTTTTTCCACACCAACAATGACACTGGCACTCTACTAGCTACGTCCCCCTCACTAGCTCGTGCGCCCCATCATGCCTTATTCAAATGCACGTTCCTTTTAACTCTACTGCTAAGCTACGTCCCCACTACACATTCCATGTCCGTCCGTGTCTCCCAAATCCATTTCTAAATTTTAATCTAGGTTCCCACTACTTGTTCCACGGGCCCCATGAGGCTGGTCTAGCTAACACTAAACCCTTCCCCCTAACTAATGCTCCTTTGCCCAAGCGAGGATGTTTGCCACATCGTGGCCGGGGTATCATGTGTTCGTAGCAAGGCTCTACGACTTGCTTCGCCAGGGCGGTGGTCTGCAGTTCGCACATCCCTTCCATTTGGCGATAAATGACAGCATAACGTCGCCCCATAGATTGCAACAACCGCTCGCTTTCGCGGTATTCCCCATGCGAGCCACGCGTTATTCACGTGGCCTTCGTGCCGCGAAGTCCCGCCGATGACGTCACTCTGACTTCACGCCGATGACTTCACGATGAACACAAGGACCCTGCACGCACACTGGCCGGGCAGTGTCGCCATCGGGACTCGCTCCGCACGCTCCGTGAACAGCACTCGCGGCGAGCAGCACGTCGGCCTTGGTACATGTGCTCAGATGGGGCCACGTGCTTCCCAAATTCACACAATCGCCACCATCTTAGCCGTCCGCGCTGGTGTCTTGTACCAAGTGTGGACGTTTCAACGCCAGCTCCCAATCACGGAGTCGTGCTCGCCTTGGCCACCCACAAAACACGGAACAGGCCTCACACGCAGCGTCCCGCGGAGCCAGCACGGTTTCCAAAATAACCCCGTCCATTACACGACCCACGTCTCCCGTTTGGATCGGTCCGCGTCCCATTTCCACACATTCCATGTCATTGGTATCACTCACACATTCCAACACACACTTTGCGACATTCACATCGGGGGCTCGTGTTAGCCGAAAAGATCCTGGGGTTTCTATACCCCCAAGCTCGGCATGTGCTCATTCGCACCATGCACCCGCTCGACCTCGCACGGCCTTACGGACTCACCTCGTCACGGCCTGCCTCGAGGGAGCATTCCGTCTCCCCTTGTTCCTGTGGGAGGGTAACCTGACCCCCGCACTGGATCCCAACACATTACACCAGCTCGACCCCAATGTCCCCTACCAGCTCTACTTGTGTATGCTCTCCTTAATTTCGTACACCTCCGTCACCTCTTTTAATTCCTGGCTCTGTGTCTCCACCTGCCCGAGTTTACAGTTTTACCTGTGACTACCGTAGCGTCACTCGTCCCCTCGACCTCACCCGTCTCCATTGCGGTCCAAACAGGCGTTGCACTCCCCCTTGACTCGGTCGTTCCTCCACGTGCAGGCACCATTTCCAATCAATAGTCCGCATTTCGCCTTTCACCTCCTCCAACTCCGCCCTCATTGCCTCCTCACCCGCCTGCAGATTCAACCCATGCTCTGCATTTCCCCTCTCTGTGTTCGCATATCACCCCTCATCTCATCCATTTTGTTGTTCTGTCTTTCGCATTCTGGTCCATTTTGCTTTCCAAAACCCCTTCATTTCTTGCATAAATTGTTTCATTCCCTCCATAATCCGGGTGAAGTCAGGTGGCCCTGACGAAGCCGATTCGCCTCTATTGGGAACGGATCTGCCAGGGACCAGGAGGGAAATTTGAAGTAGGGGGCGCTCATGCACGCGCACTGCCACTCCAATACCATTCTGGGTTTGGCTGTGGGGAAATGTCTTCCTGCATGGGGGTGTCGTCCTGGACCATGGATTCTTCTAAGCTCAAATCTAACCCACCTGTTCCAGCCCATCTTGGCCCGCCATGGCTCGTCCTGAGAATAAATTTGAATGCTCTTAATTTGGAGGGAACGGGGAGGTTGCTTCGCACACCCTAATCTGAGTCCCGTGAATTTCTCTATGGAGGCGAAGGGGTCGAATCGCGCTCCTGACACAGTTGTTGTGGTGCCGGGTTCGGTGGCAAGGACGACCGCAAGATGGGGCAGTTGTTAGGCCGTCTCACCGGACTCCCGGAATTGAAGGTCGTCGCTCCGGATAACTCCGAAGCCAACGGTCGCTTATCGACCGTGGTCGACATATTTCGATGGCTGGGATAGGGTTTATTTGTCTATTCAAATTTACCGAAGTACCCACGCCGTCTAACTACCGGGGAACCAGGCTTCGTCCGAACTGAGTCGCTGTTACCGACTCGGTCCGGCGAAACCGAGCGGAAATTACCAAAACCTGCCGGTCCAAATAGCAATTTACAGCACAAGCGGCCTCACCAATTCTCAAGCCCAAACCATACTGGGTCAATGAAAGAAAACACAGACAATGAACTGGAACATTTAACAGTTATTTATTTACAATAGGCAATAGGAGGGAAACAGAGCAGACTTAATCACGAATATAAATGCAGGCAAATGTACAATGGAAATCACTTAACAGTTCGACTTACAGACTGGCAACACACACAGACACGCACACCCAAAAATAAATGGAGCCGGCTGGCCTTTATGGACTCTCCAGCCGCGGAGGATAGGCAAGCTGGAGGTCAGAGTCTGGTCGGGTACCTGGCCGCCTCGTGCAGTCTGGCCGACCCGCACTTGTGAGCTCAGGGACCGTGGAACAGCTTTATGACGAACCAGGCACACCAAGAACAGTGGGACTTGAACCCACAACCAACGACGCACCAGGCACCAAGGATCGAGGGCGAAGAGACAGACGCAAGCCAGCATGATCCAACAGGAACCAAAAGCGAGACGAGCCCCCCTTCTGTCAGGATTGCACCATCAATCCTCATCTCCTCGAGCTGGGTCGAGGGATCGGGCTCTCTGGTAACTCCCCCCATATTGATCGGGGGGGGGGGGGGGGCGTTGGGTGATCGGTGTCCTCTCCTCATTGGACGAGGCCGCCTCCGGTCTCTGTGGGTTGTTGCGGTGCTGCCCCGATTGGACTGAAGAGACATTCTTTCTTCTCGGGGTGGAGCAGAGCTCCAAGGCGCCTTTGTCTTCCCCGTGTCGACAGGGGAGACATTCTTTCTTGATGGGGCGGAGTTGGAGCTCAAGCGATCTCACCCCTGATTGGACGAGGAACATTCCATCTTGCTGGGGCGGAGTCGGCTCTGAAGCGATGGAAACTCCTGTCTACGTTCGTGGCCTTGAACACGTGCGTAATGGAGCTGTAGGAGTGGAGGGGATTGATGTAGAAAACAAACCAGAAAGAAACTGCAGCGCACACATGAAATTCCCATTAGACATAAGGGAGGGATTCTAACTATCCACATATACTTAACGAAATAACTAAACTTTGGGTCAACTGTATATGTGTGAATGCGAATGGTTTCCAGATTGTTACAATATAATATATATATATATATATATATATATATATATATATATATATATATATATATATATATATATATATTGTTACGAATTTGGAATTCAATCGCACACAACATACAGGTTCCCTTAGTCAGCTATGTCGATAAGTGCATGTTCCCTAGATAGCTCACCTTCCATTGTTTAAATGTTCAGAGATCGATTAGATGCGCTGCGGATCGATTTGATATGTAGGGAACGAAACAATGGAGACGTCCCTCCCCCTCTTCTGCAAAGAGGAAGAAGAACCCTGCGGTGACGTCAACAACTCCTTCCCACCCGTGTTGAGAAGCGGGGGATGGATCACGAGGGCATGAGTCACGCCGGGTGCGGGGAGGGGTGAAAGGATAAAGAGGACATCTTTCTCTTGTTCAAAAAGAGTCCCAAAGAGTTCGTGGAAAGAGTTCGTGGAAGTCCCGTGAAAAGATCCCGTGGGAGTCCCGTGGTAGGGCTGAGTTCGTGGAGTCCCGTGGCAGAGTTCGTGTGCTGAGTCCCGTGGGAGGAGTAAGCTTTTTGCTTCAGCAGTTGGGGGGTCGGGAGAACCCAAAAGCCAAGGAGCTGCGTGGAAGTCCGGGCGTCGCGAAGGAGACGCGAGCTGGAGGCGCAGCCTTGCCTGCTGTGTCGCGCAAACCGCGCGTTCATGTGGAGAGAGCCGGAGAGAGCTCGCCTGCCACACGGAAGGCCCGAGCTCGACCGCGCTACGCTAGCTGCCGTGGGAAGGAGCATCGCGGGTCGCCCAAACGCGTTCGTGTGGAGAGAGCCGGAGAGAGCTCGCCTGCCACACGGAAGGCCCGAGCTCGACCGCGGCTACGCTAGCTGCTGTGGGGAGGGAGCATCGTGGGTCGCCCAAGCCAGACACCACGAGGGTGCAGGTAACCTGCAACGGTCTCGTGGGACTCGTTCGGTTGCCAAGTCCCACGCCATAAAGACCAAGAGGTCCAGTCTGACCACATTGCCTTTGATGGGGTCTTTTTCCTGCTTTTCTTTCGAATGAATGTTTGTGGCGCCGAGTCCTTAAGTAAAACTGTGTAAGTGACTGTACATTAATAATTGCTAAAGACGGTTGTAGTTCTTTTGTTGCTTGTTAATTGCATACGTGTTTCATTATAATAAATGTCTTGTGTAAATGTGAACCTGCTCGCTTCGTCCATTCCCTCATTGACAACATTTCGTGTGTTGGGAGTTAGAAAGCCGTTGGTTTGCCGTAATAGGGGACATTTGGACCGACGGTTCTCGGCGATTACGCCGCTCGAATCGCGCACGGACAAGCTCGCCTCGGCGGTTTGTTCCGTACGAGATCCGTCGAGGGTGGAATACCCCGGTAGTTGGATCACGTGGGTATTTAGGTACATTGAAGATTGGCAATCGACCCTACCCCACGTGATCTGCGATTGGCGTATTTCGGTTCTTGTACAAGGACCCGTCGCTCGGAGTTATCCGGGCGGCGATCTATATTCCGGGCGATCGGTTGGGCCGACTCGACTTGCGGCTCCGTTCAGAGCGGTCGGTTGGCGGCCGACCCCGGCCGTAAAAATATATTATTATATATAATATATTATATATATATATATATTATATATATATACATATATATATTAGGGTGGTGCAAAAAAATGAAATTCAAAAATATCATCGTGGTACCCTCCAATGTTTTTCATTTTACCATGAATATCATTATTTTAAAATATCTTTGGAATCAAACAATATTAAAAGGTGGCTCAATGCATTTGAAAAGTTCAAATTTAATGGCTAAAACCATGAAAATAGTACAATGGTGTCAAGTACAAATATCATCATTGAATCATAAGTACATTATCGGCTAGTCATGAACTGTAACCATAAGGCGATTTTCATATGTTATTGCCATCATTACAAATGTTAACAATGTTACAAAAGGTTTTACGGGTGCTACAAGGCAGTGATTGATGCTAATTGGACGAATACCTGTAATAGCTACTATGAAATAATAAACAGAAATCTAACATACAGTAAGAAGACTATTAAATATAACTGGTCATTCTGGCAACCATGCAAAATCTTAATTTGGTCACTGGTCATTAGCAAGATTACATAATAGAACATATTCAGACAGTCTTAAGGACTGATTTATTTGGTATGGGAAACTGTGATCGATGCTGAGAGACCACCTGCAGCAAATACTGCTTCTGATCCTCATTCTTTGTGATGGTGTCATTGAATCTTGTATGAGTTTCACACCCTTTTCTGCTACATCATTGACTACTCTCAAACTGTCAACACATTTTTAGCAGCTTGATACTGTTCAGAGACCCCCATTGTTCAGGATCATTTAATATTAGAAATTCATACGGCAGTTTCAGGATTTCAAAAAACCGCAGAGTTGAAGCACTAACAAAGTCAGCAAGAGTGATGGC
The DNA here is from genome assembly GCA_035128595.1 of Eptatretus atami. NCBI lineage: Eukaryota > Metazoa > Chordata > Myxini > Myxiniformes > Myxinidae > Eptatretus > Eptatretus atami. Next base: position 26,263,235 of record CM068953.1, on the reverse strand, counting down.
AGATATATCACTGGATGGAATATCTACACGTTTTGGAGAAAGTGCAGAACCTGGTTTCTCCAGAGCAATCACCATTCACCATATTCCTCTTAGTTGAATAATTTGTGTTATTATCAAAAAATGAGAGTGCTACTAACTCTTCACTCAGGTACCATAGATGTCTCAAGAGAGCTTTCTTGGCAACCTCAGAAACAGAACCATTCACATTTTTGTAATTAGTTATCTCTTTCAGTAAGTTTAGATCTTTTGCTGGAGCAACGGAAGCGATTGGGCAAGTAGTCCATGCTTTTGTGTACAGAAGACAGATGAACACGCAAAGATCTCTCAATCCCTTCTCCTCTCTTGGTTTCAGTTTAAACTGTCCTTTGACCATCCATACTTTGATGGCATAGAAGGCTTTTGCCATCCATCTGGCTCTGTGGACTGCCCCTGGTGCCATAATATGTATACCTCGTGGTGGTATCCCACCCAGAAAATAATGTGAGCTCCAACAGTTCACGGTAATCGTCTCTAGGCTGTTTAGATGACTGAAGCACCCCTGTTGCAAACTGAATTATGTCATTCTTTAGGGATTCATGATCTTGTAGAATTTTAGAACATTGCTGGTCATGAAGTGCATTTGCATATTGCTGCTTGTCAAATGATGACCATTTTCTTCTTAAACCGCTGAAAGAGTCCAATGTCTGGCCCAGACAAAGGGCCATACAACACTTGAATACGTCAGCAAGAATAATTTAATGTACATGATGTCTGCAGGCAACATTATACAGTCCTCTCCCTAGTTTGTCTTCAAGTAGACGGCAAGCCCCAGATAGTCTCCCTGTGTTTGCGGCTGTTGTGTCGAAACACATAAAAGCAATTTGGTGCTGAAGTTTCCAGTCTTGAATAGTTTTCAGCACTGCATCAGAAAGGTTTTACCAGTCCCATCATGTGTTTTTGGTACCCCAAGAATCTTGTCCACGCCACAACCTGATACTAAGACTGCTGTTCTGTCCACATTGTCTTCCCCTGATTGTCTGGCAAAATTTTTCCATCCCAGTGTATTGTTAAAGGTAGATCATCAGGGATATTAAATTGCTCCTTTATTCTCGCAGCTTCTTTGGATCTGTTGTCAATCCTTGTTCTTCTAATAGATGAGCGGCTGAGTGTTACTTGGTCTATATTATGGCCAGCACTCTCCATTGCTCAGTGAGAACAAACATCGCTTTTCGGTCACATATTAATTTGTCCTGTCAAGAGCAGTTGCCAGCTTTGGTGTCACAGTCACTACGTGCTTCGACTGAGGCTCTTTACAGTGGGAGGCGTGTTTAAAGCATTATGTTTGAATTCTTCATCACTGTTTTTTTTATTGCTTTCATCATCATTATAATCACTAGACTCACTACTTACATCAGCTGGTAGTGTTCTTTCCTGTAACTTTCCTTCTCCTCCTTATCAGTTTTTGTCTGTTCTGTTATCTTTCTCTTCAATTTTCTCTCTCTTTTTTTTGGCCAGCTTAATATCTAGTCCACTCATATATCCATTCCTTTCATTTCTCTGATCAGTCAAAAAGGCCTTGTCCTCAGGAACTGGATAAGTGTCATAGCATTAGCATGAGCTATATCAAACAATTTATCAATTTCTTCTTCGAATGTTATTTCGTTTGCGCGTTGAGTTTTGGTTTTGTCTCTTTTCATTTTTCAGAAGTTTTTCCATCTATGAAACAAGTTCTCCAGTCTTTCAATAGCATTTCGTTCAATAGTTGTAGGAATACGAGCCATATCCCACATCTTCGAAACCTCTCGTACAGCAAACCTTGCACTTTCCTTACTGTCATGTTTTCACTTTTATGCTTGTGGAAGAACAAAGATAACACTTGTCGTGAAGTAGGTAGCTTCATTCCACAGATCTTTCATCTACATAACCTATCAGTTTGATATAGGTTTGCTTTCTAGTCTCAGGCCCAGAAGGTA
>CM068953.1:26197192-26210084 GCA_035128595.1 Eptatretus atami | reverse complement strand
TTTTCCGTCTGTTTGTCATTTACACTTTCCTCCATCGCCACTCTGAGGAGTGCCAGTTGACAAAATACGCAATAGGAAAAATCTTGCCAGGCAGAGGAACAATTGTATGTGAACATAACGCTGCAATGAACTTCGTCGTGGATGTCAGAATGAAAAGCATCGTATCCAGCGCTTCGATCCTAGCGGATCCCTCGTCACCTACCGGCTTGTTTGTTTGTTTGTATGTAATGCACAGCCCTGGAGGCCAGGGGAGTCGACCGATTTTGATGAAATTTGACAGGTAGGTTCATACCAGGATCTAGTTCTATGCTCTTGAGCACCGTTGCTATGGACACCACCGTTGAGGAGATTGATTCATTTTGGGTTGAAAGTCGATGCTAATGATCACCACATTGTGATCACTGATACCAGGGGAGACTTCTAAGTGAATTCCTCTTGAAGGGTCATTTGTAAAGCATAGATCAAGCACATTTCCATCTCTAGTTGGTTTATCAACCTGCTGGTAAAATTGTGGTCGAGAGCTACTTCGATCATTGCTCTACACTGAGCAGGGTGACTTTCACCTGGTTTGAAGGTGTAGTTAGTTCAATCTATTTCGGGCAAATTGAAGTCTCCAAAAATCCACAATGAGGCATTAATGGGCACCTTGCGTAGGGCATTGTCAAGTTGTCTGATGCAATCTGGGTCAGCAGTAGGTGGGCTATGAAAGGCTCTGACGTAGATGGGAGGCATTCCAATTACATAGATGCTCGCCCATACAGACTCACAATCCATGGATAGGTGTTTTTCTTCAGTAGCTATGATGTCATCTTTCATAGCTATAAATACTCCACCCCCAATCTGGTGGTAATAATCCTTTTGGATTAATAAATAGTCGAAAGGGAATATTTCATTTGATCTAATGTCGTCTTTCAATAAAGATTCTGTACCCACTACTATTTCAGGATTCTCTGATAAGAGCAAATTAGAAAATGGAAGCATAGCTCAAACACTTTGTCAATTTACATTAATTATTTTCAAGGTTTTCTGAGAGCCTTTTGGTCTCCATCCAGCAATTCGATTTGAAGGAGTTGAGTTTACACTTGTCACCACAAAGCATGACTATAATCAACACATGAATGCAAAAAATATTTTAAAATTATCGATACTAATAAATGTCAATGTGTGTCAGTGTGTCAGTGTGTCAGTGTGTCCAGTGTGGTCAGTGTGTCTCCTCCATAACTCCAAAACCATAAAACCTAGCAGCTGAAACTTTGCATACATACTAAGAAAACTCCAAAGAAGTGCGAGCTGAAACTTGGGTGTTTGGTTAATTAAAACACCCCTTTTGAAGATAATTAATGGCCTTATTTAATTATATCCTTCATCAGGCGCATTCTTGGTCACCATTGTCTATGGGGACTAAAGGCGTATCCTAGGTAACCTCGCTGGGGTCTGAAGCTGCCATGTTTTTTGGCCTGCTCAACCATGCCTTGACATGAATGGGCCGCAACGATTTCTTAATGATGAAGTTTTTGTTTTTTGTCACTTTTCTCACTCATATTATTGAATGTCTCTTCATCATAGCTATGAATCGCTGGAAACATCACTTTTGTAAGTGCTATAGGTTTCAAATTAGGAGCTTGGAGCGATTTCATGCATTGCATGATACATTTTCCACGATCGACTCTCACGGACAAATTAAAGAACATCATCGAAATATTATTTCGGTTTTGAGGATTGGATATCGTCCGAATAAATAAGTGTTGAAATCTGGAGTGAAATCTGATAATTTAAGGAAATAAACGAGTCTTTTCACTAACCTGATATACCGATTTACTTAAGCAAGCAAGGCTATGTTCTTGCTTCCGTACATCCTCCTTGGCGACATACGTACGTACATACCCTCCGTACATACCGTACATACCCTCCGTACATATAACCCTCCTGCTCCGTACATACACAATAAAATGTGACATTTACAAAGCATTAAGCTGATCTTTTCTTGATTGTTTGGAGAGTTATTTTGAGTGAACAAACATTTAGAACGTGCCAAAATTAACAAGATTAAATGAGCTATATGATTTAATGCATTCACTAATTGACATCATGCCTGTCCCCCAGAGGGACTGCCTATCCATAGCGTCTGCCAGATCTGTGTCTATATTTTCGGAGATTTTGTGAGGTCTATACAGGGAATCAAAGCAAATCTGGTAAAAAAAAAACATGTTTTAAAAAAAAGTATATAACGTTTGCACAAACCCGAACCAATGTCCCAAGTGATGCTTACACAGATGAGCAGCAACATGGGGGATTTTCTGCAATGTTTATTTCACGGGTGATTGAACTTTGAGATTTCTCCAGAATTTCTCCAGATTTCTCCAGATTTCTCCAGAATTTCTGCATTAAGCAGAAAACTTTTTTGTGGATAAAGTCATTATTTGAACGAATTCATTTTTATTCATTAACTGGTGCATGCATGGTGAAGACTGGCTTCGAAGTTAAAGGGATCCTATATGGTATGCAGCGACAGCCTGGCCAGCCGTTCCTTATCACCATTTAATTGAAGTGCTTGCTTGGTTCTTTAACCCACTTGCCGAGCGGCCTATAGTCGATTGTGGTGCTGTGCTACATCATTCTGAGTGAATCGTTCACTCACTGCGGACACTTTTGCTGCGCCACGTCATTCTGAGTGAGTGGTTTGTGCTCCGTCATCCTGAGCGAGTGGTTTGTGCTCGCTCAATCTGAGAGAGTGGTTCTTGCTCCATCACCCTGAATGAGTGGTTCGTTCTGTCACCCTGAGTGAGTGGTTCATGCTCCATCACCTTGAGCAAGGTGTCGTGCTCCGTCACCCTGAGCAAGGTTCGTGCTCCGTCACCCTGAGCAAGTAGTTCGTGCTCTGTCACCCTGAGGTCAAGTGGTCATGCTCCATCACCCTGAGCAAGTGGTTCATGCTCCATCACCTGAGCAAGTGGTTCATTGCTCCTCACCCTGAGCGAGTGGTTCGTGCTCCGTCACCCTGAGCGAGTGGTTCATGCTCCATCACCCTGAGAGAGTGGTTCTTGCTCCGTCACCCTGAGCAAGTGGTTCATGCTCCATAACCCTGAGCGAGTGGTTCGTGCCCCGTCACCCTGAGCGAGTGGTTCATGCTCCATCATCCATTCTGATCGAGTTGTGAAATAACACCCGATTTCTGAGCCGTTTGACATATCAACGTATTTCTAAATTACCAAGCCAATTTTTTTTCCACCCACCCCACGCAGCTGTTTCGAAAGATTAATGTTTGTGAACATGTCCCTGAAACATCTATATAAATGCAACATTGTTTTTCGTGAAAGCTTCTCAAGGTTTTTGGGTTGTATGCAATATGTACTGTCCTAACACACCGACTCCATCCTGCCGATTCCCGAAAAATTGCCGATATCTGCCAAGCACAAGTATGTGTGTGTGTGTGTGTGTGTTGTTCATAAAGCATAACATATCTCTGCTAACTTCCCTACCCCCATCCCTCTCTCTCCTTGTCCCATCCTTACCCTATCCCTCCCAATACAATGCGCACCCTCATCCCACACCTTTCTCACTCTCCCCTCCCCTTTCTCTCTCTCTGTCTGTCTCTGCACAATATCTGGATGGTGGTTCTGTCTTGACGGTGATCGTCTCCGACGTGTCTGGGCGGTGTTTATGTCCGGAAGGAGCTTGTCTCTGGACGCGTCTGAATAGTGTTTGTCTCTGGCCAGCTTGGCTCCAGATGCGTCTGGGCAGAGTTTGTTCAGGTGCATCTGGGCAATGTTTGTCTCTGGACAGCTGGCATCGGATGCATCCGGGCGTGTTGTCTCGGGATGCGTCCAGGCGGTGTTTGCTCCGGATGTGTCCAGGCGGTGTTTGTCTCCGGATGTGTCCAGGCGGTGTTTGTCTCCGGATGTGTCCAGGCGATGTTTGTTCTGGACAGCTTGGCTCCAACGCGTCCAGGCGATATTTATGTCTGGGCGTCCAGGTGGTGTTTGTCTCCGAATGCGTCTGGGCAGCATTTTGTCTCCGGACGTGTCCGGGCGGTGTTTGTCTCTGGGACAGCTTGGCTCTGGATGCATCCGGGCGGTATTTATGTCTGGACGGGAGCTTGTCTCCGTACTTGTCCAGACGGGAGTTTGTCTCTGGACGCATCCGAGCAGTGTTTGTGTCCGAACGGCTTTACTCTGGATACTGGCCAGCTTGGCTACAGATACGTCCAGCAGTGTTTTTCTCTGGGCCGCGTTTATCGTATGATTGGTAGAAAATAGATTTCAGACATTATTTTGCTTCCATCTTCAGTGTTATTCTTTGCAGAATCATTTTGATGAAATGGATAAATCATAATTAATGCTCCACCGCACGTCTGCCTTCCCTTCCTCTCACCTCACACTGTCTTCCGCCCCCACCCCTCCTCGCCCCACCACCCTCCACACTCCTTGTTCCTCCACCCCTCTCCCTCCCTTGCTCCTCCACCCTCCTCCCTCCTTGCTCCTCACCCCTCCTCTCTCTCCTTTCCCCTCCACTCCTCACTCCCCCCGCTCTTTCTCCCCCACCCCTCTCTCCCTCTTCCCCCACTTTTTCTCCCTCCCCCCTTTAGTATTCCCGTCAGTGAAGCGACGGGTGGTATTTGCTAGTATTAAATAAGTGAGATGTTTTGGATTTCTAAAACATCAATGTTTAAAAAAAAAAATGTAAGATTTAAAAACATCTGTTGATGTTACGTGTCCACTGTCCAGATTGATGTTCAGTGTCCGTCGTCCCGAGGAGATGATTGGTGTCCATAAGCTCAGGTCGATTTCGTGCTCATCTGCCTGGATAGATATTCCATGTCCGCAGGCCCTGGTCGATGTTCCATGCCACAGGTTCTGGTCGATATTCTGTGTCCGCAAGCCCAGATTGAGCCAAACAGATTCAGACTGAGTGAATTACAGACTCAGCAGTGTATTAAAAGACCCAACGGAAAACCTCACTGCAGAGTAGACCATATCCTGAATGCCTTGAACACAATGAATATCCCTGTCGATTTTTCCATTAGGTGGCAGACGGTGGCACAATGCTCACCTCTGCCCCTGTATCCACAGAAAATGAACTCCGCTAGTATGATACACGAGGAAGAGAAGACGACTGATGTATGGCCAAGTGAACTCGTCGACATTAGTTGTGGGCCTTGTTGTTTCCATGCGGCTGGTACGAGCACGGTGTTCGACACTGATGAGCATTAGCACCAAAGGTGACTTCCGTTTCCGATTTTTGAGCGACGGTGGCGGTTCCTCTTTCAGGGTCTCTGCTGACTTTCTCAAAGATCAGTTTTTTCGTCGTTTTTTTGTCGCGTTTTTACTGTAATTTTGTCATCTCTGTGTTAACTGTGTTTCTGTTCGGTCTTGTTTTTAAAATTTGTTGCTAAGTTGAATTTTCATTGTCTTTCATAGTGCGTTTCCTTGAGGCCTACCCGTTTGTGTGCGTGATCATGTTTATTGTATCTTCTCCTTATACATCAGTTTTATTTTCTCCACTTTTCCCTCACCCTCCTATCCCTCTCAACTATACATACCTCTGTTTCATGTCTTAAAATACAAAAAATACAACAACAAACAACCTTTTCCCTCCTCACTTTACACCCCACATAACCATGTGACTTCCTGTACCGACTCTTCTTCCTCCATATTCTGCCGATCCACCATCTTCTAATTTTGCTGACCCACATTCACCATAACCTTCACGATTTTTTTCTTCAACCTTCCTTTACTAACCCTACCTAATCTTTACAAACAACAAAAAAACTTTATTCTTATATCTTCTCACCTTACACCTCCTGTAACCACGTGTTTCTCTACCCCCTCTTCTTATTCCTGTAACTTTTGTCAAGCTACTGACTTCCTTCTGCATTTGCCAATCCAAATTCACCAAACCTACATGATTTTTCTTCAACCTTTCCTTTTCCTAATCTTACGTAATCTTTATCAAAAACAAAAACAAAAAAACAACGGTCTCTTAAAATGTTTGACCTTCCTCTTTCACACGTGTGGTTGTCGGTCATAATATCATAATTCACTACTCTTCTTGTTCTTCAAAAGGCTGTTTTCAATTTGACCTTTCCTTCATCCTGTGTCTAAAAAGTCCCACTGTTAGAACGTTTCTTTTTTCCATTCCCTTAATTCTCCTTTACTGCATCTCTTACGTAAGTCTTTAAATCGCATCTCTGACTTAAAACAAGCTCAAATGAGCTAAGATCCTCGTCCTCTTAATGATGACGTCATAAAAACGAATATGACGTCATTATAATGTATCAGGTTTGCGATAAAATATCTGTGGCTAATGCCCGGCTTGATTCCCGCAAACAAAATTCAAACGGCTTGCCTAGTTTCGGAGATAATGGTATAGGCGATTTCCATTAGCGACGATATTATGACGTAACTTTTTTTTCTAGGAAGAATTTCAAAATCGGAGATGGTTACTGCCTGCGCGTGGGCTTTCTGCATATACATGGCAAGTTTCACGAAGATCCAATGAAAACTCTGGGTTGTAAAACAAAAGATGTCAAAAAATAGGAATGACGACATCAAAATTGATATGACGTCATAGTGATGTATCATATGTGTGGTAATTCATCTCTGCTAATACCCTGTTCGATTCCCGCAAACAGAATTCAAAAAGCTTGCCTAGTTTCGGAGATAATTTTTTAGGCGATTTCCATTAGTGGAGATATTTTGACGTCATAATTTTTTTTTCTAGGAGGAAGTTTTCAAAATCCGAGATTGGTTACTGTCTGCGCAGGGTATTTTTACATATATACACCAAGTTTCAGGAAGTTTCGAGTGTAAACTTGTAGCTGTGAAACAAAAAATTCCACAAGAAGAAGATGAAGAACAACAACGTGAGTGAAGACTTAGAGATCCTCCACGAGGATCTAAAAAATGTAAATCTCAGTTTACAATGTATGGTTCGTGTTCCATCAATCGTCCTTTTTTTCCAACTTCAGTGCCAATTCACCCAACCTTAAATCTACCTCTTCCTAACCCCTCAACCTGTTATCCCCTCTTCTTATCCCTCCCATCTTGCCCCTCATCCTACCTCCACTCTTAGCACCTCTTCACTGTCTTCTGCTTCATTGTCAGCTTCTCCTCTGTTGCCCAAACTGCATGGTGTTCCAACATCTGTGGGCTCCATTCTAACCTAACAGATATCTCACTTGCTCAATCAGTACACTCATCAACACCATAAACATGATCCTTCCTTCCTCTCAGCACACCTCCCCCTCTCCCAACCCTTCAAATCTTGTACCTCCTCATGCCTGCTCCCTTCTTCACCATACCTTTACCAAGTCTCATTTCCCCTCTCCCTCCACTCCCACCTCATGTTTATATGTGTGTTGTACACATCCACCAAACGGTGATGATCCATTTACACATCGCTCGCCGAAAACATGGACCAACTTCTATCCTCTCATCGGAACTCTCTCTTCCTCATATGTGATGACTTCATTGTCATCATTCCAGTTGGCTGGTGTGGGAACCTCTCTCACCTGCCATTGGCACTTCAGCAAAAGACTTCTGCGACTCATTGGGACTGACACAATCTGTCAATTTTCCGACCCGGATCTCAACCAACGGTTCTCCATCTCTTCTGGATCTGATTTTTGACCAATTTCCCTGAAAATATTGTTCTTCCTCTGCTCTAATCGTTTCATCTGACCACATGCTTGTTAAAGTAGACATCTCTCTGGCTGTCATTCATTACTCGCTATACTCCATGGGGCGTTCATGACATGCCACGTTTCAATTTATTTCATTGAGCAGTTTCGGAGATGTCCAATTTTATGCTTTAATGCAACATGGCTGCCATACCATGTGACTATGACGTCAGAATTATCAGTGAAATATTCTTCATGGGGAGTCACTCCTATGTTTTAAAGTTTCGTATTGATCGGACAAGCAGTTGTGGAGGAAACAATAATTTAAAGCGAAAATATATCGATCTGGACACAGACAAGACCAAGGGTGTTACAATCGTCTCAAAACCACTTTTGGGCGAGACTAATAAATCAGCACATTGGTAGTAAGGACTTTGAATGTGTTGTCCCTCTCTCACCCTCATGGGGTAAAGAGCCAATTTTAATTGTTCGCATGACCAATACCTCATTGGTATCGACATCTCAAGGATATGGAATGGATCTGGCATTAGCCTGGGGGATGACCAGACGGAGCCCCTTGAGTACTGACAAAGTTGATGCACGTGCTGCTCCAGTGCATGCTCCCATACCTAACCTAACCTAACGTCATTGGTACCCGCAACATGTACGCAAATTTGGTGGAGATCAGCGAAGTAGTTTTCCATTCTCTCAGGTTCGTACAGAGATATACACACACACACACACACACACACACACACACACACACACACACACACACACACACACACACCCACACACACACACACACACACACACACTCACAATTGGCAGATTTTAGTCTAATTCCATAATCTCCCAAAATATATATATCACTTAGTTGTAAACGTTTAGTAAAGAGCGAGTCAAAATCGTGAAATTCAAGGCAGTTCAATGATAGGATAAACTCCTTCTTGGCCAAGAACAAAGCCGATGACGAAAAATGACGTCATAATTACCAAAGGACCTGAAAACAGCCCCTGGAGTAGATGTAAATGTTGCCTTTTACGTACCAAAATAAATAATGAGGGCAAACAAAGACAGATCAAGGTACTTCAAGCCATTTGGGTTGTGTTGGGGTTTTTCCCCGACTGCATTTCCACAGGTACAACAATGAATGAACGACAGAACGAAACGATTGTCCTTACAAAGGAAGATTCATCTGAATGTTCGACCCTCACAACCACATCCCAGGTTCTTAGTTCAGAAAGGCGAAAATTAGACCTCCCTGACCCGAGGGGGCTATCCTCTCTGCAAACACCTTTGGGCCCAACGAAGCTCCCGTGGAGTATAAACGAGTTCGTCGAAGAAGAATGGTAATGCACATGGCACGTCACCCTCAATCTCTCACCATTAATTATTGACGTTCCCTCTGTGCCCAGCCATGTTATGTTAGGAGGCTCGAGGTTGGCAAACAAGCACCGGCTTGGGAAGATGGCGAGAAAGAGAGGCGTCTTCTCAAACAAGGGAACGAGGATGATCAGTAAATGCGTGGCTTAACAACAAGAGAAAGTTTAAAGGGAAGCGTTGAGCACCATCGACGTATAATACCTGCGCAAAAATGCACCTCATACAACCATTCCCTTTCTTTTACCTAGTAAAACAATGCAACATCCTCTTTACCTCATTTCCCCCCCCCCCCCCCCACTTTCATACTTTATGTCTTCCCCCAATCAGCTTTCCATTTTCTTCTCCCACTTTCCTTCTATTCTCCGTCATGCACAACTCTTCCTTTTTACCTCCACCAAACCGAAGGCGAAGGAATTATGTTTTCACCCCTTTCTGTTGAAATGGTCACTAGACGCTACCCGTTATTTCTCAGTTTTTTTCCGTCTGTTGTACCCATCGCGTCAGGTTCTATTGGGTAGGCGACTACCCATGTCCGCCTACCGGCTTGTCTTGTTTGTTTGTGTGTTTGTCCAGGCAATATCTCAGCCATCCTTTGAGCTCGGAAGCTGATATTTGGGCATAATCGTGAACAAGTGCTTTGGCAAAAACTGTATTTTTTGTTTTTTGATTCATCAATCAATTAATTAATTAATTGCAGTTTTATCCATTTATTAATTACTTGTTTATTTTCTTTCTCATCTGGGCAATATCTCAGGCACTTTTTGAGCATGGCAGCTGATATTTGGACATGAAAGTGAACAAGTGATTTGGCGATAAAGGGCCAATGGTGACTACTTAATGTGTTCGAGTATTTTCCTTGCAACAGAAGTAAGCAACTAAGTTTCTTAAATTCATTCCACGAAGCAGTGGAATTTAGTTTTCTAGCCTTTTTAGGTCATCTCTTCGAGCATGACCTAATAATATTGGTGTTGAGAGGAGAGGTGACGATCCGTCCGTCCGTCCGTCCGTTCACAATGAAGTTGAAGCGGGAGATCTGGTCATTAGTGCTCTGATAGGGTCGTGAGACGTACACGATGGTATGACTTTTCAAGGTCACCGAGGTCAAGGTCAAGGTCACGAGGCCTTTGAAGTTGCGAAAATGACGATTTTCAAATTCTATCTCCTCCGCCATTTCTCAAGCGATCTTGAATTTGATTGTGGCATATGAATCTATGGGACAATGTCTAAATTTTGATCCGGCCGGATTTTCGATATTCGCTTTCGTTTTCGTGTCACGTGACTTCAAAGTTGGCAAAAAATGCGAAAATGACGATTTTCATGCGAAAATGACGATTTTCAAAATCTATCTCCTCCTACATTTCTCAAGCGATCTTGAATTTGTTGTGGCATATGAATCTAATGGGACAATATCTAAATTTTGTCGGCCGGATTTTCGATATTCGCTTTCGTTTTCGCGTCACGTGACTTAAAAGTTTGCAAAAACTGCCACCTTCAGGAGGCTATATATTTTCTCGCAGAGATGACCGTCACTCCCGCACGGGGGTAATTTTTATAGTAACGATTTTTCTACCGGATTTCTCTACGGATATTATTGGCTTTGCTGGAATTTAAATTCCAGATAAGGTATTATCATCGCGCACCGTCCGTCCGTCCGTCTCCTATTTCGACTTCTCCGGCCAAACCGCTGGGCTGATCCAGCTAAAATTTGGCAGCAGCGTTCCTCTCCTGACTGGTAGTTGGGATTGCAAAGCTCGTTCCAGTCATATGACCTTAAGTAGTTCAAAATGGCCGACTTAGTAAATTTCAACAAAAATCTTCGACAGACCCACCAGTCATAATGCTGCCAAATTTGGGTTACAACATTATGCCAAGGTAGGGATGTTAAAATGCAGAGGTCATGCCGATCAAGTGACCAGAAGTGTGTCAAAATGGCCTACTTCGTCAATTTCATGGAAAATTGCATAAATTTCTTCAAAAATCTTCTTCTCCAGAGCCACCAGTCATAATGCTACCAAATTTGGGTTCCAACATTAAGACAGGGTCCTGATGTTAAATTGTGGAGGTCATGCCAATCACATGACCAGAAGTGTGTCAAAATGGCACACATAAATTCCTTCCAAATTCTTCTTCTCCTGATCCACCAATCAGAATGCTACCAAATTTGGGTTACAACATCAGGATAAGGTCCTGATGTTAAACTGCAAAGGCTATGCTGATCATATGAGTGGAAGTGTGTCAAAATGGCGATCACGCAAATTCCTTCCAAAATCTTTTTCTCTAGACCCAATCAGAATGACACAAAATTTGGATTGCAACATTTGGCCAAGGTAGGGATCTTATTTAAATTGTGGAAGTCATGCTGATCACATGACTGGAAGTGTACCAAAATGGCAGGCTTATTAAATATTTGGGGAAATCACGTAAATTCCTTCAGAAACCTTCCTCTCCGAACCCACCAGTCAGAATGCTGCCAAATTTGGGTTACGACATGAGGCCAGGGCCCATATAAGCTACAGTTCCAGTGGTCCTGTTTTTATTAATCCAAGGAAGATGTATCTTGGTAGAGCTCATATTCAAAGGAATGTGTTCATTAATGCTACTTAGAAGAGCATCTCTAAAAACATGACAGACTTCATCAGTTCTGTGCGACGACAAGTGCTCATCTGTTAATTTAATGTTTTAGTTGCTAGCCTGGTGTTGCCTCAGTGGTTAGGGTATCTGGCTTGGGATCTTAGGGTCCTGAGTTCAAGCCCTGTTTGCCACCGAATTAACACAAGATGGAGTTGACTCAGCCTGTCATCCTTCTGAGGTTGGAGAAATGAATACCTGTGTACTGGTATGGGGCACAGCATCAGCAGCATAGTTGTGCCCCAACAAAATGATAGCTATCTGGCAGCCAAGCTGCCTTATGCAAGAAGAAGAATGTTTAGTTGCTGAATGTCCCTGGATATTCCTTCAAACTCTGCTTTCTGATATCGGAATATCCTGTGATAAGGAGATTGATTCATTTTGGGTTGAAAGTCGATGCTAATGATCACCACATTGTGATCACTGATACCAGGGGAGACTTCTAAGTGAATTCCTCTTGAAGGGTCATTTGTAAAGCATAGATCAAGCACATTTCCATCTCTAGTTGGTTTATCAACCTGCTGGTATAAATTGTGGTCGAGAGCTACTTCGATCATTGCTCTACACTGAGCAGGGTGACTTTCACCTGGTTTGAAGGTGTAGTTAGTTCAATCTATTTCGGGCAAATTGAAGTCTCCAAAAATCCACAATGAGGCATTAATGGGCACCTTGCGTAGGGCATTGTCAAGTTGTCTGATGCAATCTGGGTCAGCAGTAGGTGGGCTATGAAAGGCTCTGACGTAGATGGGAGGCATTCCAATTACATAGATGCTCGCCCATACAGACTCACAATCCATGGATAGGTGTTTTTCTTCAGTAGCTATGATGTCATCTTTCATAGCTATAAATACTCCACCCCCAATCTGGTGGTAATAATCCTTTTGGATTAATAAATAGTCGAAAGGGAATATTTCATTTGATCTAATGTCGTCTTTCAATAAAGATTCTGTACCCACTACTATTTCAGGATTCTCTGATAAGAGCAAATTAGAAAATGGAAGCATAGCTCAAACACTTTGTCAATTTACATTAATTATTTTCAAGGTTTTCTGAGAGCCTTTTGGTCTCCATCCAGCAATTCGATTTGAAGGAGTTGAGTTTACACTTGTCACCACAAAGCATGACTATAATCAACACATGAATGCAAAAAATATTTTAAAATTATCGATACTAATAAATGTCAATGTGTGTCAGTGTGTCAGTGTGTCAGTGTGTCCAGTGTGGTCAGTGTGTCTCCTCCATAACTCCAAAACCATAAAA
>CM068953.1:26137737-26150095 GCA_035128595.1 Eptatretus atami | reverse complement strand
AACAACAAAAACAATGGACTAAAACATGGCAACAACAAAAACAATGGACTGGAACATCCTTACTAAATTCAAGAAGCGATGTTCTTTTTGTGGATTGTTTGTTTTGTGGTTTGTTTGTCAGGCTACTCCTCCACTTCTGGTCCAATTACATCCAGACTTGCTGCAGAGGATCAGCAGAACCCCAATTAATCTACAGGGTTGTTTTTTTAATCTTTGCCAGTGGAGTGAGGGGATTGGAGTGGGAGGCAAATTCTCGTTGTAAATGTGTGTCGTGTGCCGCAGTCTCCAGGTGGGGGAAGGTATTACAATTCTCCACCATTTATAGCACAGTATTCCTGTCCCCACATTTTCCAGTGTCGTGAGGTGTTTTGATTTATATGCATTAGGTATGTTTTTGCTTCATGCAGAAACCTGGGTTATTTATTTTTGCATATGCAGAGTTGTCATTTGCCTATGCACCACCCAAATAAAGGTATGCATCAGAAGAACGTGTTGCATGCTTTGAACAAGATCACCCATTGGGCGATAGCTGCTCGTGGTAACAAAAACGGACTGGAACATGGCAACAACAATAACAACCGACTGAAACATGGCAACAATAAAAACAACGGACTGAAATATGGCAACAATAACACACTGGAACACGGTAAAAAAAACGGCCTGAAACAACACAACAACAAAAACAACGGCCTGGAACATGGCAACAACAATAACAATGGCCTGGAACATGGCAACAACAGCCTGGAACATGGCAACAACAAAAACAGCCTGGAACATGGCAACAACAAAAACAGCCTGGAACATGGCAACAACAAAAACAACAGCCTGGAACATGGCAACAAAAACAACGGAATAGATTTGATCTTGAAAGCAAATTCGCTCATTTTATGGCACAATAAGTATTTCTGAGCCATTTAATTACTAGCAGTCGGGTTAGCAGACACCAAAACCATAGTTGGTTTAGTTGTTTCCCGTCGGGGTCTCTGTGGTCCAGGCGGTGTACGTTGGACCGGCTCTTCAAAATATCTTCGCATTTGCTAATTACAAAAGGTAATGTGGGAGAGTCGGCAAAGCTTTTAATCTATAGGCCGATGTATTATTCATGGCGCGGCTGACTAATGTGCTGGCGGGCGGATGGTAATTACTCATTACCGAGTGCATTACCACCAACCTCTCTTTATAGCATTCCGGGCGAGGGCTCGGCCTGCCCATGACCCGCCGGCCACAGACAGGTTCAAGGACCCCGTACCTGGAAGCGACACACCAGGGGGTCCTTATAGACAACCAACTTCCATTGATGTTCACCGTCCTTATGGATCGCGATCCTTGATAAATGTCTGTGTATGAACAGACGGATCATATTTTTGGAATTCCATGAACAATCAAAACCAAAGTGGTGCACAACGATTTGAAGAGGTCATGTGCGTTTCTGGTGACGTCACAGAGTACGAGAGACAAACCTGTGAACGAGGACGTTGAGTGTGCTGTTAATTACACCTTATGCTCCATTCAAACCATAATACGGACGTATTTATTAATTATGTACGATTAATTTATGATCCTCATCAAAATGATGGAAATTCATCAAATATGTACGAGATGTGTATTAATCAACGATGTAGTCCGAGTCCTGGCAAGCTGAGTCCAAGTAAAAGTTTTTCATCCAAAGTCCAAGTCGTGGATTCGAATCCAACCTTCTGGAGAGATTGTAATGGATTTGAGTTATTTATTTAAATTGGAATCCCAGAAACCCGTTTGCTTCTTGATCTGGGTTTCTGAGAGTGAACGTGTGTACGTGTGTGTCATTGGTTGTTATTTCCATACATGGTTTCCGGAGGTGGAATGAAGCCATCTGAGGTCTCAAGGTATCCACCTCTGTGTGTGTGTGTGTCCCATTGTTTTTTTTTTTCGCATGGAACATGTAATTTAATTATAAATGAAGAGTAAATAACGATTATATGTATATGTGGGAAAAATTGCAGATTCAGCTGTTAGGGTTTCCCAGATAGCTCAGATGGCTCTCTGGGTGAAGAGGGTCCCGAGGGTCCTGAGAGCCAACCAGAGCACTAGTATGGTTTTCCAGAGGACCTGGGTTTGATTTCTGGTCTGGGAATGTAATATTTTCCCACATAATGCATATCATGTATTTTCATAATGTTCTTTGCGGTACTGACAATAATAGGCCGATTCACAAATGATGAAACGTGCTGGTAGGTGGAAGTGTGTGTTTTGGGGAGTGTTGTGAATCAACTGCTTTTGGAATTTAATATTTCTTGTAAGTTTGATGGACGAGCCAGACAGCTTTGAGGTTTACTGGAATGTATGTAATGCAATTTGAGCAGTGATGGATATGTTTGTAATGTGTGTTGTAACTCATTTAACATCTTCAAACACGTCCTGTCGACAACAAAGGCGAAGGCCAGGTACATCGTTGAAATAATCGCATATAATTATCCATACCAGAATAAGCCTTCTGAAATCGAGTACACCGTCCTAGCTTTGATTTGCCAAGGTCATCAAAATGTTCCTGGTCCTGTTATCAAAATTAATGGGACAGCCCTCGTGTATCGTGTAAAGACAGCTGTGGTTACTGTCAATGTATAGACAGTTGGAATTGGCCCAAGCATATAACAAACAGTCAAAGGCCTTATTAACTCCTGATTATACTTCCCTTCTCTCCCAGGAGACCAAACAAACTATCATAAAATCGATCAATAACAATTGTCGACTTCGATCTCGGCCCGTGCTGTGAATTCCCCCCCAAAAAGTCTTTCCGAACAAAACCTGTTTAATCGTCGAGGCGTAGTTTCTTCCACATCACGTTTGATACAGATGATGCACATCATCATGTGCTCCTGGAAAATCAAGCATTAGACAAACATATCCAAATAGTAAAGACCACCAGGAGAGCAGAGACCCGTAGCAAATGGAACGACAAGTCGACACTTGCAGCACGTTGGGCAGGTGTCCCCGGAGGCTTTGACATACCTGTTTTGTGAGGTTCGACGCGGCAAACAAGCGAGCCAAAAGAGAGAAGGACAAAAGTCACAGAAACTTTGTTTTATTCTCGGTCACGGATCACGATGAACCAATTTCGTACAATAACAAAACAACAAAAAAACGTTTTTTTACTTTGCAAGTATAGCCACTACATGAGGTAGCTACCTTATATACATATTAAATCTTAAATACTTTATACCATTATATTACAATCCACATGTACATTTTAAGACGTCGCACGTTAAATCAAATAATATGAATAGATCGCATCACTTTTTTTGTCTGACCGGACGCTTCAGACGGTATATACTTTAACCACGGAACTCATCATTCGCTTCATATTATGATCTGAAGGTTCTCGTTACACGCATAATCCAAGTCACGAACTTAAATGACATTTTGCAATTGTCATCTTGTCGTCCAAAAAAAAGTTTACATTTTCTTATGACCTCTTGCCATGTTCGAGGACATGCACTTGCTAATAAATAGTGTGATGATTGCAAATACAAGTGTGGAGTCACTTTCATTGTATCATGTGTATCGGATTGTAGTGCTTTTGGATGGAGACATTGTTTGGATGAAAAAAAAAAAAATTGTACGTAAATCTTTGTTGTGCGTGGAGGTAGAGGGACAACGTAACTCATAACGTTCACTGCCAGACTACAACCACACTTTTGCCTCTTACGAGAGACTAAGGAGCACGCGTCCGATCCGCCAACCTTTTGTGGAGATTTCCAACAAAGGGTTGTTTCCAAATCATGACGTCACAATAGCAACCTTGTAAATAATTTAGTGAGTTCATTATTGCTCGTCGTCTATCAACCCCACGAGCGTCGATCGAAGCTTTGCAGTCATGCCTCGTGGAGCCGAGCCAGGGAGTGGCGCACCGCTTTGTTGCGGGGGAACATCGACCCCTAGTGCTTCTCGCAGGGATTGGGCGAGCCGAGTCCAACGGTGAGTTTTCTGGAACTCCAAAAGAAAAATTGGTCGAGATATACACCTCTTTCCATCGCCTTCTTCCTTCCTCTTGAGCCACGGCCGGGATCGTTCAATCGTCCGACGTTACGTCAATCTCATCCCCGCTGCTCTGGTTGGTTGCCAGGCGCCAGCGATTAATGTGGTGCGAACCTTTCTTTTTGTGGGGGCTCTCGGGACCTTCTTCCTCCATTTTTTGTCGCTTGTATTTTGTCCGACGATTCTGGAACCAAACTTTCACCTGAAAACAGGCAACACGCCATCGGTCTGTCACGCACGGTCCACATGTGTGCCACAGTACTTCAAAGATCATGCATTTTTTTTGTTTTACAGAAGAATGCTTCCCTCAATTTCACATTAAATTGTCAGTGATTTGGGTGATCAAACATTTTATACAATGACATGTTTAGACGTTAACAGCATCATTTACGAAATAAACGTCTCACGAAAAGCAAACACATCAATCTGTTGAGATTACTTTGAGAGGTAGAGTTACTTGAAAGGCAGCTTACGATGGTTACAGTTTACATGAGTGAATGGCACAGCATGCACACTATGAATTCCCAGATTTTATGAGAAACTGTAAAAACCTTTTTTAAAACTTTGTCGAAAAACTTTCAGATTACCATTTAATACGTCAATTTATCCAGGTACGACTTTTGTGCAAAATTCAGCGGATCCTTAACTTCCACATGTGAGAGTATAAGCAGACAGGATGGCTGCCTGAACCACGTCCTTTCCGAAGCAGAAGCTTCGACAAGTATTGACTGCATCTGCTTCCTGCAGCACCAAAACGGCAGTTTATATCATCAAACGCCATACTCATGGAAGTGAACCCAGATTGGAATGCTTGGTGGTGTTGTATGGTTCAGTTGATGATGAAACTATTGTTATCGAAAAAATAAATTACAATGACGGTAATATAAAAACGAACGAGAGCGAAGTCGATGGCACGCCATCGCAAATCCCCATGCAACCTACCTCAAGCAAAGTTGAAAGATGGCAAAAGGTTCCACCAGGAATGACCCAACATCAAATTTTGAGTAAAAAAAAATTTCTTCCCCATTTGAGCCCTGTGACCCAAAGTCCCACCCTCTGGGGAATGAACCAGGGGGGGAGGGGGGTTCAAATAATAAAAAAAATCATTAAATATTTAATGCTTCCCCCAATGTTGATTGTGAATACAAAATGTGCCAGCAGATTTCATTTTTTTGCATTTGACCTTCTGACCCCACACCAGGCGGCAGGACCAAAAATAATATTGCTCTTGCACCTTCTTGCCAATGTGGTGATCATAACTACCTAGTTTGGTGAATTTTTGCCCGACCATTTAGGAAGAGATGGCGTGACGGACGGACAGACAGACAGACAGACAGACAAAGTTGTTTACAAAAATTGTGGGGATAATGAGTCCGGACCGAGAAACCACCTTTTAAAAAAGCAATGAAGTTGAAGTTACACTTAACTTTGGATCAATCGAGATGGAAATTAGAAACAAATTTGATTCATTATACAAAGATAAATAATAAATGAACTGTTACCTCCGCCACCGAAGGTGAAGGATGTTATGTTTTCACCCCTTTCTGCCTGTTTGTCTGTTTGTTTGTCTGTGTGCAGGATATCTCAAAAATTTGTGTATGGATCTGGATGAAATTTGTTGGACAGGTTGGGTGCGTGACAAGGACGAACTGATTAGATGTTGGTGAAGATCCGGATCCAGATCAGACTACTAGAATTTTTTTTAATGACTTCACCATTTTGAGATGGGGCCAAAAAGATATACAACATGATATTTGAAAAATATATTGGACCAGGTATGTTCTTGCGGATCACGCATTGAGTGGTGGAGGTATGAGCTCTGGCAAATGCCCTTCTAGTTTAATAGGTATTGTGTTTGAGTGCAGATGAGTACGGCATGTAATATGTGTATGTACTGTATGCAGTGCATGTATGCATGTACATACGGACATATGTATCTACAAGATGGATCACCCGATCATGATCAGGTTATTTCGACCTTTGTGAACCATCAAGAAGATAAGTGTACAAAGCTATAGCAAAATTCACTAGGGAGTGCAACACGGCAATGATGGGACAAATGGCCTCCTCGTTTCCCAGTTAAAAGTCCTCCAAGCTGTCTCGCCAGGGCTTGGAATCTCAAACCAGCTAGAAACTGTCATCCTAGTGTTTAACACGCAAGGTCATCGATGTGTGTGCCGTCTCTCGGATGGCTGTTAAACTGGCGTCCCACCTACTGACATTAGTTCATGGACATTAACTATCCCATGGTGTCCTTTGTAAAGAGTAAGTGAGCTCTCCCTGGCGCCATGAACAAATTATTGCTCGAACTTCCTGTGTCGGAGGAACAGACCCATCGATGATCATAACCTGAACGAAAGAAACCGTTTTGGTTAAACCGACATTCTGTACAGAGCACGGTTCTTCATCTGCTGTAATGTACGTATGCACGTGTACGCATAAATGTATGCACGTATTTTTATGTGTGTATGCATGTATACATACGTTTGTATGTACGTATGTACATGTTTGTATGTATGTATGCACCTGTTTGTATGTACGTATGTACATGTTTGTATGTATGCACCTGTTTGTGTGTATGTATGTATGTATGCACCTGTTTGTGTGTATGTATGTATGCATGTATGTATGCACCTGTTTGTGTGTATGTATGCATGCACCTGCATGTATGTATGTATGTATGCACCTGTTTGTGTGTATGTATGTATGCATGTATGTATGTATGCACCTGTATGTATGTATGTATATATGTATGCACCTGTATGTATGTATGTACGTGTTTGTGTGTATATGTATGGTTGTATGTATGTGTGTATGTAAGTATGTACGTGTTTGTGTGTATATGTATGTTTGTATGTATGTATGTGTATGTATGTATGTATGTATGTATGTATGTATGTGTGTGTATGTACGTATGTATGTGTTTGTGTGTATATGTATGTTTGTATGTATGTATGTGTGTATGTATGTATGTATGTACATGTTTGTGTGTGTATGTATGTATGTATGTACGTGTATGTTTGTATGTATGTATGTATGTGTGTATGTATGTACGTACGTGTTTGTGTGTATATGTATGTTTGTATGTATGTATGTGTGTATGTATGTGTATATGTATGTATGTGTGCATGTATGTATGTGTATATGTATGTATGTGTGTATGTATGTATATGTATGTATACATGTACATGTTTGTGTGTATATGTATGTTTGTATGTATGTATGTGTGTATGTATGTATGTATGTACGTGTTTTTGTGTATATGTATGTTTGTATGTATGTATGTATGTGTGTATGTATGTGTATATGTATGGATGTGTGTATGTATGTATGTATGTGTATGTATGTATGCACATGTTTGTGTGTATATGTATGTATGTATGTGTATATGTATGTATGTGTGTATGTATGTATGTATGTGTGTATGTATGTATGTGTGTATGTATGTATGTACATGTTTGTGTGTATATGTATGTATGTGTGTATGTATGCATGTGTGTATGTATGTATGTATGTACATGTTTGTGTGTATGTATGCATGTGTGTATGTATGTATGTGTGTATGTATGTATGTATGTATGTGTATGTATGTATGTGTGTATGTATGTATGTGTATGTGTGTATGTACATGTTTGTGTATATGTATGTATGTGTATGTGTGTATGTACATGTTTGTGTATATGTATGTATGTGCTGTATGTATGTATGTATGTACGTGTTTGTGTGTATATGTATGTATGTATGTATGTACGTACGTGTTTGTGTGTATATGTATGTATGTATGTATGTACGTGTTTGTTTGTATGTATGTATGTATGTGTTTGTGTTTGTTTGTATGTATGTATGTATGTATGTGTTTGTTTGTATATGTATGTATGTATGTATGTATGTATGTATGTATGTATGTATGTATGTATGTGTATGTATGTGCTGTATGTATGCATGTATGTATGTGTTTGTGTGTTTTTGTATGTATGTGTGTACGTGTTTGTGTGTTTATGTATGTATGTATGTGTATATGTATGTATGTATGTATGTATGTGTATATGTATGTATGTATGTGTATATGTATGTATGTATGTATGTGTATATGTATGTATGTATGTGTATATGTATGTATGTATGTATGTATATGTATGTATGTATGTGTATATGTATGTATGTATGTATGTATGTACGTACGTGTTTGTTTGTATATGTATGTATGTATGTATGTATGTATGTATGTATGTATGTGCTGTATGTATGCATGTATGTATGTGTTTGTGTGTTTTTGTATGTATGTATGTACGTGTTTCTATATGTATGTGTGTATGTATGTATGTTTGTGTATATGTATGTATGTGCTGTATGTATGTATGTACATGTTTGTGTGTTTTTGTATGTATTTATGTATGTATGTATGGTGCAGTTTGTTTGTTCACCTACTTTAAAGAGCAAACTCCACATTGCAAAACCTTCTGATCTGTGGCGTGTAATATCTACTTATGTGTCGTGACTCTCTGGGCGGATATTAGAGGAGGCCCATACCAGTAGTATCACGGGGAGGGTGGGATGAACGTTAATAGGATGAAGGGACTGGGTGTTGTGCTTAAATGGCTGTGGGAGGCAGGGGCTGGTTATGGAAAGGAGTGGAGTGGCTGGTGGTTGGGTAGTTTAATATAACATTGTATAATAGAAGTTTTTTGCACAGACTGTGCACACCTTCAGAATAACATGGAGGACATTTCACAGAACTCGTTTTATGGTTTGGTATAAACCCTTAAATGAATTGCCCTTGATTCTCACAAACTATTCTCACATTCTGTAAAAGAACCATACAAATAGATATGATGAAAGTTTTGGAAAGTAAAGTAAGCCATTCAAAGAACAAGGAAAGTGTGTGAATGTTATGGAGTGATAGTCTATGAGAAGGGAACCACACATGTATGGTGGAGTGTCCGAATGTGTTTATACTAAAGGGGATGAGCACATGTATGACGGTTCGAGGGTACATGAGTATATCTAGGAAACAGGTGAGTGTTTATTGAGGAAGCTTATGTACAGAGAAATGGTTGTCTGTGGAAAGTGGGTTTTGTTTGTGTGTGTGTGTGTGTGTGTGTGTGTGGTGTGTGTGTGTGTGTGTTTGCGTGTGTGTGTGTGTCTGTGTGTACGTATGTTGTGTGGTTTGGCAATGGAGCAATGTGCATTGTGGAGGGGTTGAGTGGGTCGAGAGAGGTGTGTGTAAGCGCAGAGGACATTATGGGTGTGGAAAGAGGGTTGTTTCTATGTGTGTATGTATGTGGAGAGGAGGTCGTATGTGTGACAAAGCAGCAATATGTATGGAGAAGTGATTGTATTTTGGGGGGGAAGGAGGGTTTGTGTGTTGGCGAAGGGGTTTTCTTTACTGTGAATGGCACATTCTCTCTACCCAGCAGCCTCCATGGCTTGAGCCTTTTCTATGAGCGGCGAAGTAATGCTAAGGTACCATTTCCAATGCTTTGTTTGCCAAACCTCAATAATTCCAGTAATAAATGCAAATGCGTTCGCGCCATACATTGCGCCGAGGTAATCTGTTTGCAGAGGTAATGAACTTAGGCTAACCCCTCAGAGGTATCCACAAACGCCTGAATGCGGCTCATTGAGGCCAGACGAGCGGATTACTAGGGTGGAATAAAGTGACGCTGTAATTATAGAACCAGTCTGCGAACTCACCCAGAGGGGAGCGCACGGCCATTTACATGGGACACAAAAAAAAAATTTACACTCACACACATCCACCGTTAACGTACACAAAAACGAGACAAGGATTTACACTCACACACATCCCAGGTAAAATTATACAAAAACGGGACATACAAAAATTTACACTCACACACATCCACCGTTAACGTACACAAAAACGAGAAAAAGATTTACACTCACACACATCCCAGGTAAAATTATACAAAAACGGGCCATACAAAAATTTACACTCACACACATCCACCGTTAACGTACACAAAAACGAGACAAAGATTTACACTCACACACATCCCAGGTAAAATTATACAAAAATTTACACACACACATCTCCCATTAACTTACAAATACACAGGCTTTACACAAAAACATAACCATTAGTTTACACGAAGGCAGGGTACACAAAGTTTACACTCGTATACATCTGGCCTGACATGACAACACGACACAGCTTTACACCCATGCACATACCTGTTCACTTACTCCAAAACGGAACACACAAAACTTTACACTGAAACACAGCCCATTCCGAACACAAAACATGGGACAAATCATAAAAAACAAACCTTTACACACATATCGGTCCATACACTACAATATAATAAACAAAACTTTACACTCACACACAAACCAGTCCTGGCACTAAATGATAAAACTTTACATTCACAAACATCTTGCACCTTACACTACAACATAATAAACAAAATTTTACACGACAACATAATAAAACTTTACACTCACAAATATCCTGTTCCTTAAACTACAACGTGATAATCAAAACTTTACACTCAAACATCCCACATTTCATTCCTTACACTACAACATAAGCAAAACTTTACACTAACATACATCCAGTTCTTTACACCACAACATGATAAAGAAAACTTTACACTCACACACATTCTGTTCTTTACACGACAGCATAATCAACAAAACTTTACACTCACACACATACCGGTCCTTGCACGACAACATGATAAACAAAAATTTACACTCACACATATTCTGTTCTTTACACCACAACATAATAAAGAAAAATTTACACTCACACACATACCTAGCCATACACCACAACATGATAAACAAAACTTTAAACTCACAAATATCCTGAAACTTACACCACAACATGTCAAACAAAACTTTACACTCACACACATCCAGTTCTTTACACAACATGATAAACAAAACTTTATACTCACAAACATGCTGCACCTTACACTACAACATAACAAACAAAATATTACACTCACACACATCTTGTTCTTTACACCACAACATAATCAACAAAACTTTACACTCACAAACATACCGGTCATTACACTACATGATAAACAAAACTTTACACCCATATACTGGTCCTTACATGACAACATAATAAACAAAACGTTACACTATAACATAATAAACAAAACATTACACACATGTCATTCCTTACACTACAACATGATAAACAAAACTTTACACTCACACATGTCGTTCCTTACACAACATAATAAACAAAACTTTACACTCACAAACATCCTGTACATTACACTACATTATAAACAAAACTTTATGCTCACACACATCCCGTTGCTCAGACACCAACATGAAAAAAACAAAACTTTACACTCACATGTATCTTGTCCATTACACTACAATGTGATAAACCAAACTTTACACTCACACACATCGTATTCCTAACACTACAATGTGATACATCAAACTTTACACTCACATGCATCTTGTTCCTTAAACTTCAACATGATAAACAAAACTTTATGCTCAAACACATCCCGTTCCTCACACTACGACATGAAAAAAACAAAATTTCACACTCACACGCATCTTGTTCCTTACATTACAATGTGATAAATCTTTACACTCAAACACATCCCGTTCCTCACACTACAACATGAAAAAAACAAAATTTTACACTCACACACATCTTGTTCCTTACACTACAACATGATAAATCTTTACACTCATACACATCCCGTTCTTTAAACCACAGCATGGAATAAACAAAACTTACACTCACAAACATCCTGTTCTTTAAACCACAGCATGATAAACAAAATTACACTCACAAACATCCGTTCTTTAAACCACAGCATGATAAAACATAATACACTCCCAACATCCTGTATCTTACACTACAACATGATAAACAAAACTTTATGCTCACACACATCCTGTTCCTTACACTACAACATGACAAAACAAAACTTTACACTCACACGCATCTTGTTCCTTACACTACAACATGATAAATCTTTACACTCATACACATCCCGTTCTTTAAACAAGCATGATAAACAAAACTTACACTCACAAACATCCTGTTTCTTTAAACCACAGCATGATAAACAAAACTTACACTCACAAACATCCTGTTCTTTAAACCAACAAGTAACATTGACTAAACAAACTACACTCCCAACATCCTGTATCTTACACTACAACATGATAAACAAAACTTTATGCTCACACACATCCCGTTCCTTACACGACATGACAAAAAAAAAACTTTACACTCACACACATCTTGTTCCTTACACTACAATGTGAGAAACAAAACTTTACACTCACAAATATCCAGCAACTTAAACTACGGCATGATAAACAAAACTTACACTCACAA
>CM068953.1:26070380-26108460 GCA_035128595.1 Eptatretus atami | reverse complement strand
GCTCATCAAGGCACTACCTCATTCTCGTCTCGGCAGTACATTTCGGGATGCACTGATTTTTGTAAACATTTTTATGGATGGTGAGGATTTCCTTGTTTTGAATATAGTGTGTGTGTGTGTGTGTGTGTGTGTGTGTGTGGTGTGTGTGTGTGTGTGTGTGGTTTTGCTGAGCAACTATAGCTGTAATTTTTGTCAGTTTCCCTCCAGGACTTTTCAGCCTCGCTGAAACTCGCCAAGTTCGGGGAGAGATGAATGGTGCTCCTCGGCCTGGAGACATTAGATGTTAGTGACAGTGATGTTGGTGTAGGTACCACAATCAGCACCCTCTGGGATAAACAAAAGTTCCCTGCTTTCAGGATACTCTTGACAGGATGCCACAGTCAGATGTTCTTGTTGTGCTTAATGCTTCAATGCGAGGGTTGGCAAAAGGTCAGCAAATGACTGAATGAGAAATAGAATGCATGGGATGGGTGAGAGTGTTCTGCTGTTGAGGAGTTCTTGGAATTCTGCACTATGAACCACCTCACGAGATCCATCTGGGCACATGTTGCACTAGCTACAAGAGATGCCACATGTTGACTATGTTGTGATGGTGCCAGTCAGCGAATTTCTCGACTGATCTAGGGTCATGAGAGAAGAATTGTTGGACACATCGATTGGTACGAGCCAAAGTGCTTGTGAAGGCTTCTTCATTACGACTCAAGAGAGGAAGTGAGTCAACCCCGCTTGCCATACACATGCTTTTCAGCCAGATCGAGAAGAAGCTTACCAAGGAGCAACGGCTAAAAGGAAATGCACACAATTCTGAGAGCTCCACAGAGAAGAATTGGAACACCCTGAAGTTTGTCGGTCAGCGAGAGATTGAGATTGAGGGTGACCACTAACAGTATAAGTTTGGGTTGGAGGACAACATCATCGAAGGTGATTGATGTACGCCAGTGCACCAGGAGCAGCTCATAAGAAGTTGTTGAGCATTCATGAACTTGGAAGCAACATCACAAATTATGGTGAACTATGAAAGGAAGTTTGTGCTGCATTGCTAACTACAAAGGATTTGGTTGTTTGGGAAAGTCCATTTTTCAGAGTTGAATCTATCTGGAACAACCAAGCAGGCCGCAGTGTTCATGGTGTGTCTTAGCAATTTGCTTTTTGGGGATGGGCATGGGATAAAACAGATTCATCAGAGTGCCTGAAATCTTCCATAACGTTGCATTGCAGTAGCACCACCTCGGAGTGACCAAGTACCAACGTGAAGGAAAAATTTCTTGTAACTAACTTTGCCTCTGGCAATGGAGGGTCATAGCTGACACTCGTATGACACAAAGTTTATGTTGCTTGGCCACTAGACCGCATGAACACCATATAAATATCAAGTCGCATTGACATCTTTGAGCCATGATTAGAATGAACAAACAATCAGCTCTCGCGAATTCAATGAGCCCAGCACAGATAAGACGATAATTTAAAATCCCATGTCTTTCCACTAAAGAAAGGTACATAAAACAACCAGAAAGCTGCACAAGTCAGCCCGTTGCTGTTAAAACCCGACCTGAGTTACTCTACAACTGCAAACAATCACAAAATAGACATGCATTGAGCATCAAAAGTTACATGCCCATCAGCTGCAGGATAGTTTAATGAAATGGTGCACCGGAGGGTGCAACGAGTCAATATTTCAGCTGGACGGTCACCATTAGCACAGTGTCCTTGGGACTGTGACTACCGTCTGCTGGAAAAAGCCCAAAAGATCTTTACTTCAGTTTACAACATGCAGTTTCTCCAACAGGCCTGCCACCTGCGGTGCATTCGTTGGTTGGAAAGGATTGGGAAGAGACGGAACACCTTGATGAACCCGTGGTTAACCCTCCGAATGAGGGTTTTCACACCAATTCAAACGGCCGTGTCTTCACATACCCGCGGTCTAGATTCCGATTCTGGACCGCGCTCCAAGCCCAGCACTTCATTTTCCTGGATATGATTAGCAGTTTGCAGAATGAATTGAAGACTGAGTGCAAGAAGTACTTAGTCACAAAATAACACTTTGAGATATTAAGGATCAAAGTTTTCAAACATGCTGCAGATACTTTTTTAAGTGTACTATTGGGCTGTTGCTGGTTCCGGGGTCTATACAGAGCGGACAAACCCTTTTTTTGTGGAAAATATCTTTATTACAAGAAACGGAAAATTAGTTTGGACTAAGTACTTTTGTTGTGGCTAAATACCTGGACTTAGGTCTTTTTGCGACAAATGGCTGGACTTGGGTACTTTTAACACACAAGCCCTTTATGCTCATTTTGATTGCCAAACAGTCATTTTTGCTATGTCCTGGGCTGTACAGTGTACATACATCCAATACATGGGGAACTGGTCAGCACAGCATTGCACTGCACTGCCACATGCACAGTTTTACGAGGGCTCAAAGCTGATGGACGAATGTAGTGCCTTTCAGTACCACAAAGTATAATGCATAGAACTACATACTGAATTGCTTTGGCATCCTCATCTTTCTAGCCCAGTCTCCGGTTTCATTTACGTTTTTTGCCCCCGTCATGCTGTTATCAGGTTACCCTCATTACACCATGCTGTCCAGCCTCCATGGTCGCCATTTCCAGCTTGTCACGTGACACCATACTGCATTTTGATCGGACAGTATGGACTAGGAACTTTTGCTCAAACATTATGGACTTGGTATTTTGCACTACATTTTAATGAATTCAAACATGACCATATACCATATACGCATTGGTACTTATTTTCGGAATTTTGGTATAAATGATGCTTGGCCATTATAGATATAGTACTGGTGCCAGCTCATTTTTTTTCAAAATGTGACTTAAGTACTTCTTGCACCCAGGTCTTCAATTGCCAATCCACTAATGAAAATATAAAGCTTATATTTATGCACCCCAGTACTGCTTGCAAGCTGCAAGCATGTCCCGCCAGTGTAGTTAATATTAATATTACAACACCTGTATATTATGTAATGAAGCTCATTCTAACCACTGACTGAATATTAATGTTTGATAGCTTCCAGGTAACACAGAAAGCTGAATTTCACGTGCCGTCGGACATCGAAGTGATACGCCGGGAAAAAAAAATCACGGAACCGTTGGAAAGCGTCCATACCATGAAATATCCGAAAATAGTGCAGCCTTGTTGGGTTCACTGAGGTGAGTGACCGAGACAATGGGAGGTCATGCTGTCATGCTGCTATTTATTATGTACGATGTCCGAACTATTATTTATGTTATATCACTGTGATGCTGGTCCGTTATTACACACACACACGCACGCACCCTCTGATTGCCTGCAGGAAATAAATGAGAAGACAAAAAAATCAGAGTCCAGAGAATGTTTTTTGTGACTTGTTCATCAGTGCCGGTGTTGCTTATTAAACAATGCTCATGTCTTCATCATGTGACAATACAATTTGGAAGCTTGCGGTCTCTCTGCGCAAGCGGTGTGAGTGTTTTTGTTTGGTTTTTTTCCCCCGCGGTGCCTTGGATGGCTCTGAACGCGCGCCTCCAGTAATGGATTCGCTCAGGGTTCCGGTTATATATACAACGATTTTACAAAGCCCAGATGTTTTGCATCGCCTTTGAAACATCAGCATTTAGACGCGACGTCTAATCCACGCCACGATTAGATGTGGCGCTCCTCGTCGCGCCTCTCCGTGCCTCGTCCGCTGCGCAGCATCAGTTGCGGGAGGCGCGCGCGCGAGCCTTCCCTGCGCGCGTGCCAGGATTCGTAGCGCGATGGGACGCGCCGCGCACGCGCTCCTTCGTCCGCGCCTCCTCCGTGCCTCGCGCGCGCAGCTATCAGTGCGGGAGGCGCGGCGCGACCTTTCCCGCGCGCGTGCCAGGATTCGTAGCGCGCGATGGGGACGCGCGCGCACGCGCGCTCCTCGCATCGGAAGGCTGCCTCGAACACGTTTGTATCATCATGGATTATCCAAGCACGCAAAAGGCGTTTCATTTCTATCGTTTCCTCATTAGGGATGAGGATGTATAAATAATACAATTATAATCTCGCAATTAATATAGTACGGTTGTGACGTCACGCCGACAGCAAAAAAACAAACAGTTCGTTTTTCCCTTCCGAACTCATCTGACTTGTTCAAAACGATTGGAGGGTCCAACCGTTCACCTCATACGTATTGTCGTCGTCTTGTGACGTCATCCATGATGACTTGGATTTATTTTCATCGGAGTTCGTGTTAATGTTCGGATATTCATCTCGGAGATTAAAAACATTATTGACTGAAGGAAAGCGAAAAACGTGATGTCCTTTAAAACATCACGAACTATATCACGATCAATAACCAATACGGACATAACAATAACCGATACAACGCATCAATAACTGATACGTATCAGTAACCAATACGACGTATCAATAACCGATACGAGTACGGACATATCGATAACTGTACGTATCATAACGATATCACGTATAATTAACGATATTAACGTATCAATAACGATATCAGTATCAATAACCGATATAAACGTATTCGATATAACCGATATTAACGTATCATAACCGATATTAACGTATCATAACCGATATAACTATCATACCGATACAACGAATCAATAACCATACGACATATCAATACGATACAAAACAATCAATAACACTACGAAATATCAAACCATAAACAACATATCATACCGATACAAACAGTATCAATAATATAACGGTCGTACGGACTATCAATACGATACGAAGTACGGGCATATCAATACTGACACAACGAATCATTAACCGAACAACAATCATAACATACAGCGTATAAATACGATACTATACGATATTACGTATCAAATACCGTATAACGATCATAACGTAGTTCAATAACCGATTACAATATCAATAACCGATAACAACAAATAATTAACCGATAAACATATTCAATAACCATACAAGATAAACATTAAGTATCAATACCGAATTAACGTACTTCATAACGTACATACGATCAATAACGTACATACTACGAGTTAACCGATTATAAAACGATAAGTCGGACTCAAATAACTATACGAGTACGGACATATCAATAACTATCGACGATAAACTGGGGAGTACGGAATTAAACTGATACGGGTACGGACATTCATAACGATGCAAACTTAACAAAAAACCAACATGATTAATGTCGTTTATTCTTCATCCAATATCGATTTTCCGATTATTGATTCATGTGTAATTAATTGTTTTACTCGAATGACTCGTTGATTTTTGTTTTGTTTTAAAACCGTTTCTTGTCACCTCACCCCCCCACCACCACCACTACCACCCCCCACCACCACCACTCACCCCCCCACCACACCCCACCACCCCCACCACCACCACCTCACCCCCCCGCACCCACCCACCTCCCCTCACCACCACCACCACACTCCCCACCACCACCACCACACCCCCACCACCACCTCACCCTCACACTCACACCCCCACCCCACCTCACCCCTCACACATCACACACCACCACCACCTACCCCTCAACACCCCGTGTACAGGTCTTATAGGTCGTGCTCCATCAACAGTGCCGATAATTCGTTTCCATTCCCGTGGATGAACGCGTTTGTTCGAACTGGTCAGTGTTCGATGAACGTCAGTGTCCCTGAGTACCCCGGACAGCCAGGGACCTCCGAGACCTGCGATGATTCGTGGTCCTCATCGATGTGGACAGGATGGTGAGTCGGTAAGGGACGGAGAGTTATTTAACAAAAATACGTTATTTCATATTTCAAACAATTTCACTTTTTTCTCGACATTTCGTCGAAATGATCATTGCTTTCGCGTACTTGGCGATGTATAATCGTAACTACTAACTTTGTTAACGATGAACAAGTCAATCCGCTGCAGAGGTATTTATTTTAATTTCCTTCCCGAGTGTTTAGCCAACAATTATTTATTCTCTATAAGACGAATCTCGAGGGGAAAACAAACGTTTGATCATACGTACATTACAGAGGACTAATTATGACGTAACAGCCGCGCGCGATCGACCACCAGTCCGACGGTTTAAGTCGGAATCAAACCCATTGGACTTCAATTCACGGTGAAATATATCGATATCACACACACACACGCACACACACACACACACACACGCACGTACCAACACACACACACACGCACGTACACACACACACACGTGCAACACACACACACCACCACAACACACACAACACACACACGCCCATACCATAACACACACTCACTACACACACACCAGCAAGCGATACTATCCAGGATCCAGACAGTGTTGAGAAAGCTGAAGGCATGTTGTCCCCCCACATCTCCCATTGCCACTCTACCTCCACGTGTCGCTGCCCTCACATCTTACCATCATCACCCCACATGTCGTGTCCCCTACCTCTCCAATCACTACCTCCCGTGTCGTGTCCCCCATCTCTACAATCACCCACCCACATGTCGTGCCCCCACATTTCCATATATCCCATCCACTTCCACATGTCGTACCCTCCCCTCATCTCCCTTCCAGCTCTACCTCCACATGTCGTGCCCCCCCACTCCGACAATCACGACCTCCACATGTCGTACCCCCCAAATTCTTCCCATTACAGCTCTACCTCCACGTGTCGTGCCCCCACATCCTTCCACTGCCCCTTCCATGTCTACCCCCCACCTCTCGCATACCACCTCAGCAACACATGTCATGCCTCCCAAACCTCTCCCATTACCACCTCCACACGTGGTCGTGCCCCCACCTCTTCCATTAACCACCTTCCACGTAGTCGTGCACCCCAACCTCTCGCAATTACCACGTCCACGTTCACGCCCCCACCGTCACGTGGTCGTGCCCCACCTTCTCGCATTACCACCTCACGATGTCTGCCCCACTCCGCATTACCACCCCGCACACATGTCATGCCTCCCAACTTCCTTTACACACTCCACGTAGTCGTGCCCCCACCTCTCCAATTACCACGTCCACGTGTCACGCCCACCTACACGTGGTCGTGCCCCCAACCTCTGCATTACCACTCCACGTGTTCGTGCCCCCACCTCTCGCTTACCACCCGCCATCACGCCCCTCCAAACCTCTCCATTACCACCCTCCACGTGGTCGTGCCCCCACCTTCTCCATTACCACCTCCACGTTGGTGTGCCCCCCGCCTCTCCAATTACCACGTCCACGTGTCACGCCCCCACCTCCAGTTGGTCGTGCCCCACCAACCTCTTCCCATACCCCTCCCACGTGTCACGTCCCACCCCACGTGGTCGTCCCCCCACCTCTCCAATTACCACGTCACGTTTCTCGGGAGTTTGGGCTCCAACAGGCGGGAGCTGTTTGAGAATCGCCTGACTCGGGCGTCCCCCCCCCCAACCACCACAGACCTCCCTTTCCAGGCTACCCTCTACACTCCCGCCACCGCACGGCCATCCAGCAGGTGAGCGAGAGCGACTCGAGGGGAATATCTCAGTTGCTCTGGGCCGCGTGCTTCGTTCAAGTTGACCAGATTCCGGGGCGGGCGGACGAGGAGGAGTAGAGGAGGGGCACAGCCGTTCCACCGGGACTTCGCACGGTCCGGCTCGGGACTCGCACGGCTCCGGCTCGGGAGGTCCGATTGAATGGAGGGCTTGAAGCGGAATAGGCGGTTGTTTCGCGCCTCTCGGCGGGGACGAGCCCGCACACCCAGACGGATTTCTTCAACGGGGATTCGGATTCGGATTCGGCGAATGGAGAATCCACCCTCCGAGCTCCCCGTGGCTCTAGCTCGTCGTGGACCCCTTCATCCACCCCCTGGACCTTCATCCACCCGGTGGACCTTCACCACCCCCGTGGACCTCCTCACCCGGGACCTTCATTCCACCCCCGTGGACCCTTCCTCCACCCCCGTGGACCCTTCTCACCCGTGGACCCTTCCTGCACCCCCGTGACCCTTCCGCACCCCGTGGACCCTTCCTGCACCCCGTGGACCCTTCCCTCACCCCGTGGCCCTTCTCCACCGTGGCCTCTGCCCCGTGGACCCTTCTTGCAGCCCCGGGACCCTTCATGCACCCCTGGACCCTTCCTGCACCACCGTGGACCCTTCCTCACCCCCGTGGCCTTCCTCCACCATCACCTGCACACGACCCCGTCAGAGGCTCACAACGTTGTTTCATTAACGACGTCCGTCGCTCGCGTCGTCGAAAGCCGACCGACGGTAACCTGCACCTCTGGCAGTCTCCATCCACCACGATGTTTCAACCGGTGACCAAACGGTGCTTCACCATCGAGTCTCTGGTGCAAAGAGTCCGATCCGAGTCCGAACCTGCTGCACGGTGTCGTACGGAGGTTCTCATTCGGGGATCGGGTAGCTGCACTCGGTCCGCACTACGGACCGGGCAGACCCGGACGGACTACCAGGGAGACCTGTTCTTTCCCGATGGAAGGGGTGCCACCGGGACCCGTGGTTCCGTGCCGTCGATGGCGTTCGCACCCGATGACCGGCCAGTCGCTGCCACCGCACCCTCAATCCCCGCTCCTGGGTGCCCCGCACTCCGTGACCATTTTCAGTCTCTACCCGTGGCTCTTCCATCGACGCCCTACCTGGGCCACAGGTTCCGTGGTGGTCCATGGCGTCGCGTGCCGGATGTTCTTTAAAAACTCTTAACTTACCTTGTAATACGGTAACTGCAGGTTATAAAATACCCCCCCCCCCAAAGATAACCAGTTCAGCAGATACAAATATACAACACGAAATACAATAAATAAATATCGATTATTTCCATCGCGATAATTAATTAATTAATAAATGTGGACGAGTCGTCGAAGATCTCCAACTTTGGCCGCTGCGGCGTTTAAGGGTCGGGGGGTTGCGTTGTGAGTCATCGGTGGATTAAAAGAGCAAACGTGACGTCAAATTTCCCCACTTTACTACCCGATTTGGTAGTTCCACGGCCAACTCCACACAGGTATCTCTACCGAGATGCCCCCAGCTCCCCCAAACTCCCCCCTGCACGCGACCGCGCCCCTCATTGGAAGCCGTTTGACATGACAATCGACTTACATTTGTTTGTCAATGGAGGACTTTGAACGAATTAATGATCGCACAACGTTATCGGATTGGGGGGGGGGAGAGGGGGTAGAGTGTGGGACAGGGTAAAAGGGGGGGGGTAGAAAAGGAAGGGAAAGGTTTTCGTTTCGCTCCTTTTTATCTCCAAACTCATAGCTCTTTGGCGTTAATCCGATCATATTATCTGTGGAGGTGGTCGTGAGGTTTGTGGGTGAAGAGGGAGTTGCGGAGGAGGAAGGGGGTGGGGAGGGTGAAGTGAATCACCTGTGTAACATGTAATAATTAGTAAGCTAGTATGAGACCTTTTGCTAGAAGGCACAATTTACGTTTAATGGTTTGTCATGTAACGAAAGTATGTTATTCACACAAAGTAAATATATACAGTAATGCATATATATTATTTTTTTTATTATTAAATTACAACCGTTTTATGCGTATAATAGACTGTGTTAATTCAGCGAATCATCTGATGCGATGAAGTGGATGAAGGACATTAAAGTTTAATTATTTTTTTTTTTCATCGCAACGAAAATCGTTTGTTTGGAAATGTAACGACATCGGAGTTTACTAGTGTGCTTTGTTTACTGGTATTAATGTTTTTTTTTTAGTGGATTGCGTAAAAACACACTGGAATATGTTATTTTAACAGCGACCGACAATTTAAGTGGGTTGTTTTAGGGATTTTAGTCCTTAATCAAGCGGATGTTGTTGTTGAAACTTGTTTGCCTTGTAATGGAAATGAGGCAGTTAACACCGTTTGAACAAAATGTCTCGCCAGGCAGGCGAGAGAAGTTTGTAGGCAAGGGGCTGGGCGGAAAGAGGAAAGGGGGGCTAAACGCGGCGAGAATCCGCGCAATGGAACATGCTTCGTCAGCCCAATCTGATGTGCTTGCTGCGTGCGGGACGGCGGGACGTGCAGGATGCGACAGGCGGCCCGAACGCATTGGCTTCTGCACGGACCTCTCTGCGCGCAAGCCCAAGCGATCCGCACGGCTTCTCGCCACTCGCAGCTGCTTGCCTCGGAGCACGCCTTTCGAGAAAAAACCACTACGTGGTTTGGAAGCGGACGGCAAGCAGCTGGCTGGCAGCTTAACCCTCACGAGACGCAGGTTTCGAACGCGCAGCTCTGTACCGGCATTGCGGCTGCCTTCCTCCTCACCCATTCGCAACTCGCTCGCACCACGCTC
Organism: Eptatretus atami; assembly: GCA_035128595.1. Taxonomy (NCBI): domain Eukaryota; kingdom Metazoa; phylum Chordata; class Myxini; order Myxiniformes; family Myxinidae; genus Eptatretus; species Eptatretus atami. The sequence goes on along the minus strand of CM068953.1, from coordinate 26,098,238 downwards.
CCCCGATTACTGCGCTATTCGCCTTGTATTTTTTTTTTTTTTTTTTTTTATTTTTTCTTATTTTTTTTTTGTTTTTTTTTATTTTTTTTTCTTTTATTTTTTTATATTTTATGTTTATGTTTTTTTCTTTTCTTTATTTTTTTTCTTTTTTTTTTTTTTTTTTTTTTTTTTTTTTTGTTTTTGATTTTTTTTTTTTTTGTTTTTTTTTTTTTTTTATTTTTTTGTTTTTTTTTTTTTTTTATTTTTTTTTTTTTTTTTTTTTATTTTTTTTTTATTTTCTTTTTTTTTATTCATTTTTTTTTTTTTTTTTTTTATTTTTTTGTTTTTTTATTTTTTGTTTTTTTTTTTTTTTTTTTTTTTTTTTTTTTTTTTTTTTATTTTTTATTTTTTTTTTTTATTTTTTTTTCTTTTTTTTATTTTTTATTTTGTTTTCTTTTTTTTTTATTTTTTTTTCTTTTTTTTTTTTTTTTTTATTTTTGTTTTATTATTTTTTTTTATTTTTTTTTTTTTTTTTAATTTTATTCTTTTATTATTTTTTTTTTTTTTTTTTTTTTTTACTTTATTTATTTTCTTCTTTTTATTATTAAGATTTATATTTTTTTTTTTTATTATATTTTTAAGATTATTTTTAATTTTATATTTTTATTATATGTTTTTTTTTTTTTTATTTTTTTTTTATTCTTTTATTTTTTTTTTGTTTTTATTTTATTTCTTTTAGATTTTTTTATTTTTTTTTTATTTTTTTTTTTTCTCTTAATTTCATTTTCTCTTTTTCTTCTTTTTGTACTTTCGATGTGCGTATATGGTGGGAGGGAATATAAAGGCCGTAAGCCGCAATGCCTGTGGGTTTACAGATTTTTAGCTGCAGCGTTATCGAACCTTGCGTTACTCGGGTAAGGGTTAAGCTGCCCACCAGCTGCATTCGGTCGCTACACTATGTGGTTTTTCATCGAAGGCGCGCTCGAGGCAAGCAGCTGCGTTAGGGCGAAGTAAGGCCTGGCGTGAATCGCATGGGCTTTGCCGGCGCGGAGCCGTGAACAGAAGAGCGTCTCGGGGCCAAAGCCGTCGGCACCTCACGTCCGCGCACGGTCACGCACGGCAGCAAGCACATCAGGATTGGCATGAGCGAAGCATTTTCCATTGCGCGGATCTCGCCGCGTTTTTAGCCCCCTCCTCTTTCCAGCCCCCCTTGCTACAAACTCTCGCCTGCCTGTGCGAGACATTTTTGTTCAAACGTGTGTTAACTGCCTCAGTTTCCATTACAAGGCAAACCAAGTTTCAACAACAACATCTCGCTGATGAGGACAAAAATCCTTATAAAAACACCACTTAACTTGTCGGTCTGTTAAAAAACATAATTCATTGTTTTACGCAATCCATCTAAAAAAAAAACATTTAACATAAACCAAGAACACTAGTAAAACTCGATGTCGTTACATTTTCCAAACGAAACGACTTTTCGTTGCATGAAAAAAAAAAATATTAAACTTATGTCCTTCAATCCACTTCATCCGCATCAGAATGAATCGCGAAATATAACACAGATCTAATTATGGACGTCATAACGGATGTAATTTAAATAATAAAAAAAATAATAATATGCTATCTGTATATATTTACTTATGGGTTGAAAAAACTTCGTACATGACAAACCATTTAAACGATAAATTGCTCCTCTAGCAAAGGTCTCTAATAGCTTTACTATATTATTACCATTTACACGATGTGGATTCACTTCACCCCACCCCCTTCCTCCTCCGCAACTCCCTCTTCACCCACAAAACCTCACCGGACCACTCCTACAGATATACTTGATCGGGATAACGAAAGAGCTTATGGAGTCTGGAGATTAAAAAGGATGGAAACGAAAACCTTTCCTTCCTTTTCTCCCCCCCCCTTTTACCCTGTCCCAACACTCTACCCCCCCTCCCCCCCCACAATCCGATAAACGTTGTGCGATCATTTAATTCGGATCAAAGTCCTCCAATTGACAAACAATGTCAATCCGATTGTTCAGTTCAAACGGCTTCCAGATAGGGGTTCGCGGGTCCGTCGAGGGGGAGTTGAGGGGAGCTGGGGGGCGATCTCGGTTAGAGAATACCTGGTGTGGATTGGCCGTGGAACTACCATCGGGGTATTAAGTGGGGGTTATTGACGTCACGTTTGCTTCTTTAATCACCGATGACTCACAACGCAATCCCCACCGACCTTTAACGTCCGCAGCGGCCAAAGTTGGAGAATTCTTCGACGACTCGATCCACATTTATTTAATTAATTAATTATCGGAATGGAATAATCGATATTTTATTTATTTATTGATCGGTTTATATTTAGTATCTGTGAACTGGTTATCTTTGTGGGGGGGGGGTATTTTAACCTGCCATTACCGTTATACAAAGGTTAAAGTTAAGAGTTTTAAAGAACATCCGGCACGCGACGCCAATGACCCACACGGAACCTGTGGACCCAGGTAGGGCGGTCGATGGAAAGAGCACGGGTAGAGACGAAATGGTCACGGGAGTGCGGGGCACCCAGGGAGCGGGATTGAGGGGTCGGGGTGCAGCGAGCTGGCCGGTCATCGGGTGCGAAGCCATCGACGCACGGGAACACGGGTCCCGGGTGCACCCCCCTTCCATCGGGAGAACAAGGTCCCTGGTGAGGTCCGTAGCCGGGTCTGCCTCGTCCGTTTAGTGCGGACCCGAGTAGCACGCTTAACGATCCCCGAATGAGAACCTCCGTACGACACGTGCAGCAGGTTCCGGACTCGGATCGGACTTCTGGCCACCAGAGATCGATGGTGAAGCACCGTTTGGTCCGGTTGAAAACATCGTGGTGGAATGGAGACTGCCAGAGGTGTGCAGGTTTACCGGTTCGGTCGCTTTTCGAGACGAGCGACGGAGTCGTTAATGAACAACGTGGTGCCGCTCTGAGGTGGTGATGTGCAGGTGATGGTGGAGAAGGGTCCACGGGGGTGAGGAAGGGTCCACGGGGGTGCAGGAAGGGTCCACGGGGGTGCAGAAGGGTCCACGGGGGTGCAGAAGGTCCACGGGGGTGCAGGAAGGGTCACGGGGTGGAGGAAGGGTCACGGGGGTGCAGAAGGGTCCACGGGGGTGCAGGAAGGGTCCACGGGGGCCAGGAAGGTCCATCGGGGGTGCAGGAAGGGTCACGGGGGATGGAGGAAGGGTCCACGGGGGTGGAGGGAAGGTTCCACGGGGGTGGATGAAGGTCCACGGGGGTGGAGGAGGGTTCCCACGGGGTGGATGAAGTCCACCGGGAGTGATGAAGGTCCACGGGGGTGGATGAAGGGTCCACGCGAGCTAGAGCCACGGGAGCCTCGGACGAGTGATTCTCCATTCGCCGAAATCCGGATCACGAGATCCCCGTTGAGAAATCCGTGCTGGGTTGTGCGGGCTCGTCCCGCCGAAGGCGCGAAAACAAACCGCGATTCCAGCTTAAGCCTCCATTCAATCGGACCTCCGAGCCGTGGAGCGTGCGAGTCCCGAAGCCGGAAGCGTGCGAGGTCCGGGTGAACGCTGTGCCTTCCTCCTCCTCCCTCCTCGTGCGCGCCGCCCCGGAGTCTGGTCAACTTTGAACGAAGCAACGCGGGCCCAGAGCACTGAATATTCCTCGAGTCGCTCTCGCTCACCTGCTGCGTGGCCGTGCGGATGGCGGGAGTCGGAGAGGGTTGGCTGGAAAGGGGAGGGTCTGTGTGGGTTGGGTGGAGGGTGACCGCCCGGAGTCGGACGTTCCTCAAACAGGCTCCGCTGTTTGAGGCCGCACAGACTCCCCGAAACGTGGACGTTGGTATTGGAGAGGTGGGGGGCACGACACGTGGAGGTGGCGGACGTGACACGTGGAGAGGTGGTAATGGAGAGGTTGGGGGAGACACGATGGGATGGGGCGTGACACGTGGACGTGAGTAATTGGAGAGGTGGGGGCACGACCACGTGGAGTGGTAATGGGAGAGGTGGGTGGCACGAACCACGTGGAGTGGTGTAATGGGAGAGGTTTGGAGGGCATGACATGTTTGCTGAGGTGTAATGCGAGAGGTGGGGGGCACGCCACGTGGAGGTGGTAATGCCAGAGGTTGGGGGCCCACGACCACGTGGGGTGGGGGAGGACACGTCGGACGTGGTAATTGGAGAGGTGGGGGGCACGACTACGTGGGAGGTGTAATGGAGAGGTGGGAGGGCATGACATTGTAGTTGCTGGAGTGGTAATGCGAGAGTGGGGGGCACGACCACGTGGAGTGGTTAAGCGAGAGTTGGGGGCACGACACGTGAGGTCGGGGGGCGTGACACTGGACGTGGTAATTTGAGAGGTGGGGGCACGGGACTACGTGGAGGTGGTAATGGGGAGGTGGGGGCACGACCAGTGGAGGTGGTAATGGGAGAGGTTTGGGAGGGCATGACATGTTGCTGGAGGGGTAATGCGAGAGGTTGGGGGTAACGACATGTGAAGTGCAGTGGAGATGTGGGGCAGACACGTGGAGGTAGAGCTAGTAATGGGAGATGTTGGGGGGGTACGACATGTGGAGGGTCGTGATGGTCGAGGGTGGGGGGGCACGACATGTGAGGTAGAAGCTGGCCAATGGGAGATGAGGGGGGTACGACATGTGGAAGTGGAATGGGATAATTGGAAATGTGCGGGGGACGACATGTGGGAGGTGGTCGATTGTAGAGGATGGGGGACAGACACGTGGAGGTAGTGATTGGGAAGGTAGGGGACACGACATGTGGAGGGTTGATGATTGGTTAGATGTGAGGGCACTGACACGTGGAGTAGAGCTGGCAAGGAGGATGTGGGGAACACATGGCCTTTAGCTTTCTTCACTACTGTCTGATCCCTGGATAGTATCGCTTGCTGTGTGTGTGTTGTTGAGTGTGGTTGTATGTATGGGGCGTGTGTGTGTGTGTGTGTGTGTGTGTGTGTGTGTGTGTGTGCACGTGTGTGTTGTTGTACGTGCGTGTGTGTTGTGTGTGTGTACGTTGCGTGTGTGTGTGTGTGTGTGTGCGTGTGTGTTGTGTATTTCGATTATTCACCGTGAAACCTTTGAAAGTCCCAATGGGTTGATTCCGACTCTAACCGTTTCGGGATGGTGTGGATCGCGGCGCGGCTTTACGTCATAATTAGTCCTCTTATGTACGTATTTGATAAACTTTGTTTTTCCCTCGAGATCGTTCTAAGAATTAATAATTCGTTTGGCTAACCACATCGTGAAGGAATTAAATAAATACCTGCAGCGGGATGACTTGTTCAATCGTTAACAATATTAGTAGTTAAGATTATAACAGCCAATACCGAAGCATGATCATTTCGACGATAATGTTCGAAAAAAAAGTGAAATTGTGTTGAAATAGTGAAATAAGTCATTTTTGTTAAATAACTTCCGTTCCTTACGAGTCACCATTGTCCACATCGATGGGACCACGACTCATCGCAAGGTCTCGGAGGTCCCTGTGCTGTCCGGGGTTACTCGGGGACACTTGACGTTCATCGAACACGGACCAGTTCGAACAAACGCGTTTCATCCACGGGATGGGAACAGAATATCGGCACTGTTGATGGAGCACGACCTTATAGGACCTTGTACACGGGTGAGTAGTTTGAGGGGGTGAGGTTGGTGGTGGTGGGGTGAGTGTGAGGGGTGAGGTGGTGGTGGGGGTGTGAGTGTGAGGGGTGAGGTGGTGGTGGGGGTGTGTGGTTGGTGGTGGAGGGAGGTGTAGGTGTGGTGGTGGGGGAGTGTGATGGTGTGCGGGGGGGTGAGGTGGTGGTGGTGGGGGGTGAGGTGGTTGGTGGGGGGTGAGTGGTGGTGGGGTGAGGTGGTGGTAGGGTGATGACGGTGACAAGAAACGGTTTTAAACAAAACAAAAATCAAACGAGTCATTCGAGTAAACAATTAATTACTACACAATGAATCAATAATCGGAAAATCGATATTGGATGGAAGGAAAATATAAACGACATTAATCATTGTGTCGGTTTTTGTTAAGTTTGCATCGGTTATTGATATGTCCGTACTCCGTATCAGTTATTGATATGTCCGTACTCCGCTATCAGTTATTATATGTTCCGTACTCCGTATCGTTATTGATATGTCCGTACTCCGTATCAGTTATTGATATGTCCGTACTCCGTATCAGTTATTGATATTCGTACCGTATTCAGTATGTATGTCCGTACTCCGTATCAGTTCATTGATATGTCCGTACTCTGTATCAGTTATTGATATGTCCGTACTCCGTATCAGTTATTGATATTCGTACTCGTTCAGTGATTGAGTTCGTACTCGTATAGTTATTGATATGTCGTACTCCGTATTCAGTTATTGATATGTCCGTACTCCGTATCAGTTATTGATATCGTCCGTACTCCGTATCAGTTATTGATATGTCCGTACTCCGTACAGTTATTGATACGTCCGTACTCCGTTATCAGTTATTGATTATGACCGTACTCCATATCAGTTATTGATATGTCCATACTCCGTATCATTATTGATATGTCCGTACTCCGTGATTCAGTTAGTGATATGTCCGTATCCGTATCAGTTATTGATATGTCGTTACCGTATCAGTTATGATTTATGTCCGTACTTCGTATTCAGTTATTGATATTGTTCCGTACCTCCGTTATCAGTTATTGATATTGTCCGTTTACTCCGTATCAGTTATTGATATGTCCGTACTCCGTATCAGTTATGATATGTCCCGTACTCCGTACATGTATATGATAGTGCCGTACTGCATCAGTTGATATTCCGACTCCTATCAGTTATTGCTATGTCCATTTACTCGTATCAGTTATTGATTATGTCCATACTCGTATCAGTTATTGATATGGCCGTACTCCTATCAGTTATTGATATGTCCGTACTCCATATCAGGTTATTGCTATGTCCCATACTCCGTATCAGTTATTGCTATCCATACTCCGTAATCAGTTATTGATATGTCCGTACTCCGTATCAGTATGATATGTCGACTCCGTATCAGTTATGATATGGCCGTACTCCGTATCAGTTATTGATATGTCCGTACTCCGTATCAGTTATTGATATGTTAATATCGGTTATTGATACGTTCGTATCGGTTATTGATATGTTTGTATCGGTTATTGATATGTTTGTATCGGTTATTGATACGTTTGTATCGGTTATTGATATGTTTGTATCGGTTATTGATACGTTAATATCGGTTATTGATACATTAATATCGGTTATTTATACGTCTGTATTGGTTATTGATATGTTTGTATCGGTTAATGATTTGTTTGTATCGGTTATTGATATGTTTGTATCGGTTATTGATACGTTAATATCGGTTATTGATACGTTAATATCGGTTATTGATACGTTAATATCAGTTATTGATACGTTAATATCGGTTATTTATACGTCTGTATTGGTTATTGATATGTTTGTATCGGTTAATGATTCGTTTGTGTCAGTTATTGATATGTCCGTACTCCGTATCAGTTATTGATATGTCCATACTCCGTATCAGTTATTGATACGTTTGTATCGGTTATTGATATGTTTGTATCGGTTATTGATATGTTCGTATCGGTTATTGATTTGTTTGTATCGGTTATTGATATGTTCGTATCGGTTATTGATTCGTTTGTATCGGTTATTGATACGTTAATATCGGTTATTGATACGTTAATATCGGTTAATGATACGTTAATATCGGTTATTGATACGTTAATATCGGTTATTGATACGTTGATATCGGTTATTGATACGTATCAGTTATGGATATGTCCGTACTCCGTATCGGTTATTGATACGTCCGTATTGGTTACTGATACGTATCAGTTATTGATGCGTTTGTATCGGTTATTGTTATGTCCGTATTGGTTATTGATCGTGATATAGTTCGTGATGTTTTAAAGGGACATCACGTTTGTTCGCTTTCCTTCAGTCAATAACTGTTTTTAATCTCCGAGATGAATATTCCGAACAATTAACACGAAGCTTCGATGAAAATAAAATCCAAGTCATCAGTGATGACGTCACAAGACGACGACATACGTATGAGGGTGAACGGTTGGACCCTCCAAATCGTTTTGAACAAGTCAGATGAGTTCGGAAGGGAAAAACGAACTGTTTGTTTCTTTTTGCGTCGGCGTGACGTCACAACACGTACTATATTAATTGCTGATGATATAATAATTGTATTATTTATACATCCTCATCCTCTAATGAGGAAATCGATAGAAATGAAACGCCTTTTGCGTGCTTGGATAATCCATGATGATTACAAACGTGTTTCGAGGCAGCCTTTCCGATGCGAGGAGCGCGTGCGCGCGCGTCCCCATCGCGCGCTACGAATCCTGGCACGCGCGCAGGGAAAGGTCGCGCGCGCGCCTCCCGCACTGATGCTGCGCGGCGGACGAGGCACGGAGGAGGCGCGGACGAGGAGCGCGTGCGCGCGCGTCCCCATCGCGCTACGAATCCTGGCACGCGCGCAGGGAAAGGTCGCGCGCGCGCCTCCCGCACTGATGCTGCGCAGCGGACGAGGCACGGAGGAGGCGCGGACGAGGAGCGCCACATCTAATCGTGGCGTGGATTAGACGTCGCGTCTAAATGCTGATGTTTTCAAAGGCGATGCAAAACATCTTGGGCTTTGTAAAATCGTTGTATAAATATTAACCGCGGAACCCTGACGACTCCATTACTGGAGGCGCGCGTTCACGAGCCATCCGAGTGCACCGCGGGGGGAAAAAAAACCAAACAAAAACCACTCACACCGCTTGCGCAGAGAGACCGCAAGCTTCCAAATTTGTATTGTCCACATGATGAAGACCATGAGCATTGTTTAATAAGCACACACCGTGCACTGATGAAACAATGTCACAAAAAACATTCTCTGGACTCTGATTTTTTTTGTCTTCTCATTTATTTCCTGCAGGCAATATCAGAGGGTGCGTGCGTGTGTGTGTGTTAATAACGGACCACGCATCACAGTGATAATAATACATAATAAATAGTTCGGACATCGGTACATAATAAATAGCAGCAGTGACAGCATGACCTCCCATTGTCTCGGGTCACTCACCTGCAGTGAACACAACAAGGCTGCACTTATTTTCGGATATTTTCATGTATGGACGCTTTCCAACGGTTCCGTGATTTTTTTTTCCCGGTGTATCAGCTTCGATGTCCGACGGCACGTGAAATTTCAGCTTTCTGTGTTACCTGGAAGCTATCGAACATTAATATGAGTCAGTCAGTGGTTAGAATGAGCTTCATATTACATAATATACAGGTGTGTGTAATATTATATATATACATATATACTGGCGGGACATGCTTGCAGCTTGCAAGCAGGTACTGGGGTGCATAAATATAAGCTTTATATATTTAATTAAGTGGATTGTGCAATTGAAGACCTGGGTGCAAGAAGTACTTAAGTCACATTTTTGAAAAAAAATGAGCTGGCACCAGTACTATAATCTATAATGGCCAGAGCATCATTTGATACCAAAAAATTCCGAAAATAAGTACTCAAGTCCTGTATATTGGTATATGGTCATTGTTGAATTCATTAAAATGTAGTGCAAGAAATACCCAAGTCCATAATGTTTGAGCAAGAAGTTCCTAAGTCCATGACTGTCCGATCAAAATGCTAGTATGTGTCACGTGACAAGCTATGAAAATGGCGACCATGGAGGCTGGACAGCATGGTGTGAATGAGGGTAACCCTGATAACAGGCATGACGGGGGCAAAAAACGTAAATGAAACCCTGGAGACTGGGCTAGAAAGAGAATGAAGGATGCCAAAGCATCAGGTATGTAGTTCTAGCAATATACTTTGCTGACTGAAAAGGCACTACATTCGTCATCAGCTTTTGAGCCCTCGTAAAACTGTGCATGTGCAGTGCAGTGCAATGCTGTGCTGACCAGATTCCCCATGTATGGATGTATGTACACTGTACAGCCCATGAACAGATAGCAAAAATGACTGTTTGGCAATCAAAAATGAGCAATAAAGGGCTTTGTGTGTTAAAAGTACCAAGTCCACCATTTTGTCGCAAAAGTACCTAAGTCCAGTATTTAGCCACAAAAGTACTTAAGTCCAAACTAATTTTCTCGTTTTCTTCGTAATAAAGGATTATTTTTCCACAAAAAAGGGTTTGTCGCTCTGTATAGACCTGGAACCAGCCAGGCTCCATAGTATCCACCTTAAAAAAAAGTATCCAGCATGTTTTGAAAACTTTGAGATCACTAATATTCGCAAGAATGGTTATAGTTTGTGTCTGATAGCTCTTGCACTCAGGTCTTCAATTGCATTCTGCAAACTGCTAAATCAATCCAGGAAAATGAAGTGCTGGCTTGGAGCGCGGTCCAGAATCGGGAATTCTAGACCGCGGTGTATGTGAAGACACGGCCGTTTGGAATTGGTGTGAAAACCCCTCATTCGGAGGGTTCAACCACGATGGTTCATCAAGGTGTTCGCTCTCTTTCCCAATCCTTTCCAACCAACGAATGCACCGCAGGTGGCAGGCCTGTTGGAGAAACTGCATGTTGTAAACTGAAGTAAAGATCTTTTGGGCTTTTTCCAGCAGACGGAGTCACAGTCCCAAGGACACTGTTGCTAAATTGGTGACCGTCCAGCTGAAATATTTGACCTCGTGTGCACCCTCCGGTGCACCATTTCATTAAAACTAGTCCTGCAGCTGATGGGGGCATGTAACATTTTGATGCTCATGCATGTGCTATTTGTGATTGTTTGCAGTTGTAGAGTAACTCAGGTCGGGTTTTAAACAGCAACGGGCTGACCTTGTGCAGCTTTTCTTGGTTGTTTTATGTACCTTTCTTTAGCTGGAAAGACATGGGATTTTAAATTATCGTCTTATCTGTGGCTGGGCTCATTGATTCGGCGAGAGCTGATTGTTTGTTCATTCTAATCATGGCTCAAAGATGTCATTGCGACTTGATATTTATATGTGGTGTCATGCGGTCTAGGTGGCCAAGCCAACATAAACTTTGTGTCATACGAGTGTCAGCTATTGACCCCTCCATTGCCAGAGGCAAGTTAGTTACAAGAAATTATTCCTTCCACTGTTGGTACTTGGTCACTCCGAGGATGGTGCTACTGCAATGCAACGATTATGGAAAGATTTCAGGCACCTCTGATGATCTGTTTTGATCATCCATGTCCCATCCCCAAAAAGCAGAATTGCTAAGACCACACCATGGAACACTGCGTGCCTGCTTGGTTGTTCCAGATAGATTCAACTCTGAAAAATGGACTTTCCCAAACAACCAAATCCTTTTGTAGCTTTAGCAATGCAGCACAACACTTCCTTTCATAGTTTACCATAATTTGTGATGTTGCTTCCAAGTTACATGAAATGCTCAACAACTTCTATTGAGCTGCCTCCTGGCTGCACTGGCGTAACATCATCACCTTCGATATGTTGTCCTCCAACCCAAACTTTAATCTTGTTTGTGGTTACCCTCATACTCCAATCTCTCGCTGACCGGACAAACTTCAGGGTGTTCCAATTCTTCTCTGTGGAGCTCTCAGAATTGTGTGGCATTTCCTGTTAGCCGTTGCTCCTTGGTAAGCTTCTTCTCGATCTGGGCTGAAAAGCATGTGTATGGCAAGCGGGGTTGATTCACTTCCTCTCTTGAGTCGTAAGTGAAGAGCCTTCACAAGCACTTTGGCTCGTACCAATCGATGGTCTGACCAACAATTTCCTTCTCTCATGATCCGTAGATCAGTCGAGAATATTCGCTGACTGGCACGCATCAAAACATAGTCAACATTGTGGCATCTCTTGATAGCTAGGTGCAACCATGTGCCCAGATGGATTCCTGTGAGGTGGTTCATAGTGCAGAATTCCAAGAACTCCTCAACAGCAGAACTACTCTCACCCATCCCATGCATTCCTAGTGTTCCTCATTCAGGTCATTTGCTGGATCTCTTTTGCCAACCCTCGCATTGAAGCATTAAGCACAACAAGAACATCTGACTGTGGCATTCTGTCAAGAGTATCCTGAAAGTCAGGGGAAAACTTTTGTTTTACTCCAGGGGGTGCCTTGATTGTGGGTACCTACACCAACATCACTGTCACTAACATCTTGAATGTCTCCCAAGGCCGAGAGCCACCATTCATCTCTGCCCCGAACTTGCGAGTTTCAGCCGAGCTGAAAAGTCCTGGAGGGAAAACTGACACAAAATTACAGCTATAGTTGCTCAGCAAACACACACACACACACACACACACACACACACACACACGCACACACATACACGCACACACACTATATTTCAAAACAAGGAAACTCCTCACCATCCATAAAATGTTTTACAAAAATCAGTGCATCCCGAAAATGTACCTGCCGAGACGAGATGGAGGTAGTGGCTTGATGGAGCTCAACCAAGTGCACAGAATGATAACTGTAGGATTAGCTTAGTACATGAAAAGTGCAACAGACTACAGAATCCAATTTGTATGCAAACATAAAGACAGCAAGGCAGATAAGGTATTCCTAACACACCGAGCAAAAAAATTCCAAAGACAGGTGCAATTGGAAGATGTTATGCATGAAACCGAAACAGCAAATAAAACAGTTCCAATGACAGCAAACAAGACAAAATAAAAACACAAAGCAAAATATCAACAGATAAACACCGACAACTGGGAGAACGACAAAAGAACAAGCCGGTAGGCGACATGGGTGGTCGCTACATAATTGCATAGTAGTCATACAGTTTTTGACGGATCGGGCTGAAATTTTTTGACAAAGAGGTTGATTATAGTGCGGCTTAAAAGCCTGGAGCCGATTTTTGGTTTTTGAAAAAATAATTTTTTTAGGATTTTTCAAAAATTTCAAAGTCCCGTTGCTAGGCAACGGTGGTGTCCATAGCAAGGTGTCAAAGCATAGAATAGATCCTGGTATGAACTACCCTGTCAAGTTTCATCAACATCGGTTGACTCCTCTGGCTCCAGAGCTGTCCATTACATACAAACAAACAAACAGCCGGTAGGCGGACATGGGTAGTCGACTACCCAATAGAACCTGACGCGACGACACAAAAAACATTCTCTGGACTCTGATTTTTTGTTTTCTCATTTATTTGAAAGCGTGAAAGCGATGAATCAATCATTTATGAATCATGAAAGTGATGTTCGATGGGGAATGACCTGAGGATTAAGCACAAGAAATTCATGATTCTAGCTTCAAGGGTTAATGCTGCAGATTGTTTTTTCGTTAAAATACCCACATTTAGAGGTTTTTCGGCCGTTGCTAGGCAACGGAGGGGTCCATAGCAACGGTTCTTTCTCACACATAACTAGGACATACATGAGCCTACCATACCAGTTTCATGTATATCTGACTCATAGTCTCTGAGATATAACGAACTTCGTTTTTTTATTGTTTTCGACCAGGGTTCATTCAAAGTCTATCTTCTCCGATAGTTTTCATAGGATCGGCTGGAAATTTTTGACAATATGGCTGAATGTACTGCCCACAGTCGCTCGGTGCCCGATTTTTGATTTTCGAAAAAATTAATTTTTGAATTTTTCTAAAATTTCAAAGTCCGTTGCTAGGCAACGGTGGTGTCCATAGCAACGGTTTCATTTGCACACAAATAGGTCATGGTATGAACCTACCAACCAAGTTTCATCGCAATCGCCATTGTATTAACTGAAATCGCCATTTTAAATACTGATAATAAGGGTAGTACAAATCTCAAATTTTTTTTTTCGACTAGATCGACTACCCAACAAAAAAATGACGGTAAATAGACACCCGATTTTTGAAGGACTACCATTGGAAAAATAAACCTAAATCAAAAATCGGCTGGAGTAAAATTTTCTAAATATCTCGAAGTGTTTAATTCCGAAGTCTCGTTTCTCCACATTCAAAACTGTAGGACAAGTATTGAAAATACCGTACGCGGTTTTTCGGCCGCTGCATAGCAACGGGTGGTTGCTTAGCAACGAAACTCAAACGTGCACACTCCCAGCCCATATGGTACCTGTTTACCAAGTTTCATCGAAATCGGTTTGTTGGTTTGTGCTGTGGACCCTCGCGTTGCAGACACCACACAACACACACACACACACACACACACACCACACACACAAACACACACACACACACACGGAAAACCGACAATAAGGGTACTCTAGCGACCACCAACAGACGGAAAAACTGAGAATAAGGGTAGTCTCGCGCCAACCAACAGGAAGGTATTAAAAACAAAAAAAGAGTTGGAAAGATTGGGAATAGACAAAGAATGCTCTTTGGAATGGCTAGGAAGAGGTCAGCTCAACTGGGATTGAGAACAAATTATTATAAATGCCCAAGACCAAGGACACTACAAGAATGGCGGTAACAAAATGGTGGGACTGAGTCAATAGGATAAGTGTAGGTTCTGCAAAGTAGAAACGGAAAGTGCGAGCCATCTCCTATTAGGATGTAAAAAACTCATGTAAGAACAGCTGTACAACCAAAGGCACAACAATGTAAGTCGCCACTGGCACATCTACAAAAGTCTCAATATCCCAGTTGCATAAAAGTCATTGAAACATGAACCAAAAGCAATCACTGAAAACAAGGAAGTAATGCTCACGTTCGACCTGATGATCCCACCGAGCATGAACATAGGAAACAAAGCACTGCGACCAGATATGGTACTTGGGTACAAAAATAGAAAAGAAGGCATTGCTACTTGAGGTTGTAGTTCCCAGTGCTTTTGGCCTAAACAACCCAGAAATCAAGAAAATGACCAAATACCAATATCTCATAAATGAAGTGAAAAGATCCTGGAAGCTGATAAGTACCGAAATTGCGCCAGTGATCATTAGAGCAACGGGAATGATGAAGAAGAACCACACAGAGATGTTATAAAACGTCTCTGGGAATATTAATACAAATTGACTGCAGTTGAAAGCTGTCCAGGGCTTCGTGACAATCCTCAAAAGAGCTCTCGGAATAAAACTTTGAGGACAAGAAAACTTCACAACTCGATCCATGAAACGTGACCCCTTACCGAAATTAAGGTGGATACTTCGAGACCCGGGAGGACAACTTTTCACATTCTGAAACTCGCATATGGAGATAACAACCAACAACACACACATACCCATTGAATGTTACACTACTACAGACTTAGTGATCACACCGAGAACTAACTCCAATTCTATGGAAGTCTCCATTTCATCCCACGTTATAGAGCTAACGTGCATTTGGATCTCTCGTAAATACACCCACCACACCTATGATGTAGTTAAACCTCCTGAAGTTTGAGCCATCACAAATGGAGCGACCACTGCTGGAACAATCGCAGCAGGATCAACATGATACTTCCATTCACTGCAAAAAAGGCCTTCTAACCACCACTCTTCCTACAGATATGCTATTCCATTTATCCTCATCAACAACAGCTCGCTGTAAGTATCAAGATAACGCAATCAGATTACAGTTGCCTGCAGCCCTGTTTAAATCATCCTGAACAAATCGTTTCATGCAACGAGATACCCACAGACCATTTGACGCAAACAATCGAAAAGTAGGGGGTAATGTAACTGTTCACACAATGTTACACATCATTGAGAGCAAGTTGTGCTGCTCAGTGATTGTTACTTGTATAGTAGTGTTTAAGTGCTCCCTCAAGTGTGCTTGGATGGGACTCGACGATCCCGGAGCTGTTAGTGTTGGGGAGGGTCTGGTTCATGTAACAACCAATATGCCCTGGGCGACAGTGGCGGCTGGAGCTGGAATCCTGCCCGACCCGTCGAGGCAACATTCATGCCAAGAAAGGACCGATAAGTCTTTCCTGACCCAATTCTTCAACGGACAAATTGTACTTATAAACCCATCCAATAAACTCTCTCTTTTGTAACTTTCACTTCCCTGACAGGTGTATCCGACACGTACATCTTCATGTACGACTCGCATGGCGGACAAAATGGCATCGGAACCTGTTGTCTGTGTATAAGCACGATCAGTTTAATTGATCAAGGTCACCTTCATCTCAATGCTATTCTCTCTTGGTCCCGTAAACCGATGCAAGGGGACTCCAGGAACCGGTGGCACTGTGGGTCTCTGCACGCACCTGCGGTTGTCAAGCTCAAGAGCCATGTCTCAGCTTGGACAGATGGCGCCCCCCCGTGACGAAGGCATGAACCACTTCTTGTAAGGATCGCTTGAAGAACTTTATTTATTGTTGTAAAACTGATTAATTGGAATTTATAAAAACAATACGATGTGCGCCTTGAGTTTACGAGTCATTGTAGTGAAAAAAAAATAATGATGAAGCTAATTACATGGTGTGTTCATCAAAAAATTGGATTACTATGTGTACAGAGTGTTTCAAAAAGAGTGATGCAACTTTAAATATTTATTTACAAAGAAACAGAAACCTCAGGAATGTGAACCAAACATTGCTTGAAAGCTTATGACGTGGTATTTTCTATCACTGATTGCTGTTGCAGTAAATCACTGCTAGAGAAAGTGAGAGCCCAAGGTCTGAAATTGGCATTTACGCAAAATCCTTGTAATTGATGTTCTCGATGTGTGCCTCTCCGTGGTTCAGACAGGCATTGATCCTGACTTCAAAGTTCTGTCCAACTTTCCTGTCGGTCTCATGCGGCACTGTCTGGAGGTAGTCTGACACCTCCTGCTTCAGATCATCCAGTGTGGCAAGGTGGTTGGTGTAGACAGAGCCCTTGGCAGTCACCCAGAACCAGTAGTCCAGATGGTTCAAGCCTGGGCTATGGGATGCCCAGTCATGAGTGGTAACCAGGGCAACGAGGCCGTTTCTGAAGAGCTGCCACAGGAAAGTGATGGTGTCACCAGCTGTAGGTGGGGGTGCACTGAGGTCATGCTGAGCTGGTTTGGGGTGACCTTTTGGGCTAGATCATCATGGAACGTCTGGAGCACAACCCGGTAGCGCTCACCGTTGATCGTCACTGTCCTGCTGTTGTCATTCTCAAACCAGTAAGGCCCGAGCATTCCCCATCTGGCATCGAAGGCGCAGAGACATGCGACCTTAGGCCCTTTCAGGTACCTCTCAGTGATATACTCAGGTGGTTCTACCCCCCAGAAAATGTTGTTGTGGTTGCTAATGGCACCGTTCAAGTGGAAATGGGCTTCCTCACTGAACCAGATCAGATTGATCCAGTTTGGGTACTGTTCCATCCTGTCACTGAGCCAATTGCACGTATCAAGGCTCCTCATGTCATTTTGACTCAGTTTATGCCGAATAGAGATGATGTATGGGAAAAGCTTCAGTTCCTTAGTGAGGATTCGCCAGACTGATGTTGGTTTAATGCCTCGCTCACTGGAGCACCGGCGGTGGGACTTCTTGGGACTGTCCACTGCAGAATCCAGCACTGTATCGGTGTTGGCTTGGCTCTTGGTTAATGATGCTGGCCTGCCACTGTTGCTCTTGCTCTGGTTGCTGCACTGTACCCTTGTGCTCAAAATGTTTCACAATACGTTGAATGGCACAATTTGTGGGTGCATCATGTGTCTGAAGTTGTATTCCGGCAGAACCTCCGGCAGGTGTCTACATATGATTTCGTCTCATACCACAGGCCACCACTTTTGTTTTCTGCTTCACTGTCAATGGCATAGTTGAGCTGCAGAGCTAGAAATGCCGGGGAACAAATACCACGATAATACCACCAAACCCTGAAAAGAAAACGGTATAGGTCAAAAAACAAATGGCAAGAAGTCAAAGTTGTATCAACCTTTCTGAAACACTGTACGCGCGCGCGCGGCGTGCGTGCGTGCATGCGTGCGTGCGTGCGTGTGTGTGTGTTGTATGTCATGTATATGTGTACGTATATGTTTTATATATTGTTGCGATTCTGGAAACCGCATCCCTCCAACACCAATGGCATCTAACATACAGTGGCCCCCACAGTTATTTCATTAATATGCGTTCAGATAGTCCCTTCCTTCTTGTCTAATGGGACAAACGGGACAAGTGCGTTGTGTGAATCTCATAGTTAAGTCTGATTAAATCTCTGAACTCATTCCTATTCTTTTTTCTCTATTCCTGAGGTAAATCCGAGCAATGGGTCCTCGCGAGGCCGGCAGGCACTCCGCTCGAACACCCACCTGTAGAAAACCACGACCGCGCCCTTCGCGTAAGAATGTGTCCTCACAGAAGACCAAAAGGGACAAAACACCAAGCACCCACGCTGCACGGAACATGTGCAGCACAGCGGTAATTTCCACCCATTGGGCAAAAGAGATAGGAAGGATAACCAGCACAACGGCGTGCTGTAGGAATGCCGTGTCGAGGAAATAGAAGGAACAACGTACCAAATACTAACAACGTACAGCACACACGCGGCGCACTCTTTTCAAGCCATTTCCGAATCTCCATCGAATAATTATATCTGTCCTCTTTTCAATCCAAATCTCCATTTAATAATTATATCTATCCGCTCTTAAATCCAAGGCGACATCGAATAATTATATCCAATCTTTTCCCTCAATTCCTGGCACAGATCAGGGCCGGCACAGCGCACACCACCGCTTTTGATAAATGACCGCATGCTCAATGGCGGCAGACCCACGCACAGACCCAGGGTAATTTATTATCACACACAGAGCAGGGCGCGAGTGGCACACATCTTGTTTGGGTCTGCGCATGTGTTACCATAGCATCTTGCTGTCAGTCTTCGCTGACCACCGCGGCCGTGGGTGTCACTCAAGGATGGCGAACGTCCTCTCGCCTCTCCGCCTGGCGAGGCTACAGTCAGGCATATGCGCGCTGTATGGCTCGGGCCACATGGCTGACAGACAGACAGTGCATTGACCGGTGCTGACCGCTGGTCGCCGTGGACGGCTCGGGAGTTCGATGCAGGGCGATTTGTGTCACGGTGCTCGGACACTGGGAGATTTGTGTCAAGCTGAGAGATGATTCCGCAGCTTGAACCCATCTGGCCGAAAGTAAAGTGGAGCCGCTTCTGGCCTTCACGGCTGGGCCGTGTGCTGGCCGGGGCCCAACTAGAGTGCCCCATTCGGGTGACGACACATCGCTTCGGGTCGTCACCCCCATCCGCACCACAGGGGCGAAAAAAGGACTGGTCGCAGGGCTGTCTGTCGTCGTCTTTCCTGCTCAATGTTCCCCGTCTGCTGGCCCTGCCTCCCTTCACCAATTCGCCTGCTGACTCCGCCTTCTTCACCGCCTTGCCGCTGACTCCTCCCATCCACCCACCCACCTGATCCAGTCTGCCAATCTGCCCACTGCTCCGGACTCTGCCTTTCTCCACCCACTCGTTTTGACTCCGCCTTCCTCCACCCACTGGCTTCTGACTCCGCCCAAAGTCCTTCCTTTATGCCTGTCGGTCGCGCCCCATTCTCTGGATCGACGCTTAGCTGCTCGAAGTGCCACGAAGCGGGAGACGGCGCGCCAGCTGTCAGGGAGGTATCGTCCAGCGGAGCATCTCCCCAAAATGTATTGGTGACGCGGTCAGGCAATGGTGCAAGGTATTGAGACCATTAGCCTCATCTCCTCTCCTCTTTTTCTCTTCATTAACTCCTCTTCATCAGAATGTGTGTGTGTGTGTGTGTGTGTGTATGTTATGGCGCCTGTCCTCACTTAAGTTAAGATTGTACAATAAATATATCGGGATAACTCTGCTCTGTGTCTGCTTTTGTAAGTTGCTTGTTTATTATCGCACCACACATTTATTCCTATCTCTGCTCACACACAAAAATTAAAGCTATTAATCATGCCACATATCTTTCCTCGCCTGCCTGTTCATAAATCCTTTATAGAAATGTTCCCAGCTCGTTTTTGTCTTTTCTTTCATTGATCCAGCATGGTGCATATCCTAACCTAGCCGGGACTTTATTCTCAACGATCTGTTTCTTTTAGCCGATGCATCCTTGGCAGTGTCGTTCGGCAGCATATGATCCGGTAAGGTGATCTGGTTTGGACAAGGCGTACCGAGGGCATGTCCCCCGGTTATTAGGTCACGTGATTAATTAGGCAACCCGGTTAACCCATAGACGGAGGACCCTAGGTCATGTGGTTGAGTTATTGGTGTTCACGGTCGGTTAGTGACCCGCTGTGTCACGGAATTATCCATGTGCGATGGTCTGCAATTCCAGAGAGTCTGGTGGGAACCCAAGATAGTTCCACCACCCCCCCCGGTGGTCTTCTCACCCGACCCTGCTCGCCAACAATATGTATATACAAGTCTGGAGACGGCGATGGTTCACGAGGGGACGCCACGGGCAAACTGGCGGGAATCGGGAAAAACGTAAATGATGAAAGTTGTAGTACTCGAAGAGCACTACTTGCATACCAACTTCATTTGAAACAGTTGAAAACCCTAGGAGCTCGATGCCCAATTTATTGATTTTTTTGACATTTTCTAAGTTCGTGACCTTGTGACCTTGACCTTGGACGAAAATGAAAAAATCGACTCCGTTGGGGCTATGCAGGTTCCATTGGGCTAACCAAATACCGAAACCCCTGCCAGATTCGCCAAACCCCCTCGGAGAAGATGCAACTTGAAACCGGCTACCCCCTAAAAACACATGTTTTTTGGGCATGGCTCTGCCCATAATGGGCGCAGCACGCCCCATTCTCCCGGAAAACACAACTAGATCATGATACAACCTCACCCCTAATTTTATCAAGATCGGATCAAAACCCACGGAGCTATGCTCGGGACAGACAGACAGACACGGACAGACACACACCCATAACAAATATAGTGGTCACTTCCTCGTGAACCAAAATATATATATATATATGTATATACTGTATATATATGTATATACTGTATATATATGTATATACTGTGTATACATATTATAATGTATAATAATATACTATATAATATAATATTATATATATAGATATGTTTGCGAATTCTGGCCCGCCTGGCGTGCGATCGGCCGCGTAACTCGAATCGTGACCGCGCGCCCACCGGTCGGACAATTCATCTCGACCTCCTTGGAACTACCGCCAGGAGCTAGTCACGGTAGGTTTAACCTCACCACGATCGTGCCAATTGCCCACCCGCGCAGGATAGGGTTGCTCGCCAAATTCGACCTACCTAAGTACCTGCGCGAGTAGTCGACCGGGCGATCGTACCTCGCCGCAGGTCGGCCTAGGACACGAACCGCTTAAGCGGTCTGTTCCGTGCTACAGTGGATAACGAGCGGTGTTATTGCCGACCTCGATGGATGTGATTCTGTTTACCGGGTGCTTACACCCCTCTACCAATTTCTTCCGTGATGCAAGATGGCACTTTCAAAACAGAGAAAGACGCAACGAACGGGGAACAGTTCAATAAGCACATTTATTAGACATTGCACGTATTTACAGTCACAGAATGAATCATGCACGTATGTACAGTCAAAGCAAGCAGATAAAAGAATTACCACCGAATAAAGCGTTTTATTCGCACACACAGTCACTTAAACAAGTCTACTTACTAGACGGCGCCACCACATGCATTTATACAAAAAGCAAAGAAAAGCCACCCCAAAGAGAAGGGTGGCAGACAGGTCGTGGACCGAATGTGACGTGGAGCCTGGATGAACGGTCAGGCCCACGAGACTGAAGGGTCTTACCCGGCGCCTCGTGGGCGCGACGGTGGGCAGGTCGCGACGTCTACTCCCCCACGGCCTGGCGTGGCCGCGCCTGTCCTCGGGCACCCGGCTTGGTCGGTGAGCTCTCTCCGGCGTTCTCCACCCGGAGCGCAGGCTCGCGCCACACAGCAGCCACCACGGAACGGACGGGGTTACCGGCGCTCTCTCAGCGCGGATGCTCGTTATGGGGGAATTGCGTGCTCTCTCAGCACGTCGATGCTCTCTCAGCAGGTCAATGCTCTCTCAGCGAGACAGGTGTACCGGCGCTCTCTGCGCGGATGCTCGGTATGGGGAATTGCTGATGCTCTCTCAGCACGTCGATGCCTCTTAGGCAGTCGATGCTCTTTTAGCGAGTTGACGCTCTCTTAGCGAGTTACGCTCGAATGACACCCTGGCCGCCTTGGCTCCGGCAAACTCTCCCTGGCTGTGGTCTCCACTTCGCCTCTTTTCCCGGTGGTGGTCTCCACGTAGCCTCTGGTTTGCCTCCGAGGCCCTCTCCGCGTCCCTGTTCCTCACCAACTCTCGCTCTGACACCACGACCGTCTCCCACAACAGGCTGACTTGACTCCGTCTCTCGAAAACTGAAGCCAGACTGACTTGTAACTGATCGCGAGCTCGTCCCCCCACCACTGACTGCGAGCTCCGTCCACCAACACTGGCAACCGACCCACCGACACTCTCTCGACACGCCTCGAGCTCCGAAAACCGACTGGCCCTGAGCTCCGTTCTGCTCGCCCTTTTATAGGGCCGGGGAAGCGAGAATCGACCCCTGACCCTTGACCTCCAACCCCGGCAAAGCCGACGTGGTAGAAATCACCAAAACACCGCTCGACAGCGTGACCCCTGACCCGGCAGAGCGGACGTGGTAGAAATCATCGGAGCGCTCGTCCTGACAGCATGAACTCCGACCCCGGCAAAGCGGAGTGGTAGAAATCATCGGAGCGCTCGTCCTGACAGCGAAACTCCGACCCGCGCAAAGCGGACGTGGTAGAAATCATCGGAGCGCTCGTCCTGACAGCGTGAAGATGGCGTTGTCTCCGGGATGGAGGTGAAGCGATGTTTGCGGGGTGGCGTTGTTGATGGTAGTGAAGGGAAAAGGGCGAAGGTGGTGGTGGTTTGGTTGTGGTTGTTTGGAATGATGTTGGTGGCGATTTGGTTGTTGTGGGCGCGTTTGAGAATGGCGGTGAAGCGATGTTTGCGGGGTGGAGTTGTGGAGGTAAAGAGGCGAAGGTGGTGTGTTTGAGTTGTAGTTGTTTGGGAATGATGTTGGTGGTGGCGATTTGCTTGTTGGGGATGATTGGTCCAAAATAATGTTAGAGAAAAGAAAAACGGCTATCTCAAAGCATCGCAGCCCGGTGAACACGAATAAATCCCTCTAAACAACGGTGGGAACTATCTGCACATAAACTTAACCGGCATAACTGATCTAAGGACCTTTCTGGTGTTGTGCAAATTTCCACAGCCGTAACAATATATAATATATAATATACTTAAATATAAATATCTAATATAACATAATTTTTAATAAATATATTATCATATAAAAAATATTATTAAATAATTAAAATCATAAAATTATAAAAAAATTTTAAATATTTAATAGATAATAATAAATTAAAATAAAATAATAAATATAATAATAAAATAAAAAAAATAAAAATATTCAAATTAAATAAAATTTTAATTATTTATTAATTAAATAAATTTTATATATATTAAAATTATATATATATATATTAATAAATATAAAAAATAATATTAATTAAAATATAATAATAATATAAATACCCATATAATTAAATTAAAAATATAATATTAATTAAATATAATATAAATTAATAATATATAATTAAATAAATATAAATAAAAATTTACATATAAAATAATATAAATAAAATAAAATATAATTAATTATATATAATAATATAATAAAATAATAATATAATAAATAATAAAATAATAATATTTATATTATATAATATTATAAATAAAAATAATAATAGTAAAAAGAATTATATAAAATTATATAAATATATATAATAATTAATGTATATATATAAATTAATAAATAAAAAAAATAAAATAAATTAAAATAATAAAATTTAATAAAAAAAAAATAATAAAATAAATTTATATTATATAATAAATATAGCAATTTATTAATTATATAAAATAAAAATAATTAAATAAAATAATAAAAAATAAATAATATATAAAAATTAATTTAAAAAAAGAATAAAATAATATTAAATAATAAATAATAATATAAATAATATTTAATATGATAAAAAAAAATTAATATTTAATATAATATACTAAAAAAAAATTTAATAATAAATTAAATTAATTATAAAATAAAAATAATTATATAAAAATAAAAATTAATAAAATAAATAAATCATACTAAATAAATAAAAAAATTAATAATAAAATATGATAATAATATATAATATAGTAATATATATACAGTGTGTGTATGTGTATATAGATATATATACACATATACATATATATATATATAAGTATATACTATATATACACGTATATATACGTATATGTACATATACATATACATATACATTGTTGCGAATTCGCGCCCGCCTGCGTGCGGACGGCCACGTAACTCGAATCGCGGCACGTCGCTCACCGGACGGACAATTCAGTCGTGACCCTCACGGAACAACGCCGGGAGCTAGTCACGGGTGGGGGTTTAACCCCACACGACCGTGCCAATTGCCCACCTGCGCAGGATAGGGTTGCTCGCCAAATTCGATCTACCTAAGTACCTGCGCAGATGGTCGACCGGGCGATCGTACCACGCCACAGCCCGACTCCGGAACGAACCGCTTAAGCGGTCCGTTCCGTGCTACAGTGATAACCGAGCGGGTTATCGTCGGCCTTGACGGTTCAAATTAATTACCGGGATGTTGCACCCACTACGAACCCTTTACGTGAAGCAAGATGGAGGGTCAATAAAAAAGGAAAAGAGACGAAGCAGAGCGGAACAGTTCAACAAGCAAGCATTTTATTCACACACACACAGACAAGCACGTATATACAGCCATACAGTCAAAAATGCACATATAACAGTTAAAACAATTATGCACAAAAAGCAAATGTAACAAAGAAACGATGCAAAGCTACAACCGAATACGCGTACACACGGCAACACTTAAAACAATACTACTTGAGCCAGACTGGCGCCACACCACGGACATTCACACCAAAACCCAAAGAAGGAGAAGAAAGAAAGAAGTCGCGACTTCCCTTTTGTGTCTGGTGAGTCCCTCTCCCGCGACAGTCAGCGTGGTCGCGCCTGGCCCCGACCGCTCTCGCGGCCGGCGAACCCTCTCCGGCACTCCCCGTCCGGACGCACAGGTCCCACCTTGCAACGGGCGCTGCCGCGTCTCCCGTCCGTGCCTCGTGACAGGGCCGCTCGCCAAGGCGCGGGCGCAGGACCTCTTCCCGAAGACCAACCAGACCACAGCCGAGACGAAAAAAAAGAGGCGGAAGTGGAAGCAGCTGAAGACCACGAGGCTCGCCCGGTCCGTCTTTATTCGCGCGGGGCTCCGCCTTCGCCCCGCCGCCTCGGCTCCACCTTCCTTCGAGAGGGTTCCCGAAAAGGGCGTTCCCTCACGCTTTCCCTCCACCCCGCTCGTCGCGGGGGCCGGAGGAGTCAGTTTTTGGCTCTGGGCCAGGAAATATTCCCCCAAAAAGGCCCCTCCTTTACTTGACCTCTGACCTTTGACCTGCATCGCCCCTCCTCCACTCCAAAGCGCGGGGAAGTCAGACGGGAGAAACAGGCGGGAAAACCTGCGCATCCTCGCAGTTCCCTCCTTTGCGCCTTTGTTTGCCGTTCGGGAGCGGACGTAGTGGCGAAGATGTGGTAGCGTAGATGGTGGCGGTGGCGTGGTTGCAGTGTGGTTGGCGCTGTGATGAGGATGGCGTGGTTGTTGATATGTTGTGTGTTTGAAATAAAAGATAGAAAAAGAAAAACGCCTAACTCAAAGCGTCGCAGCCCGGATGGATCACATAAATTCCCTCTATACAACGGGTTTGGGCTAACTACACATGTACCTATGAAGATATCTCACCTAAGGGCCCTTTATGGTGTAATGCGAATTTCCACAGCCGTAACAATATATATATATATATATATATATATATATATATATATATATATATATATATATATATATATATAATCAGACACAACTCCTGACTCTTATGGTGAGCATCGCCATGGATTATGTCTCACACGATACTGCATAATCCACAAAGAGCACCCATCTGTCTGTTACCTAGCCAATTGTTCCCGCTAATGCAAACCATTCAACCAAAAGGCACGTGATGTGATCGGTGTGTAAATCGAAACGTGTGGAGTGTGATGAGCCATCCCCCAATCCCTATTGGACATCGTACTACACCAAAGCATCACCTCCAACACAGAGGCCTCAGCCCGGCAACTCTGTCAAACAGACAAAGATTACATAGTCAACATCAGTCGAACATCAAATGGAACCACCTATCTGGATTTCGGGCTTATTTGCCCTCCTGGGGACAGGACACCAATAAATATCTAACCAATGACACCCACATTTGTCGTTTATACATCAGGCGCACTTCCTGACTGTTATGGTGAGCATCACCACGGATATTGTCTCACACGGTACCATGTGAGACATAATGTGACACCAAAATGATAAAACTCAACCAAACTCACGCCTATTTTAATACAAATGAGGGTGAGCCGATGAAGTCTCAAGGTGATGTTTCGTTCGTGACAAACAAACTTCTTCAAATCCCCTTGAACAATGGAGTTTGTGGCCTGCTTTATTCTGCCTTGTGTTAATCCTGTTCCAGTCCAACACAATGACGTTTGGAGTGGAAAAAAAAAATTACTTTTCTCCCTGTTGTTAACACCAATCACCCTTGATTGATTATCTGCTCCCTCTGCATCTGTTTCCTGCGTGATCTGGTAAAATAAGTGTGTACATTAAAACTTGGCAAGTTAATGGGCATGCATTGTATATCTGGGTTAATCCTCCTTGGTGATGTGATGTGGTCACCTGGTCCTGTTGCAGGCGGGGTTGGAATGTGGGTGGAGTGAATCTGCATCAGTGAAGATTGAGCTCAGAGGACACACCAATCACTCGGCCACAGGTGCACCCCAACACACAATGTTCTCGGCATGTTGTAGATTATTTGTGGTCCACACTGTTCTCGTTTTTTAAGTTTGCACCAAACGCTTTCTGATTTCTGGATCAATGGGTAGTCAGGTCAGGTCACATAAGGGAGCATTCACCGGAGCAGTGGGTCGCTGCGTCCACTCTCCGCCGGTACTCCAGGGGCCTCCGTCTGACCATCCCCCAGGCAGATGCTTGGCCCATCTCCATCTCCTTGATATGCTCATCAACCTGCTGCAACCACGAGGCATGTGGTCAGCACATTGGCCTCCTCCACTCATGAGGCTCTCTCGCTGAGAGAATCTGGTGAGCAGGATCAGCGTCAGGATAATGAGCCACATGTCCATACAGCCGCAGCTGACGCTCATGGACTATGCAGTGAACAAATCTTATTTGAGTCTCTTTCAACAACCACTCGTTAGAAACAAAGTCTGACAAGCGATAGTCAAGGATTCACTGAAGAGATCTGGTACCAAAGGAATTAAGTCTCCATCTCAGATCCCTGGTCAGAGTGCAAGTCTCACATCCATCGAGCAAACTGGAAGCACCAAGGACCTGAAGACTCGGACTTTCATCCTCCTGCACAGGTACCTGCAATGCCACACCCCATGATCCAGTGAATCCATGACTCCCCAGGCCCGATCGAGACATCTATTGACCTCTGGCTCACAGCCAGCAGAGACATGAATATCACTGTCATGGAAAGTGAATCTCTCCGTGACCTCAACAACCTCACCACAATCAGGTACAGACAAGATAGCAGCATCCAAGATGTAAATGAAAGCCTGCATCTTGGTTTTGTCCCAGGAAAGCCGTAATCCCAGCGGCTCCGCCGCATCATTCAACACCTCGACGGCCACCAAAAGGATATGCAGAGTCTCCGCAAAGATGATTGCATCATCTGTGAAATCAAGGCCAGAGATCTTGGCATTTCCAAACGCTGCACTGCAGCTTGATCTCTCCAAAATCCTCACCAGAATCCAGTCCATACAAGTGCTAAAAAGTGTGGAGGTCAGTACACACCCTGACGAACTCCAACAACAACTGGAAATAAGTCAGAGATGGTACCACCACATC
>CM068953.1:26051534-26061649 GCA_035128595.1 Eptatretus atami | reverse complement strand
ATGGTCTGGAGTTTGATACGAGGTGTCACATTCTCATGGAATGATTATCATTCATTGTCATATGAGTACTGTAATCAGGAATGTGTGATAATCCAATGTATTGGTGTATCATGATATGAATTGCTGTATACTACACCCCTATGGCCTATAATATTTGTATTTATAGGCCATAAGGCGGTAGCTTCACTACCCCTATAATAATAGGCCTTCATGGCCTATAATTAATAATATATTTGACCAATCATCAAAACATGAACAAGACATCGGCAACACTTTATAAAATGATCTATATCTACACACTAATGAGAACTGTTGTTTTCTATGCATTGCCTCTAGAAGATGACGACTCAACTATTTATTAATCGCGGAGTTAAACATAAATGATATGTCGAAAACCGTCGGGAGAGAAACACTTCAAGCAAATGGTTTAGTAATTGATGTGCAAATAGATAAGTTTCTTTGAATTTTTTTCCTGATGGGTTACTTTGTATCCAGTGTTCATGTTCAACAACATGGTGAGAACCGAATCTTCGTTATAGCACTCCAGAATGTGCTGTATGATTGATTGTCGTCTGCCTACCTCTCAATACTCGTGATCACTGATATCAGATATGATCGACCCCCTAAACTCTAAGGTCACGGAGTGAAGCAAAAAGATTTTGGGGTACTCGGGTATCGGTGGCCGGCCATGACCCTCGATATAGGGGGGCCTGTGCTTCCATGGACAAATATTGTGAAGCATACCGCCAAACTATTTACGAAGCCACGGCGGTCGATGGGGAAATGAATCTCCGGAAAAAAAATTGATTTGACGCCTGGAAAATCATTTCCGGCGTATTCCTGGAATATATCGTTTTTTACATTTCTTTCAATTATTCGACTGTACTTATGCCATCACTTTAGATTCAGACATTCACAAAGGTAAGTGTGTTACCTTTTCACCACCATGTCGGACAAAATTCACTGTATATGAGTGACAATAAAGATAAAAATGGTTCGCTGGAATTTTGCGGAGAACGAGTGGTTGTAATGCGTGTGCGAAGTGCAACCTCTCTGTATTACCTGCGTTCGTCCAGGTGAGGGCGAGCGTGCTTGATCGACCAGGTTATGGCACTGACATTCATCAGGTGTGGAGATGAAGTCACTTTGACAGGGGCATATGTCATGCGTCCGTTCAAATCCTAGTACTTGCATTGTCATTTTGTATGCAGCTTTTGGCTGCTGGTTGCATCATTGCTGCTGGGAGCACAGCTGTGCCACTGATGCAGTGCCCCTGTTTCCAGAAAGCTGGAACTCTTTTTGCCGACCACGGAAGGATGACAGGCTGATTCAACGCAACCTGGTGTTATCTAACGGCACGACAGGGGCTCAAACTCATGATCCTAAGATCTTCAGCCAGCCAGCTTTTTCCGTTAAGCCAACACCAGGCTTACCCCAGTACGACAACCACGAGAAGATGAGTTTGTGACGTCAGCATAAGGATAACTCAATTGCTATCATTTCTGTCATAATGATGATCTTGGCAGTTCTTCCATTGACAGTGAGGAAATCAACGAATTATAATCGAAAATATATATTTCACCCTAAAAAAAAAAAAATTACCATATGCTCATGAGTTGTAGAAGTTCCTTTCAAACATTTTGATTCACAGATAGATATATTCACAGATGACGTCATCGGTGAAAAAATCTCAGTACAGTCTAATCAAAATACACGACATTATTACCTCCGCCATCGAAGATCGGAGGTTACTGTTTTCACCCCTTTCTGTTTTTTGTTTGTTGTTGTTGTGAACAGTATTACGAAAAACTCCTCGACGGATTTCGACGAAAACTGGTGGGGGGTTAGGTCATGGTCCGAAGGACCATGCCATTAGATTTTGGACTTGGTCCCCCCCCCAAAAAAACAATGTTAAGAGAAAATGTTTTTTTTTTTTTTTTTTGCCTTTCTACATGTTTTAAGTGATTTCCAACCCCCCCCCCCACCCCCCAAAAGAAATTGTTAGAGAAAAATTTTTTTTTGCATTCTACATGTTTTAAGTGATTTCCAACCCCCCCCCACCCCCCCAAAAGAAAATTGTTAGAGAAAAATTTTTTTTTTGCATTTCTACATGTTTTAAGTGATTCCACCCCCCCCCCCCCAAAAAAAAAATTGTTAGAGGAAAAAAAATGTTTTGCAACTTTTTTTTCAAACAAAATTTCGATTTCTTTTTTTTGCATTTCTACATGTTTTAAGTGATTTCCACCCCCCCCCCAAAAAAAATTTGGAGAAAAGAACTATAACCTGTCAGCACTGTTGACGTCATATTTAATGAATAGATATAAGTTCACTTGAGTGACCAGCAGTATGGCGGCGGAGGTTTTGCACTCTCACGAGTGCTCCCCCTCTAGTTGAAAAACTTAGAGGTCACAGAGCAAGATCAAGTCGTCCGGTATTTCTTCTTTGTTCAGGTCCTTGAGCCAGGTGCTCTGCTGCTTGCAATCGCTTGTCCGTTTTGAATCATCTCAAGGTAACTGTCCTTATGGTTGGCCATATTCTCCAATTTTTCTTATCAATGTGATCCTTTGATTTCTGAATTTGTGTCATCAGGACCTATGAGTGGGATGTGACTGTGTATCCATCCATAAGCAAACGTCTTATTGGTGTAGAGCAGGTTACCATCGTTACCTCCACCACCGAAGGTGGACGGAGGTCGTTCTCACCCCTGTTTGTCTGTCTGCGAGCAGGATATCTCAAAAAGTTATGGACGGATTCGGATGATACTTGGTGCACATATTGGGTGTGAGACAAGGACTAATTGATTCGATTTTCGTGAAAATCCGGATCCAGATGTACGACAATTTTTTAATTACTAAGGTGATTCTTCATAATTGAGAGATGGGGCCAAAAACGATATATAGAATGATATTTCAAAAAGTTGTGGAAGAGTTATGACAAAACTTGGTGGATGAGTTGGGTAGGTGACAAGAAGTTGATGAGATTTTAGTTCAGGTCCAAATCCAGATCTGACCTATCAGTGGATACTAAACGTAAACTGTTCAGCCTGGTGGACGTATGCGCTCTACCGAGTACCAATCTAGTTATGCTTCTGCATCTTGCCAAGTCTGCTCTGGATCCTCAAAGTGTATGTTTATTACAATAAATCTGTCCACTGGATTATTCACATCTTCAAGCATACGTCTGCCAAAGCTTATATTGATGACTTCAACATGATGACGTGGGCGTAAGCATGATTATGTTTTTTACGAGGCTCATTTCTTGAGGGTACGCTGCAGAGGATTTCAATGCTTAAGCAAGTGTGGCACACCTATCCTCACGACACGGTTGTCCTCATGGCACGGCTTTGCTCACGAGACTGCACAGTAGGACAAAGAAAATATTCAAAATCTAGAAAATGAACACTGATCTCTGGATCTGAATGGTAAAATGTTTCCACCAAGTGAATATTATTTCATCATTGCATGTGATATCACCAACAATCCTGTGCAGACAAAGGTCCATTTGTTTTCCACGTAAAAGTCCAAATTTACTGTCTCCTTTCTTTGGAAGTGTGAGATTGCCGATGATTATCTGATTCTTAGCTTCTGTGGAATTCACATTCCAGATAAGGAATTGTCATCGTGTGCCATTCGTCCGTCCGTCCGTCTCCTTTTTTGACTCCTCTGGCCAAACTGCTGGGCCGATCCGGCTGTAATTTTGCAGTAACGTTCCACTCCTGACTGGTAACAGGAATTGCAAAGCTCGTTCCACTCGCACGGCTTTAAGTAGGTCAAAATGGCCGACTTAGTAAATATTTTTTTAAACCTTCTCAAGAACTACCAGCAGTCAGAATGCTACCAAATTTTGGTTACAACATTAAGCCAGGATAGGGATGTCAAATTGTGAAGGTCATGCCGATTACATGACCGGAAGTGTGCCAAAATGGCCGACTTCGTCAATTTTTGGGAAAATCGTGTAAATGCCTTCAAAAATCTTCTTCTCCAGACCCACCAGTGAGAATACTACCAAATTTGGGTTACAACATTAGGATATGGTCTTGATGTTAAATTGCAGGGGCCATGCTGATCTCGTTAGCGGAAGTGTGTCAAAATGGCGGTCGAGCAAATTCCTTCCAAAATACTTTTCTCTTGACCCACCTGTCAGAATGTTAACAAATTTTGGTTGCAACATTATGGTAGGGTAGGGAGGTTAATTATATTGTGCAAGGCATGTGGCTCACGTGACCGGGAGTGTGTCAAAATTGACCGACTTTGTCAACTTTTTGGGGAAAATCACATTAATTCCTTTAAAAATCTTCTTCTCCAGACCAACTCATCAGAATTCCACCAAATTTGGATTACAACATTAGGCCAGGGCCCAGATAAGCTACAGGTCCAGTGGTCATTTTTTTCATCCCTTTCTGCCTGTTTGTCTGTTTGTTTGTGTGCAGGATATCTCAAAAAGTTGTGGACAGATTCGAATGAAATTTTGTGGACAGTTTGGGTGTGCGACAAGGACGAACTGATTAGATTTTGGTGAAGATCCCGATACCACTACTAGAATTTAAAAAAGTGATTCTTCAACATTGAAAGATAGGGCCAAAAACGATATATAGCACGATATCTCAAAAAGTTGTGGACGGATTCGGACCAAACTTGGTGGCCATGTTAAGTTGTGGCAAGGACAAATTGATTCGATTTCCATGAAGATCCGAATCCGGATCTGCATACGATAATTATTTAATTTCCGGACTGATTCTTCACCATTGAGAGATAAAGCCAAAAACGATATATAGCATAATATTTCAAAAATGTATTGGGCCTGATATGTTCTCATGCATCAGGAATTACGCAGTGGAGGTATGCGCTCTACCGAGTGCCCTTCTAGTTATTTTTTTTATTGTTTTCACTTAATATACAAACCTGTATGCCTGGTGTTTGCTTAATGGTCAGGGTGGTGAGCTTGGGATCCCAGGATCCCGAGTTCAAATCCCACTCGGATGTTGAATTAATACCAGGTGGGGTTGACTCTGCCTGTCCTCCTTCTGAGGTCGGCAAAATGATGCCAGATTGCTGGTATCTTGAGTCGGAGTGGTGACCCGTCCAGGATTGTGCCCAATAGTCAAGGAAACTGCTTAGGCAGCACCAACACTCTGCACAGAGTTTGTTCCCAATAAATGGATAGATATGAATGAGTTCCCAGTAAGTATTTCCCAGCTTCCGGATGACTTCCTCTTAACTGTATCATGAAGACCCTTTTGAGAGTATATGGGTTTTGGCCATTCTTTTTTGATTTGCCTCACTGGAGCTCTGCTCACGTTACCTGAACTTCCCAAACCAACACCTAAGCCCCAGTGCAGGTGTTAAAACGTTTGAATCCTTAAACCTGTTACTCGATCGTTACAAGACTCAATGTCATTCTTCAAATTCTTCTCTTCAATCACATTCTTCCCTCAAGGTCTTCAAGTCAGCTGTTTACCATAATCTCATATCATCCCCCATCCAAAACCATGATCTTTTCTACCCCCAATAAACATCTCCAAGCCCAACTCTTAAATTTCCAGTTTTTCCTTCCTGAGAGTTTGCTTCTATATCCACCTTGTCCACCCCAAGTGTCCTCCCCTACCCCTCATTCCTATAAGTCTCCCTCTATTTTGTCCTTCAACCTGCTGTTAGTGTGTGGCTGTCTGCCCTCTCCCCCCGACCCCCTACAGAGTTCATTTTGGCCTTTTATGTCCTCGTCCGTTCCATGTACTAGCTCTTCAACGAGCCTTGACTTTGTCTGGAAACGACAAAAAAAAATCCTCCACCACCGCACTTAATTACTTCTCTGTCGATGTTTATGTTTATATATGAGGACTTTTGCAGGGCATGTTGTAAAGTAATGCCTATTGTTGCTTTTCTCCACAACAGGTAAATATATTCGAATGAAACAAAGCGCAGTCCACACATTAGTACTTTCAAGCAGTGGGTGTGACGTTTTGTGATTTTTACACTCGATGTCTGTGCTATGTTAGTTAAAATGATAGAGGGCAGCACAACGCTGTCAGTGCTGTGAAACGTGAATCGCTGGAGATGAGAGTTGGGATGACTGGAGATGATAGATGGAATGCCTGGATGACTGGATATGAGAGTTGGGATGACTGGATGACTGGAGATGAGAGTTAGGATGACTGGAGAGGAGAGTTGGGATGACTGGAGATGAGAGTTGGGATGACTGGAGATGAGAGTTGGGATGACTGGAGATGAGACTTGGATGAGTGAGATAGAGTTGGTGAGTGGGAGTTGAGAGTTTGGGATGGAGATGGAGAATGTAGGCTTGGATGATGACTGGAGATGAAGTTGGTATGATTGGAGATGAGAAGTTGGGATGATTGAGCTCGTAAGGTGAGATGAATGAAATGAGAGCTTTGGAGATGAATGGAGATGAGAATTGGGTAATGATGACTGATGGTGAGATGAAATGAAATTGAGAGTGAGAAAGGATGAGTGGAGGATGAATGTCCTGGAGATAGAGGTTGGGTGACTGGGATGAAAGCTGGAGATGAATATGGTGACTGAAGATGAGATGAATGGAGTGTGGATGCTGGGATGAAATGACCTGAGATGAGAGTTGATGGATGACTGGAGATGAAATATCTGGAGACTGAGAGTTGGGATGGGTGAGAGTGATTCTGGATGAGAAGAGCTGATAGAATGTGGAGTGAGAGTGTGGGATGGATTGATTGGAGATGAGGATTTGGATGACTTGACCTGAAGGGGTGAGATGAATGAACTGAGATTGGGAGGATGCGTGGAGAATGAAAATGACTGAATCGAGAGTTTGGAAGACTGGAATGTAATCTGGGAGTGAGGATTTCTGAGATCGAGAGTTGATCGATGAGGAGATGAGAGTTGGGATGACTGACTGAAGGTGGATGAAACTGAAAATGAACGTTGAAAGGATGACTGGAGTGAAATGACTGGAGATGCAGAAGTTGGGAATGCGAATGGAAACTGGAGAATGAAATGACTGAGAGATGAGATTTGGGAGGTGGCTGGAATGACTGACGAAAATGGATGGATGACTGAGATATGTTCGAGTGGATGGACTGGAATAGGATACTGACTGGAAGGTTGAGATGAATGAATGCAGAGTTGGATGGATGATCGGACGTGAGATGCAATGTGAAGATGAGAGTTGGAATGGATGATGGAGATGAAATGACTGGAGATGAGTGGATGGTACTGGGATGATGACTGGATATGATGACTGGATGATTGAGAGTTTGGATGGATTCTGGAGATGAAATGACTGGAGATGAATGACTGCGAGATGCAGAGTTGAATGTTTGAATGATAAAAGTGATGGACTGATAATGACGGAGATTGATCATGTGCGAGATGATGCAGTTGGGCTATCTGAGATGACAGTGACGGATAAGATTGATGGGATGGATGTTTGTCTCAGAGATGAATACTGATGCGTATGGGTTACGATGCAATGGTGGAGATGAATGTCTGGAGTGAGAGTGGGTGGATGGATGACTGGACTATGAAATGTCGGCAGATTGAGAGTTGTGCCATGACTGAAATGAGAAGATTGGCTAAATGGAAATGATGCGAATGAAATGACTGAGATTGAGAGTTTGTGGCATGACTGACCTGGAGCATGAACAAGTTCTGAGAGCGAGTTTGGATGGATGACTGGAGATAGATGTCTGGGAGACTGGAGATGGAAGAGTGGATGACTGGAAAGAATGAGGTGGGATGACTGGAGATGAAGAGCTGGAGATGATTGGGATGAGAGTGGAGGAAATGAGCTGACTGATTGAGAACTGGCATGACTGGAGAATGAGAGCTGGCAGGCAGAAGTGAGGATGATGGGAGATGACTGCGATGAAGAGTCTGGTGGATGACTGGGAGAAGCGTTGGAGCCGAGATGAGAGTGTGGAATGACTGCAAGATGAGGTTGTGGAATGACTGGTGAACATTGGAGAGTGGGATGACTGGAGATGAGTTGGCAATGACGGAGATGAGACTGGCAGAGTCGGCGACTGGATGATTGATGATAGTTGGCTTGGATTGCTTGATGACTGGAGACTGGAGAGTTCAGGACTCGAGATGAGACTTGAATGAGAGTGGGGATGAGACTAGACTTGGAATGAGAGTTGGATGGATGACTGAGATGAGAGTTGGGATGATGACTGGAGGTGAGAGGTTGATGGATGACGGAGATGAGAGTTGGATGACTGACTTGAAGATGAGCGCTCATGCAGTTGGTGAGACTACGGACGATACAATTGGGTCCATGGATGAAGACTGCTCCTGAGATTGGTAGCAGTAACATCGAGAGTTGCGTTCACCATGTCAATCCGTGCAGACCGAAGAGTGATCAACGAGGAAGTACCTCACAAGGATCACAAGCTCCGACTGGCCCGTGAGATTTTCATCTCTTTGTCCACACTAAGAATACACTTCATGAGAAACATTTTTTTCCTCCCACCTTATATCAAGGGCCAGTGAACACCTGCTTCCAGTCGACCAGGAACACCTAGTCATGTTCGTGACGTCTCCCCAACTATCGCTGACCTTCGGGGTAGAAGTGTAGACCACGTGCCGATTCTGTGAGAAAATAACTAAGCACCCTTAGCATAGTACCAAGATTTAAAGATAATTATCTGTCGCGTTTCATTCGATATCTTTACTGTCTGGAGAAAAAGGACAGCGAGGGTTACTTCCGTCACGACCCATACTTCTCATCATGATGGCATAGTGTAGTCGCATTATCTCAACCTCAATCAACGGAGCAGTTTGCCGTGAATCCATTTGCAACTTCGCCGTTTCTAATCACTTCGTCCTTTGCGGATGAACGATCCACGATTACACGGTGAAGGGCATTTTACAGGCACAAGGGCGACAGACGTGAGCGATCCACCGATCTTGCTCGTCAACGCACCCAATTCACCGAATGTCAACGACCCTGCTCGATGGTGATCCCGACTCCCTGGACAACCCGCACCTCGCGGATCGGTCACCTTGCGCTCAGATCAATTCGCACCCCGGGCCAGACGATTTCAGCCCGTTGTGCTTTCAATATGACGTTCCAATCACGAGGCCCTCATTTACATCTCTTACTAATCCTTAGCGCAACTGGCAAGCCGACGAGCGTGATTGCTCGATATTTTCGCCTATTTTCCTCTCGGACGGTATTTAAACGTCAGGTTCGACAAAGGGTACTTCCCTTCCCGACATTAAAAGCTCGTGCACCTGCCCCGCCGCTGCACATCTCCTTTCGTTACTTCCTCTCCCAGCGAGCGTCGACACGATGAAGTCAGTTGACCGCGTGAATATGAGAATGGCCGGCGCGTTAATTATGGACGAGCAGAAATGCGCTTAAAGATATATCCTCGTTGTTTGTTGCAGGTGATGGCCAGGACAGAAGTTGAAAGAGAGGGGGGGTGGTCAGGTGTTGAGATTCAATTCATGTGGTAAGGTGTTGATCAGGTGAATGCGTTGATACTCTCCGATTGTGTATTATTACGCAAATTCAACGTATATCTTTGGTTACAAGACAATAACTCGATGTTTTCCAAGGAGTCCGCGGCAGTGGCTCGATTGATCCTCCCGCGTCACCAAAGCTTTCACATCTACACTCTATATCTGAGATTCTGCAGGTGCGGAATTCAACAGTTAGAGTGTTGTTAAATCAGTTTCGAAACGAACTAACTTCCGACTACGAGAAGCCATCCCCGATGGTGACATATTTTCATTTTTATCTAAGGTGT
The DNA here is from genome assembly GCA_035128595.1 of Eptatretus atami. NCBI lineage: Eukaryota > Metazoa > Chordata > Myxini > Myxiniformes > Myxinidae > Eptatretus > Eptatretus atami. Next base: position 26,051,904 of record CM068953.1, on the reverse strand, counting down.
TGTAATTGACGCTCTCCTCTCTCAAGTCGCCAATCTTCAGCAAATCAATGCGAATTCTGAGCGGAGCTCCTTTCAGTTTCGGCGTTTGTTCGAGGTAGACGCATTGGGGGGGGAGGAAGTCGTGTGGCTCTTCCCGATGCCCACGTCTAGAAGAAGGCATTTTGTTTTTGGTTCATCAGTCATGGGAGCCATCCGGATAATCGAGCACCATTATCACCAAGAGAAATGATAGTTGCCATGATTGATGGCTCCTTTCTAGGGTGGTTTGAAGACCCTTTCCTCCTCAGTGTTGGTGGTGCTACTTCGGCGTGAGTATTCAATAAACGAAGAACCTCAGAAGATTACGAGGCGATCGACCTTGAGAACCAAA
>CM068953.1:26010112-26025157 GCA_035128595.1 Eptatretus atami | reverse complement strand
GGTAATAGATACGGGAGGTAAGCAGGTAGCACAATGTCAGGCAGCTGTAGGTAAAGCAAATCGGGGTTTCGGTTGTATTCGGAGGGGGATCATTTATAAATCAAAAGAGGTGGTGTTAATGTTGTACAGGAATTTAGTGAGGGCCACATCTAGAATATTGTGTGCAGTTTTGATCACCGCAATTCAGGAAGGACATAGATGCCATAGAGAGGGTTCGGCGTAGGGCTACTAGATCGATTCTGGGCCGAGAAAGGCTCAGTTATGAGGAGCGGCTGAAGGAGACAGGGCTTTATATAGTAGAAAGGAGGCGGTTACGAGGAGATATGATCGAGATGTTTAAGATAATGAAAGGTAGAGATAAAATAAGTGCAGATGAATTATTCATCAGAGTAGACAGTGATCGGACCAGGGGCCATAACCTGAGAGTAAAGAAGAGGAGAGTTAAGATGGTAGCAAGGCAGGGGACTTTACTCAGAGAGTAGTTAATGCATGGAATGGCTACCTAGAAAGGTAGTGGCAGCAGAACCAGTGGATAAGTTTAAATTTAGAATTAGTTAGGTACTTGGAAGTTATGGAGATAGATGGGTATAGGGATCCATCCATCCATCGGGACCATACTCTGTACAGAGAGCGTCGGTGCTGCCCAAGCAGTCTCCTAAGCTATTGGGCACAATCCTGGACGGGTCGCCACTCCGACACAGGATACTCGAATGGCTCAATCATCCCAGCAAGCTGATACTCAATTTTGCCAACCTCAGAAGGACGACAGGCTGAGTCAACCACACCTGGTATTAATTCAACAGCCGAGCAGGATTTGAACTCAGGACCCTAGAATCCCAAGCCTGCCACCCTAACCTTTGAGCCAACACCAGGCATGTGTGGGGATGTTGGTCGGGATTTTAGTTAGCTTAAGCATTGATGAGTGATCGTATGTATCCGCATGTTGTTGTCTGTGGGGGCGTTGACAAGGGGTTGTGTGTGTGCTTAATGTTGTGTGTTTCTCACTGAAGAACCACCTCTGCCCACTAACCCCTCCCCCCCCTACAAAAAATAACATTTTGCATTTTTCTTGTTTTATGTAAATTGGTGTGGTATGTTGATGTGGTGCAGGCATGATGGGCTGAATGGCCTCATCCTGTGTCTAATTTCTTTGTGTATCAGACCACTTGCGAGCCGCAGTTTAGCAGCAATTTGGAATGCGTTCAGGGTGCCAGCGATAACTCAACCGACTCTTCAGGAAAGACACGGTGACTGGAATATTTAACAGCCACCAAGTAAAGCTAGCAGATGGGACATCAGGCTTAGTGTCTATTTGAGGGTCGAGTCGTTTTGTGGTGCAACACCCTGCATAAAAGTCATGTCGGGAATCGAACCCACACCAAATTCCTCATCGGTAAGTATGCCACCTCTGTACCACCCTCTCAGACCTTACGAGAGGTAATCAGCAAATCCTTGGCTTTTCATAAATTTCAATGACTATTAAAGATCATGCCCTTCGAAGAATGGGGTAATCCTCCCACTTCTATGATGTCGATGCTTTTTTCTGCAGATAATTGGGTTATTTGTTATCGCTTGTAATACCCTCACACACCAGGAGTGGCACCATACGGTAAACATTTCCTCGAGAGAAGTGGGTTTCTCACCTAACTCTCACCCCCACCACCAGGACTATGAATCATGGTACTGTCTAAGACTTTGTACCTCCGCCACTCCCCGCCCAGTTTAACGACAAAATATGATATCATTTTACACTATCTCGACTAATCAAATTTTCTGAGTTTGGGGAGTATCGAGATTCAGCCAAAATTGTGACTCTTACAAAATATAGATCGTGTTCGGAAATACAAAGCAACGAGTTGAAAAGACCCCTCCCATGTCCCCCCCCCCCCCCCCCCCCCCCCCCCCCACGACTACGTGGGGTAAGGTGTTCTGTGAACTATCTCGTTTTACAAGGATGTTATCCACTTGAATTAATAATAATCACTCATGTTTCTTTCAACTTCTCTGTTAGACCATTTTTGTATACATTGTCGTGGCTTGTGGAAGAGCTAGTACACTGAACGGATCAGGACATAATAGACAAAAACAGGAAGCAAAGCATGCATGTATGCGGTGGACAAGTTGGACACAAGGGATGCATGGGGTGGACAAGTTGGATACAGAAAGAAACTCCAAGGAGAGAAAACTGGAAAATTGGGAGAGAAAGGGATTTGGGTGGGGTCAACGAGAGTAGTAAAGATCATGGTTTTGGATAGGGGATGATCTGAGATGTTGGTGAACAGCTGTCTTGAAGATCTGGAGGGAAGAATGAGATTAAATACGATGTAGAAGTTGGTTCCACAGGTGGGAAAAAAAAGCAGGACCAAATAAGTGGACGTGAGCAGTGGTCCTGGATTTAGGTAATTTCACCAGAAGGTGATTGATGGTGGACCATGTGAGCCCTGCAGACACCTGTGGGGGAAGGGGGAGGGGACAAAGTATGGAAAGAGCAGAGGGTGCAAGACCAGAAAGGAGGTGGTAGGAGACAGAGACCACCGACCTGTCTGAGATGCCAAAGTGATACACCCGTAGATTCAGCTTCATCGCAAGAGATTCCAATGTTCTTAAAGGCCTTGATTTCCACGGCATCTAGCTGAGCAAGATGTGAGGCAGGCGAGCCAGCCCAGAGGGGAGAGCAGCACTCCATCAAGCTGTGGAAGAAGGCCTTGTAGGTGAATAGAAGTTCAGGTGTGGTAAGGAAGGACGTTGTATGGCAGAGGATGCCAGTCAGTGGCTGGCTTTGGAGGTCAACTTTGAAATGTGGTTTGCCTAAAAAAGATCATGGCTGATAATGAGACCCAGGAGTTTGAATGACCGAACTTCCTCAAGAGGATAATTTTTAATTTAAAAAATAAAGTAGATCGGAGGGTTGCAAGACAAACCTTTCGGAAAGAGATAGTGAGAGTGTGATATTTGTCAGGATTGAGATATATTCCAAGTGTTTGTCCAGCTTGTGATTATTTTTCAAGGTCTGAAGAGAGGAAAGAGGCTGCAGCCTGCCTGTCTGAAGGATGAGGTATGTCACGGCAGAGGGTGGAGTTATCAGCAAATAGATAAAGAGGATGTTCCAGAGGGCGAGATAGATCATTGATGAAGATCAGGAATAGGACGGGGGCCAGAACACTGCCTGGGGGCACTCCAGCCTTGACAGGGAGAGGAGATGAAAGGATTCCATTGAGTGGCAATCATTGGCTACGAGAGGAGCGAAAGTCAGTAAGCCATGTGTGGAGTTGGCCTTGGATGCCATCGGCAGAGAGTTTGGAGAGTAAGGTAAGGCAGGATGCCAGAATGTATCAAAGGCATGAGATATGTCCAGAGAGATGGCCCTGATATAATGTCTGACATTGAGGGCCTCCATCCATTGTTGGGTGAGTAGAAGGCAGGGCCGCAGACGTCCGGTTTTTCCCAGACATGTCCTCCTTTCCGGTCCTAAAATCTCCGTCCGGCTGGGTTTTCGAAACATCGAAAAATGTCAGGGATTGCCATTTTTTTTTTTGCTTTGGCATTTTCAAAGAGATAATTTTTAACATCTGGTAGACTTTTTTGCCTTCTTTAAATGGTTTACTCATGTTTGTACATTTTTTTACGGTGATAAAATGCGCTTATTTATTGTTTGGACCAGGACAGTCAAGTACAAGTCTGGACTACTCCTTCATGGTGTAATGGACACATTTGAACATTGACACTCACGCGTCCTCTTCCTGTCTAATGAGAGAGAGAGAGAGAGAGAGAGAGAGAGAGAGAAAGGAGGAGAAGGAAGAGAGAGAGGGAAGGGGGAGAGAGAGAGAGAGAGAGAGAGAGAGAGAGAGAGAGAGAGTCCAGTGGTGTGCTCAATCTGCCATTCAGTGTCTTTTCTGAGTCCATACAGTACACACTCGTTTGATTTTCTTCAAGAGCTCTTTACAATGCCAAAACCAAAGTGTAATTTCACTGCAGAACTAAAGACAAAATCCCTGTGTTTTCAAAGTGGTCGAGAAGAATTGGAATCCGAGTGCTTGATATGTGGAGCTGGTACATACGTCTCTACGGCAAATAAAGGTGTTATCGATTTACAATCTCACGTGGGCTCGGACAAGCACAATATTTCAACTGGAATAACGGGCGGTTTGCAGTCAAAATTAATTGATTTATGGAACGCACCTAATGAGACTGCCGATACAATTGCTCAATAGGTAAAGGAAGCTGTTGAAAAGTGTCCTGTTTTTTTGGAGTGTCCCTCTCCAGAGTGTCCTCTTTTTTTTGAAAGTTAAAATATCGTTGAAACAGCATGTCCAAGGTGGAGTGACCTGGTCTGAAACCAAACTTGTAATCTGAGATGAGGTTGTTGGAGAAAAGGAAAGATCTCATAGCAACTGCGATGATGGATTCCATGATGATTGATGATGATTGAAAGGTAGCTGATAGGTCTGTAATTGAGGGGATCAGTTTTTGCACCTTGTTATTTAATGCAGTGATGTTGACAGATTTCCGAGCAGATGGAACATGACCTAGTGCAAATGATACAGTGAAAAGGGCAGACAGAGATTGTGCAAGAGCAGCAGAGCAGGTTTTTTAGGACATGTGAGCCAATACCGGCCGGTCCAGTAGCAGAGTTAGAATTGAGGGTTGAAAAAAACCTTCTCTACCTTCTCAGGTGCAAAAGACACAGAGTCCAGGAGCAGTTGGGTATGACAGGGAAGGATAGTGGAGTCTCATGAGTGGAGTCAGCTGTGGTGCCATTTGAATAGAGGGGAGGAATGGAAGGGGAACATACTCCCGAGACAAGCTTGACAAGATGTCACTAGGTTTTACAGGAGGGAGACAAGTTTGAAAGTTCATTCTTGAGGTTGGACAGACGTTGTTTTCTGGCTCTCCTGAGAGTGGACACACACTTGTCGCAGACTTTTTGGAATGCATTGAGATTACCTTCGATCAGGTTAGCCTTTCAGGAAGATAAGGCAAGTTGTTTTAGAGCAACTTCCTCACCACAGGATGCAGTGTGCCATGGGTGGGAAGAAGGGGATGATAATTGAAGAGGAGATGGGATGAATATGTGCATGAGAGAGCAGGTTTCTGTGGAACCATTCCCAGGCTGAGTTAACATCGGGGCAGTAGATATGGGAGACCAGTCCTGACGGGAGATGGCTGCTTATAGTCCCTGCCAATCTGCTTGAGTGAAATGCCCAACTCGCCGGCATTGAGGCAGCTCTTTGAGAATAACCAGAGATGTTGACTTTCACAAGCATATGATCATCTATCTATAATTCCAGCAATCTCTGTGTGTGTGTGTCTGTCTGTCTGCGACCGCCGTTTCTTGACAACCGCCAGTCCGATCTGATTGAAACTTGCCAGGAATATTGCCGGGGCCCCGCAGATGTGCCCCTCTCTCTCACCCCCACTCTCATCTCCCCATCTCCCGTCCCCCTCTCTCGCAGATATTGGTCGACAGATAAATGGCCGTAACTTGGGAACCGCTCGTCCGATTAATATCAAACCTCGAAAAGGCACATCCGCGGGTCCCCAGCAATATTCCTGGCAAGTTTCAATCAGATCGGACCGTGAATCGTGCAATTGGAGCAGAGGAAGAGCAGGAGACATTTGCAGGAAAGTTAGTCATCGAGTCCAGAAGGGAGGATTTGCCATTGGGAGAAATCCAGGTGGGAAAGTTTACAGATTGAATCAGTCCCATGGAGTCACAGAAGTCCTTTGCTGAAGTGCCATGGCTGGTGAGAGAGGTACCAACACCCAGCCAAGTTGCATGGTGATAATTGAAATTGCCATATATGAGGAAGAGATAGTTGGGATGAATGGATAAACGTTTGTCCATGTTGTCTGAGAGAGAGCGATGGAGATGGAGTCGTCACTGTTAGGAGGATGGTACAACACACAGATGAACAAGAGGTGGGAGCAGAGGGGGAAATTGAGTTCTTGATATAAAGTGCAACTCCGGCACCGGGACATTGTTCAGGCCTATCAAATCAGAGGAGACAGTAGCCAGGGTGAGACACTAGGGAGTCTGGGACATCCTGTGGGAGGAAGGATTCTGTAAAACAGATGATGTCTGGTTCATCGGCAGCAGCCTGGATTGAGAGATTTTTCAGGTTAGAGGGGAGACCTTGGATTTTTCAGGTCCACACAGTTAGAGATAAGGGGAGAGGAGGCTTTTGGATGGTGCTGGGTGGGGTGGAGGCTTTGCGGAAGCAAAGTGAGGATTCTGTGGGCAAGGGGGAAGGTTTAAGTGTGAGCAGTGTGGCAGAAGATTAGTGTTTGTGGTGTGCGGGGGAAGGTTTCGGTATGTGGGGTGGGGGAAGGTTTTAGAAGGATAGTTTAGGGGGAATCCTTTAGGGGGTGGGGTAAGGGTGGAAGTATTGAGATGGTGAGGTGAGGAGGGATGCAGAAAGGGAAGACATGAAGCTTTGAGAGGGTGGGATGGGGGTGGATGCTTTCCCTGATTCCATATTCCCAACTTTAACAGATGGAGATAAAGACATGAGATGGGAGATAAGAACACTTCTTAAACACACGGAGAAACACTGAACTGTATGACTATGAGTGGGGGGAGGGGGCGGAGGGGACAGCAGGGCGAGGTTTGTGGACGAGGCGCAGAGCAGAAAAAACCTTAAAAAACAAACTCTTTGAAGAACAAGAAGAAGAAGAGAAGCAGAAACCTATATTCCATCCATCCATCCATTGGGACCATACTCTGTGCAGAGCGTTGGTGCTGCCTAAGCAGTGTCCTTGGCTATTGGGCACAATCCTGGACGGGTCGCCACTCCAACACAGATACCAGCGAGCTGGCACTCATTTTGCCGACCTCGGAAGGATGACAGTTGAGTTAACCCCTCCTGTATTAATTCAACAGCTGAGTGGGATTTGAACTGAGTGGTCTAGAGGACCTGAGGATCCCAAGCCCGCAACCCAACCATTAAGCCAACACCAGGCACGAAGCCTATATTGTGGTGGAGAAAAAGACATGTGTAGCATTTGTGAAAGAGATAAAGGGTTGAAATGCGTTATTAAAATGATGTTTGTTTGTTTGTTTTTTTAAAGAAGAAGCATTTACATTTAATGTAGATTCAGTTTGGAGAAAAGAGGGACATAGAATCTGGACGAGAAGGAAATTCAATAGAAATGAGAATCGTTATGGATGAAATATGAAATTTGTTTGATTTTTTAGATCCTCGTGGAGGATCTCTAATCGTTACTCACGTTGTTGTTCTTGTGGACTTTTTGTTTCACAGCCTACAGTTTTCATCGAAACTTCCTGAAACTTGGCATATATGTATAGTAAAATCCCTGCGCAGACAGTAACCATTTCCAATTCTGAAAATTCATCCTAGAAAAAAAGTTATGACGTCAAAATATCTCCGCTAATGGAAATCGCCAAAAAATTATCTCAAACTCGGCAAGCTTTTTGAATTCTGTTTGCGGGAATCGAACAGGGCATTAGCAGAGATGAATTACCGCACATATGATACATCACTATGACGTCATATAAATTTTTATGACGTCATTCCTATTTTTTGACTTTGTTCACAACCCAGAGTTTTCATCGGATCTTCGTGAAACTTGCCATGTATATGCAGAAAGCCCACGCGCAGGCAGTAACCATCTCCGATTTTGGAAATTCTTCCTAGAAAAAAAAGTTGCCGTCATAATATCGCCGCTAATGGAAATCGCCTATACCATTATCTCCAAAACTAGGCAAGCTGTTTGAATTTTGTTTGCGGGAATCAAGCCGGGCATTAGCACAGATAATTTATCGCAAACCTGATACATCACAATGACGTCATATTCGTTTTTATGACGTCATCATTAAGAGGACGAGGATCTTAGCTCATTTGAGCCGGTTTTTGAAATGAGGAAAGGAAATAGGAATATAAAATAGGATAGTGTTGAGGAAATAGAAGCAAGATACCTGGGAATACACCCAGGACTAAACAGGGCACACTTTCTGTCGGAGGAAGGCCTTGAAAAAGGCCATTCAGGCCTTAACAATATGAAACAAACAGCACAAAACAACAAACAAATTAACATGAAATATTTAACGGGACGAAACAGCAACACACTGACGAATGACACACAAAACACGACAAATCCGATTCACAAAACTCAGCTTTGGTGAGGTGGAACCAAGCAGCTCAACATTCACCGTACATGCTCGAAGAACCCAAACGGGAAGGTTTTCAGGAAATAACTCAGCCCACCGATAGGCCGGATCTGGATTTGGGCCGAAACCAAAATCAAATCGGATTGTTCTCGTCACCGACCCAATTCATCCGCATCGTTTTGTCGTAACTGATCCACAACTTTGAAATATCAAGCGAAAAATCGTTTTTGGCCCTATCTCTCAATAGTGAAGAAACAGTTGGAAATTTTAAAAATTCTCGTATCCGGATTCGGATCTTCACCAAGATCGCAATCAATCCATCCTTGTCAAACACCCAACCTGTCCACAATATTTCGTCCGTATCTATCCACAACTTTTGCAGATATCCTATTCAAAGACAAGCAAACAAAGACAGAGAGACAGACAGGGGTGAAAACATAACCTCAATCCACCATTGGTGCCAGAGGGAATCGATCAGCAAGTTCATTCACGAAGAGTAGACGAATTATCGCCGACAACATGAACAAATTCCAAATCCTCCCCCTAACCTACAAAGGGTACTGCATCAGTAGCACAGCCGCTCCCTCCAGCCAATGATGAAGCCCCGAAGCCTTGTGATGTACACGAAAGAAGAAGAATCAGCAAGCAAGGGGGGTGGGGGGGGAAGGGATGATTAATTAATTAAAGGGAATTTATATAAGGTGGGAGATAGGTGTGCAGTGGGTTAGATGAGGAGGAAAAATGGAAAAGTTTTTTTTATATACAAAGAGGAGTATTTGGGAGAGGGGTGTATCAAGTATTTAGAGGGGTAGGTAGGGTTAAAGATTGTGCCGATTTGCATACATAATATGTTTACAATCGCAATGCTTTATTTCATATCAACATGCAGTGATGCTCCAATGTGTTCTTCTGGATCAGGTTAAAGTTTGGTTCCAGAACCGCCGCATCAAATGGCGCAAGCAGAGCTTCGAACAGCAGCAAGCCCGTCTGGTCCGGCTGGGCTTAGCTCCACAACAAATGGAGAAAGGACACCCAGGAGGCAAAGAAGGGTTGGAAAATGTAGTACCCACTTGTCGAAGCCAACAAGACCGAGCCTGACATCAATACCTGTGGAGCGGGTCTTGCGAAGAAAGAAGCTTAACGGGGAAGAGAGCATGTGTTGAACAGGATCAGCTCGATGCAGATACTGGGAAGTCCCAGAAGGACATTGCGGAGAGTGCCATAAGAGTGGAACGCCCAATAATGGTGGAAAGGTTGGAGTGCGTCGGATGGAATTGTGGTTCACCTGACGCTAATGATTGAAAAAGTGGTGTTGGAGAGTGGTGGAGATTTCCAGCTTCCAAATCACTGTAAAATGAATGGGTTTTGAAAAAATGTCAGTTTTGTGAACAGTTGTACACCGATTCATGCAAAAAGGAAACTTTCATTCATATATTTAATGACATATTATATTTTCTTTTTTGTTATTTAATAAAATTGTATTTTTTAAAGGAAAGCATAATAAAGACCATTTTAGCTGATATTCCAAAAAGGTGGCATCACGACATCCATGGCCCATTCGAGAGGAGGACCTTGTTGAAGATTGTCATCTGATCAGAAAACAAGATCTGCACCACCCAGACCCACGTACAGGCTGCACTGAAACAAAATGGAATGTTTCATATGCAAAAGGGTGTGCCTCAAAACGGTAACCATCCACGGTGCCAGTCCACCTTTGGGTCAATTTATTAATTATGTATGCAAATATGGTGCCATTTGACCTCTACCACCCACATTGTGCTCTCAAAATGTCCCCTTTCCGTGTATTCCTACATCGTAAGATCAACCTACATTAGAACCTCCTATATAATAAACAACAAGAGAGTTCATCGAACACCTGACCCAACGCTGTCTTGAGAAAAAAAGGTTGTGGGCGGGGTCTGCGAGCAGCAAATTCGATTTGTCCTGATGACGTAAAATGCTGTAATATTTTGTCCAAGTACTGCTACGCGGAAGGGTTTTGAAAGTATCATTCAATGGAAATAAAATAAAGATTTGAAAGATTGTCGAAAAAAAAAATTCAGAAGTTTACCACTATTGAGGCAGTGTCTTTTACACCGCCTTATTTAACACGTTACATTAGTTATTCGTGCTTCTTGTTTGTGTCCTTTATGACGTCCTTAAAAACAGTAAGTTTCCTGTTTGGAATGATTTACAACTTTGTTTGACCATAAGGCAGGCAGACAGAGTAAATTTTTTCTATCTCACTGCTCCATGTCCATGCCTGATCGGGACAAGTTCAGAACCGAAGTACGGTTAAACGACATATTCGTTTTTCCATTCATGTTCAAAATAAAACATTCCATTGAAATCATAAACTGACATTGGTAGACAGAAGTGAACCAATTGATTAGCCCTGCTTTTCGCTTCGTTCACGTATGTTAATTACTTGCGTATATGGAATCATCAGTAAACCACCGCCTCACAGTCATTCATAAGTATTTTTGACACAAACCTTTTCCTTCACTCTTCTTATTCTTATTCATCGTAGACTTATTATTAAGCTCTCCAAATCCAGGCTGACTGCATGCCTTCACTCCCTTGCTCCTCTTTTCTCCCATTTGTGGAACCGATTTTCAATCCCTCTTCCCTCCACGCTCCAAGTAAACATTTCACCATCACCTCATGTCACCCCCCATCCCTTCCCTTTTATTTGCACTTCCTTAACCCAACTGAACCCTGGCAGGTTACTGCTCTCTTCTGGCAGGTTACTGTGTTTTCTCCGCTCCTCTCTCGTGGTTTCCTGATTATTCATTCCCTTGCTTTTTTTTGTGCAACTGTGGCCTCCACCGCCACACAGTCAGTTTGTTACATCTTTACCCTCAGTCACCTCGCTGTTTTATGAGCCGAGACCTTATACAAAAAATCCAAATAAATAAACAATGTAACAAATAAACAAATAAGTATTTTTTGCGGGGAATTTTATCCATCACTAGACGACCCGTGAACCCGTTGGGTTCCGTTGTGACAGCGGTTAATAAAAAAATCATTAAAAAAAAAACACAAAAAAAAACATAGCTCCAGCAAACTATACCGCTCAGGTTGTTTGCATTGATCCAATTCTCCCGAAGAGTACTTGACTGAACCGGGAATTGATTTTTTAAATATTTTTTTCGTTGCCAGATTTCAACAAAACTTGATACTGCACACCGTAGGAGAATGGTGAGTAAGGTGGGCCAAAATTTTTCGCGCTATCGTGTACCGTTTTGGCTGTATTTCGGGAACATACATACATACATACAAGATGAGAGTTTTAGTAATATATAGATGTCAGGAATGGTGGTGTCTTGTCAATTATATGTATCATGTATGTATTCCTTCCTGTTCCCCTTTCACATGTATCCCCTCTCCCTAGCTCTCCACCTATTCAGGGGTGTGGATATGGCACAAACAAGATGGGCTGAGTGGCCCCCTCCTGTGTCTGGGTTTCCTTGCATGTTCCTCATGTAACCCACAAGTTAGGATGCAACTTCTGCATTTGTACGCAGGTCATGGAAATCTGTTTTTGATTTTAATTATTGCATTTTTACAAACATCTATTTCGTGACTTGGTAAAGATGGGTGGACGTGGATGCCAACAGTGTTCATAGACTGTTGCCCGAGTGATCTGTTTGGCAGTGCAGTGTCCGGACCACCCGATTCCTGATTCTCCCTGGTGTAGGTGCTTATTATGAAGGACTTAGAGTTGTGGGGAGAGACATCAAAAGTAACTTAAGTATGGTGATTCGTATTTAGACGAAAATTCTCACTTCATGTAAAAAACACCATAACCCAGGGATATCAGAGAGTGTGCAGGCACTCTCTCTCTGTTGGGATGGCACGGAAAAAATATGTCGGTCTCACCTGCTACATACAAAAGTAAAGTTGGAGAATTTTCTTGAAAACGTCGCTTCGGCTCCATATGAGAGCCTACCTGGTCTGTTTAGCTGATTGTCTAGGATTCAAGGTAGTGATCACTTTTCAGTACTCCCGGACTGTGGCAAAAAACAAAAAAAGTAAAAAAAATCCGACATTGGTCAAAACCCGAAAATCATCTTCTCATTCATCATCATCATAATAATCATCTTCAATTTGACACATTTCCGAGCTGCCTCTTTCAATGGCAATGACTCCGGTATCATCCGACAGAGCTTTACTTGGTGCAGCATCGTTCGCTATTGTAATTTTAATAGGTTGAAAGGATTTCAGGAAAAGTACACAAAACTGCATTCCTTTGAAAAGGGATGGGAAGGGATCAGAGGGGTGGGCGGGACAATGACTGTCAATGAGCCTGATTGATTGGGGCGGGGCCATGAGACACATTTGCTCTCGGGTCAATATATGGGTGTGGTTAACGTTGTAATATTATCAAGAAATCAGTGACAGAAAGTACAAACTATTTTGAATGTGAGATCATCTATAAAGTATGTACAGTACCATTACAATGTGAGCATGTCCATAAAGTTTGTACTACAACATTTGTCAATCAGTAGTAGAACATTATATATATATATATATATATATATATATATATATATATATACAGTGGGGAGAACAAGTATTTGATACACTGACACGCGATTTTGCAGGTTTTCCCACTTACAAAGCACGTAGAGGTCTGTAATTTTTATCATAGGTACACTTCAACTGTGAAAGACGGAATCTAAAACAAAAATCCTGAAAATCACATTGTTTGATTTTTAAATAATTAATTTGCATTTTATTGCATGAAATAAGTATTTGATACATCAGAAAAACAGAACTTAAATATTGGTACAGAAACCTTTGTTTGCAATTACAGAGATCAGACGTTTCCTGTAGTTCTTAACCAGGTTTGCACAGACTGCACGCAGGGATTTGGCCCACTCCTCCATACAGATCTTCTCCAGATCCTTCAGGTTTGGGGGCTGTCGCTGGGCAACACAGACTTTCAGCTCCCTCCAAAGATTTTCTATTGGGTTAGGTCTTGAGACTGGCTAGGCCACTCCAGGACCTTGAGATGCTTCTTACGGAGCCACTCCTTAGTTGCCCTGGCTGTGTGTTTTGGGTCGTTGGCATGCTGGAAGACCAGCCACGCCCCATCTTCAATGCTCTTGTTGAGGGAAGGAGGTTGTTGGCCAAGATCTCGCGATACATGGCCCCATCCATCCTCCCCTCAATACAGTGCAGTCGTCCTGTTCCCTTTGCAGAAAAGCATCCCCAAGAATGATGTTTCCACCTCCATGCTTCACGGTTGGGATGTGTTCTTGGGGTGTACTCATCTTCTTCTTCCTCCAAACACGGCGAGTGGAGTTTAAACCAAAAAGCTCTATTTTGGTCTCATCAGACCACATGACTTCTCCCATTCCTCCTCTGGATCATCCAGATGGTCATTGGCAAATTCAGACGGGCCTGGACATGCGCTGGCTTGAGCAGAGGGACCTTGCGTGCGCTGCAGGATTTTAATCCATGACGGCTGTGTGTTTTTCTTATGGTTTTCTTTGATACTGTGGTCCCAGCTCTCTTCAGGTCATTGACCAGGTCCTGCCGTGTAGTTCGGGCTGATCCCTCACCTTTCTCATGATCATTGAGGCTCCCACAAGGTGAAATCTTGCATGGAGCCACAGACCGTGGGAGATTGACTGTTATTCTGAACTTCTTCCATTTTCTAATAATTGCGCCAACAGTTTGTTGCCTTCTCACCAAGCTGCTTGCCTATTGTCCTGAAGCCCATCCCAGCCTTGTGCAAGTCTACACTTTTGTCCCTGATGTCCTTCGACAGCTCTCTGGTCTTGCCCATTGTGGAGAGGTTGGAGTCTAATTGATTGAGTGTGGACAGCTGTGCTTTTATGCAGATAACGAGTTCAAACAGGTGCAGTTAATACAGGTAATGAGTGGAGAATGGGAGGGCTTCTTAAAGACAAAACTAACAGGTCTGTGAGAGCCGGAATTCTTACTGGTTGGTAGGTGATCAAAATACTTATTTCATGCAATAAAATGCAAATTATTTATTTCAAAATCATACAATGTGATTCTCAGGATTTTGTTTTAGATTCCGTCTTTCACAGTTGAACTGTACCTATGATAAAAATTACAGACCTCTATATGCTTTGTAAGTGGGAAAATCTGCAAAATCGGCAGTGTATCAAATACTTCTTCTCCCCACTGTATATATATAATATATATATATATATATTATATATATATATATATATATATATATATATATATATATACATATTATATATATATATATATATATATACATATATAATATATATATATATATATAATATATATAATATATATATATATATATATATATATATATATATATACATACATACATACATATACATATTGTTGCGGGCGGGGGTCGGTGGCGAGAATGACCACGAGGTGGGGAAAGCGACGTCGTCTCCACCAGACTCCCCGGAATGTAGGCCGTCGCTCCGGATAATTCCGTGACGCGGCGGGTCGCTGAACCGACTATGGTCGCCAATATTTCAACTGCGTAGTGTAGGGTCTATTTGTCTATAACCAATTTACCTAATTAACTACGCGATTTCGACTACCGGGGAAACCACGCCCTCGGCACGTCTTGCTCGAACCGGGTCACTCTACGACTGCGGTCGAGTTCCAACTATCGACTACCAACTCCGGTTCGGGTGCAGGCCGAGCGGAAACTGCCAAAGCCGTGCCGGCTGGATGAACGGATTATCGGGAATAAAAACCCGCTCAACTCAGATCCGAACCATGCTGGACCAATGCAAGAAGGGACGGAAATGGACTGGGAACATTTCTGTAATGATTTATTTACAGTAAATGAAGACAAAAAGCAAGACAACGTGAATATGCAAGCAAGGAATATTTATAATGATCCAAAAACACTTATTCAGTTCTACTTAAAGACGGGCCCA
>CM068953.1:25944469-25961818 GCA_035128595.1 Eptatretus atami | reverse complement strand
AACTCTCCCAATGTGTCATGCGAACGATGCTCTTGTCGTAGTCTGTGATAATGGTGATTGTGGAGTGAAGAGGGTGGATAGAAGGAGGATGGATGAACTGAGTGCGGAGATTGTGGCATCATGGCTTGACGGAGAGATTGTAAAATGCAGGCTGAAGTGGGCTGGACACGTGTGTTGGAGGAAGAGAGAATGGGCAAAGAGAGCGGATAGCTGAGGGAGCAAGGTCGGAAGGAAAAGAGAAGACTCGTGGTTGAGATGGCAAAATTGTGTGAGGAGGGATATCAAAGAAGGTGGGAGTGGTTGGAGAGTGGACGAGACGTTGCTGAGGACAGGGGAAGTGGAGGAGGGATATCACAGAAGGGGAGTGGTTGGAGAGTGGAAGAGTTGGCCTGAGGACAAGGGGAAGTGGAGGAGGGATATCCAAGAAGGTGGGAGTGGTTGGAGAGTGGAGAGAGGTTGGCTGAGCGAAGGGGAGTGGGAGGGGGATATCAAGAGGTGGGAGTGGTTGGAGAGTGAAGAGAGTTGGCTGAGGAATGGGGGATGTTGGAGTATTGTGGTAAAAGGCAGGGCAGAGTTGAGTACTATTGGACGCTTACCCCTTGTAAAGGGAAGGGAAGAAAAGAGAAGAAGATGAATGTTGATAATTATCTGATTGATGGTGACTTGATAAAATCAAGTCAGTTTGAGGTGTTCACCCAGTACCAATTAATGTTGTTAAAAACATCATAAATCAAAACATCATTAAAATATTTCAAAAAACTATTTTTGTAACATTTTAGCAAATGTTATTATGTATCAACCTATTTTAAACACAATGTGTTTTGTCTGTCCCCTTCATAAGAATGATTTAAAGAAGGTTTTTAAAGGCCCAATCTTTTAACATGACTGTGTGTTCACTCTGGTTATTTTTCGTCAGGATTTAAAAAACCTCAAAAACATTTTTTACAAGGCGCAGGGAGATGTAATTGCTGCACATGAATGTGCATGTGCGCAGAGTAAAACTGAGTGTTCTTCCGTCCATAGATCTCTAATAAATAAAGAGATCGTAGTCGTCGACTTAAGCGAACTTGATCGACTTTATGACCAGCCGGGTCCCACTTCCCCCCGTCCAGAGCACCGCACAGAAAGATATTAAGCCTCAGTTCTGTGCAATGGATGGGGGAGTTTAAAGTAGTAAGCTCCTACTTCGGGTTTACAAAAACCAATCTGTATGCAGGCTAGTGACAACCTCTGTTGCGGTGTGACACTTCTGTATGCAGGCTAGTGACACACTCCCTCTGTATCGGTAGGACACCCTCTGTTCGGCTAGTTGACCCACCACCACATAGCATCTATATCAATCAATACTTGGATTAAAAGAACTGTAGTTTATTAATGCATAGTATTATTACTAGGTATTATTGGAAAATTAATTTTGTGAGTCTACTGGTTAACTCAAGTCGAATGTTCTGGAAGGGGGATATTTTTCCCCTCAGATGAGTCACTTCATCTTCCTGAACGCTTTCATGTAGTCCGAAACTTTCCATAGTCTTATGGCGCCGTCGTCAACACCCTGTAGCAGGCGTAGGGGTTTAACGAACTATTATGCTAATGCTTGAAGCCAGTTCTTATGACCGATGTTTTGTAAGTCATGAAGATGCAGTTAGCGGTGTATTTCCTTTTTTTTTAATATACAGATGTTTTTAAATAAAGTAAATTGACATTCAGCATGTAATGTATAAATGAAGTAGTGTGCATATAACTTGTGTTCATTGTTTTAAGTTAATTCGACTAAAGCTTCACTGTAATTTTTGGTCTGGGAGAGTTCAGGGTTCTTATTAATCTGTTTGTTTGTAGTATTTATGAGGCATACGGGGATAGAGGAAGTTTGAAGGGTATAATTGAACCGAGAGCAAATTTCAAAAAAAATGGTGTGGTGTTCAGATATAGTCTAGAATTGAATCATATACATTTGATTCTCTTATATGAGGAGGAGATACGATTTGAATCGAGATTTAGCATTTGGAGCCGTGACTTGCTCGACCTTGGACGAGACTTGAAAGTTTAATCGTTGTGCATGTCTATGCTCTAATCCATTCACTATTGGTTATTTGTTCACTCGTTTGATTGTGGAGGACGACGTAGTCGGCCGGACGTATAAGACGACGGCGCTTTGAGCAGGTTATTATTAGGTATTTATGAGATATGGAGCTGACTAAAAAGACATGCATGGATGAGCGACCGGAGACATGGGGGAAGCAAGGTTTATGCTTACACAGTGTAATAACCTGTCGTATATTATTTATATATATATTATATGTTAGAATTCGGCCCACGGCGTGCGAACGACGTTTTTACTAATAGTAGGATCGCGACCGCGGACAATTCGTGTGATCGGACAACGCCGGAACCTGTCCGGGTGGGTTTTACCAAGGTGCAATTTTTCTACCACGCAAAATAGGGTATCGTCGGAGTATCGAATCTAAGGTCACTTGCGGGTCGCCTAGGGAGAACGTACGGGGAAGGTGCTTGGACGAAGTAGCGGTCGTTCGTATGAGTGATACAGCGGGTATTATGCGCGTCGATCGATTCTATTTCGGGTATTTAAAACCAATATTTCGGATGCATTGGGTTCAATGGGGAAAAGACATGAACGGGTACATCACACAGCTTTTATTTTTGAACTGGACTTACAGACATGCAATCAATGCAGGGTTTTCAAGAACCGTATACAGGAAAATCATGCACGGGATGGGGGTAAGAGCAAGAGCCAAGGTGAAGCATAGAGTTATAAGCATTTAGTAGCCGTATAACAGTTTTACTTGCAGACACGGCACATGCATTAAAGCAAAAGGCAAGAGGGGCGCAGACAGGGTGTTGACTTTATGGTGGAGCTGGATGACCGACGGACCGAGTTGGAGTTTGCAACTGTGGTGGCGATGGGGCGGCTTCTCGGGGGCTCTTCTCCGGGTTGCGCAGATGGTGCAGAGTGAAAGGGCGCTTCGTCGCGCTTCGTGACGGCCGGCTCACTGACTGCGGCTAGCGACTCCAAACCGAACACGACCCAAGACTTCGAGCCAAGGGCAGAAGAGCCAGGCCAGAAAACAAACACACACGCTGGCGTTCTGTTGCGGCCCCTTATATGTTACGCTGCCATCCCTTTTTATGTACGCACCTACCGCTCTGCGGAAGTTCAGAAAAGGGGGTGCCTCTCGCACTCCGAGCTGGGGGCCAGGAATCATTTTTGGAAGGTCCAGGGAGATTCATTCTAATCAGGCAATTTTTTACCTTTGACTTGCTGGATCGACTTCCACCAGGGGGAAAGAGTTGGTTGGGTTTGGTGCGATGTGGTTGTTTGTGGTTTGAGGTGATCGTGGGTTGTTGTGGGTTGAGGGATCGTGGTGTTGTGGTTGAGGCGATGTGGTTGTGTGGTTTGAGGCGATCGGGTGTGTGGTTTGAGGCGATGTGGTTGTGTGGTTTGAGGGGATGTGGTTGTGTGGTTTGAGGCGATGTGGTTGTTGTGTTGAGGCGATCGTGGTGTTTGTGGGTTTGGGCGATCGTGGTGTTGTGTTAGGCTGGTGGTGTTGTGGTTTGAGCGATCGTGGTTGGTTGTGGTTTGAGGCGATGTGGTTGTTGTGGTTTGAGGCGATGTGTTGTTTTGTGTTTGGGCGATCGTGGTTGTTGGTCCAAATAAGATAGTAAGAAAGGTATTCAGGTAAGCCCTAGAACGAATAATTCCATTAACACGGTGGGGAAATTACTGAACAGACTATCGATATAAAGGGCTGTCACTGAGTTAGCAGCGTATGCAGATTATGAAAAATTTTTAAAGTGGCCGTCCGATAGTTATCGGGTGTTATTGTAGTTAGGTGAGGCTGAACATCATAGGTCATTACGTGGTTTAAACAGTGTTTTTTTGGTTCCAAAATTTTGCATGCTTGAATTTTACCGAGTATCGGCGTTTGGCTACGTTAGTACGCTGGCCATAAGTTGTAGGCGTTTATGCTGATCGTTGACACCGTTTTGTATGCTTTAATCTAAGTGAAAAGTAGAGGTTTCGTACCGAACTATTTCTAACCTATAGTGTTTTCTAAGCAGCTACGGTTTTCATATTGACCGCTACTGAGTTCTCATAGGAAACACGTAAGTAATGTTTAGGGTACCGTGATTATTTTTAACCTATGATAAGTTTGTTGCGCTACACGGTTGTTCAACTTGACCACGCTACTTGAAAATTCTCATAGTCGAAAACTAAAGTATGTTTAGGGTACGTGATTATTTATACCTATGAATAGTGTTGGGAATTATTAGTATGCATAGAAGGAAATATGTTTGGCCTGGTTGTGGACGACTAAACACGATACAATCGTTTGGTATATATTATAATTTTGGCTTCTGTGTTCATTACTAGTCATTTATGCATTTGGTCAAGTTGTTTTTAATCTTTAAACGTAAAAAGAAATATTTCATCGTGGGAATGAGGAAAAAATTAGCCCGAAAGGACATCGAATGGTGCAAGTAGTCTCCTTATTCGTGGAACGATAGAGGTATCATACCACTTCCCATCACGCTACATACATATATAATATAATATTTATACTGTCAGCACACAATTATATAGTTTAACTACTATGATTAATGGTTGGACATAATAATGGGAGTTCTGGAACTGATGGTTCCTCTTGGTGAGCATTTGTATATCTAATTCCTTACTAAGCTCAATAGCATTACGGTGTGTAAGTTAGGACTTCAGTAGTTCTTGTGGTGTACGGAGACGTATCTAATTGTCAAGAAATGTGCGTTTAGATACGTTACACTAGGTTCATAGCTGTTCTCCAAAGGTATGAAAGAGTTTACTTGGTTAAAGTGTACATAGGTTAACGATGTTTATCATAGTTATAGCAGTAGTATTGGTTGGCGTTACAATTAGGTTAATGCAGTTCATTTAGGTTTCAAGCACGTTAACATAGTTGAGCAGCTATCATTAGGTTAAAGGACGTTAAATTTGTTGAAATAGGCGTTGCGGTATGTTAAATATTGTTGATGTTTCGACTTATGAGTACTAAAGTAGTGTGTCGTGTGTTAAGATCGGGAGCGTGCAGGAATATGAATACGATTGCGGAACGTGTTCCTCGCCAGTACGTTTGTATTTCAGATGCTTGAAATTTCACGTCAGTAATATGAAGCGACTTCATCATTTCCAGCCTACTTCTTAGTAATACATTACTAATCGTTTGACGGTGCCCCGCGTTTTAGCACATTTTTCATAGGCGGATCCGTGGCAAAATGTCAAGGTGTGATTGCGAGTTGACACTTCAAAATTCTCAGGCGGTATATTTAATGGCCTCGGACGGTTTTTAATAGGCCTACGCCCAGCGAGTTTTGCAGCCGATAACTTTAGCGCGCTTGCGTAGTTAAACTATCGTTTGGACAAGTTGTGAACGCGACAACAGGCTAAGCATTCCGTTGGTAAAGTTATGCATAACAAACGAAACTTTGTGCCGTACATATGTTATGCATACGACCAACAGTTATGAAATCGCCAAAACCTTTTAAAAAAAAAAATAAATTCGCGTCGCACCGTTTTCTACATTTTTATCGTTCATTGCTGCTAAAACGTAAGGTGTGCAGGGGCCAACTGAACTGGACTTTATGGTGTTCTGTGATTTCCACGCGTAAATTATATTAATATATATCTGATATAAATATATATATATTGTTTTTTATGGGGTAATGGGGAATTTAAGTAAAGGGAGGATTGTTAGGTAGCTGTCATGATGAGGCCGAGGCCGGATGTATAAGTAGTGGAACGTCAGCTTAAGATTGTTATGTCGCAGGGGGGGGGGGAGTGTTCGTTAATTAGGCCAGGAATTAAGGCTATTTTCAGTTGTGATTGACTTGCATTTTACATTTTTGCTTTCCAAGCCGGCTTAAAAGGAACGGCGCTTTACACGGAGCATGCCCGATGATGCGGGATTGGTAGTGTGGCATGAGAGGAGGGCATGATTGAGAGGAGAGCAGGGGGTTGTGGTGAGGTATCGATTGAAGAACGAGGGTGCTCATGGTGGCTGTCAACCTAGAAGGCTGTGATTTTCATGTTGTGCTGTTGATTTTCGTGTGTGAGCAGATGCTAGATTACTGTTCGGGCTGAGTAGCGAGTTTGTTATTTATGAGAGAGAGAGAGAGAGAGAGAGGAGAGAGAGAGAGAGAGGAGAGAGAGAGGAGAGAGAGAGAGGGAGGGGATGTCTCCCATAATGCGGATGATGTTGGTGTTTCAAGGGATGAGGTGGGCGGCTTGTGAGCGGATGGTGTAAGAGAGGAGCGGGTTCGGACTTTGTTGTGGAAGGATGTATGAGGTTTGTGGGTTACGAAGGAGGACCAGGGTGAATTAAACGTGTTTCGCATGGGGAGTGGCTCGACCATTTTATTGCAGTTCACATGATGTGCGGTTTGATCCAACTCTCCAGATTATTCTGGTGAAGCCTAAGTGCAGATAAAGAAGGGATTTAATTTTATTTATCTTTTTCTTGTCTGTATTAAGTCTGAGATGGAGACGTCTCAATTAGCTTTAGTTTACCTCACAATTTTTTTCATACTTGATTTATTTTATTATAACTTTTATTTAGTAATTAACTTTATTTATTAGAGTGCTTGGTGTGTCTATTATCGTGGGTGTTTAGTTTAACCTTGTCTCCGTCTGGTAAACGTCTTGTAGTGCTTGCACTCGCGTTCCACACGCTATCCATCAGCTGTCTTACGGCGTGGACACGATATGTATCTTTTTTAATAAAGATCTTCTCTGTGAATGGTGGGAATAACATTAGTCTTAATATCATTAAACCCAGTGGTAGGATTATATATATAGACTTTCCATGCTCTTTGGTGACGAAGTGCACAACACTAAAAACGGGCAGTAATTTTTTGAATATATGCTATTTTGTTTTGGTCTCTCAGGTGGATCTTTAAAAATTGTGTAGTTGGATCGGGATTTGGATCTACAAATCGCTATTTGGTCGTGGTCTCCAATCTGTCCATTTTGTCCGAATCCTCCTTTTTTGAGATATTTATGCACATTAGTTCAGCACGATCTTCAATGTGAGATCTTAAAAATTAATATTAGTTACCAATCGAATATTTTTTCTTGTCAACCTGTTACAAGTTCATCGATCAGTCATTTTGAGATATCGTACACAGTCTTCTCACTAATATGATGTGGCGGACAGCAGGTTTTTTTTTTCAATGTGCAGGGACCGGTATATTTATTTGTTATGATCCGAGAAATATTGTTTGAACATCCTAGTATATTAATTTACTGAAAAATATTAAATATAAATGAAATATAAAAGGTTGCATACATTTTTAAATTTTTGTATTATAGTATATAGAAAGATTATCTCTCTTCGTTTTTGATTTGCTTATATATTATTTTTCAAGATTTATACATTACATGTTTATATTATGAAATGTCTGGAGTCGCCAGGACCGGAGTCAATGATCGGAAACTGGAACATCTCCGGGAGCACGTCCGCGTACACAAATTTGAGTGACTGTGTACAAAAAACAACATAAGAAGGAAGGGGTGAAAACATACTCCTTCTTTGTGGTAGGTAATAAGCGCTATGTAGCTTTTTGAATAAATGTGGTTATGTGTCATAATTAAATAGGCGGATACGCTTATAAAAATATTCTTGTCCACAACACACCACAACAGACACAAACACAACAACTGGTCACGATACGTGTTCACGTCGAGAGAGGTCCTTTCAGGGCCTCCTGTATCAAGCACTTGATATGGGTGCTTTTCAAGATCGGATTGGTGTGTGGGCAAAAATGATATACGAATGTTTTTTTAGAGCCCACAGATGCTTGACTGTGTTATATCATACATACATGTCATATAGAACATGATACATATACGTAGGTTTTTTTTTTTCTGTTTAATTCTCAAATGTTATGTGTGTTTCTAGTAGGTTTTGTTTCAAAGTTGGTGCTATTTTGTGGTTTTTCGTCGACTTGGCTTACGGGTTTTGAGGTACAACGTTTTTCCCTATGGGTATGATCGGTTTTATTTTTTTCTTCGCAATAATTCGATTATATTTTCCACATTTCCACGCCACCTCTCAATAAGTCCTGTTTGTTGTCTTAAATTAAAACAACAAAAACAAAAAAAAACCTTTCTCCTTGCTACCGAGTCGATTTTCTTTTCTCTTTCTGCGGCAACCATCTTATCGATTGGAGTGCCACTTCTCCCATTTTCAAGATTTCTCCACCACCTTCTTTGGCTTTACTATTCTTAAATAATCAATTTATAATTTCTTGTATCTTTCTATCGTACACTTCTGTCAGTGTTCTCTTTCACCATTTCCTGCCGTTTATAGACCAGAGTTATCTGCGTTTACAGTTAATTCCACTACCCTCACGTTTATTAATTCCTTTCGAATGTTAGAATCCTTTTTAAAATAGATAATAATACTTATTTTTGATATACCATTCCAGTGCTTGCGTAAGTGTCTGTTTCACGCTATACGTAAAATTACATTCCCCTACGATTTTTACCACTTCCTTCCTATATGATGAACTCTCTCAAAATATATATTATAATAATATATACTATATTCTCAATACAATAAGAATCTAAACGTTTCTTAGATGCTTCATCTTCCTCTTTCACGTGTGGTTCTCATTACTGTTTCATAATTAACTCTTTCTTCTATTTAACCAGATTGCTCTCATCGTATCTTTTTGACATACTTGCTAAAAAATCAACTGTAAGATGATTTTTCTCCCATTCTCTAATTTGTTTATTGCATCTCAGAAGATGTGTTTAATCACAATCTGATAAAATTTTAAAACGTTTGCTCGAGTTGTTCACTTCCCTAATTTTTTTTTCCACTTAGTGCCCATTACACTCTCCTCCTGAGAACCATGCATATCTTATCGATTCTCACTTTTCTAAAAACCCTGCTTTTCCCACCATTCACCCTTCCTGTCTTCAAAAGTTGCCGACATATATCAAAAAGTGTTTCCCTGCCTCTCATCCATCTCATACATCTAATCCTCAATGATTTGCTCTCCACCAATACAGAGATTTTCCTCGTATTTTCGGCCCCGTATCTGCATCAAATCTTTCACACTTCTTAGTACTCGAACTTCCCTACAAAGATACTCCCTCTTTTTGCAACAGTGTGGACTCAAATATCCGGGCCTTCGCTCAGATCTTTGCAGATTTCCATACAGGTTCGGCACTGAACACAGACATATCTGTGCGAACAGAGCAGAAACTTTCCTCCCTCAAGACGTCTCTGACAACCTAGTATCTCTCCCTGGTTACTCCCTTCTCCAATATGACAGACTTGAGCCTCGTCCTGGTGGAGGAGTTGCTCTCTTCATCAAAGACTCTATTCCTCACTCTTCATGCACTGCCCTCACTTCCCCACACCCCCAGGAATACCTCTAGCTACTGCTTTCCCTCCACTCCCATCTCATGTTTATATGTGTGCTGTACCATCCACCAAACAGTGATGACTCCATTTACACCTCACTATCCAAAAAAATGGACCAACTTCTATCCTCTCATCCGAACTCTCTCTTCCTCATATGTGCTGACTTCAATTGTCATCATGCCAGTTGGCTGGGTATGGGTACCTCTCTCACCTGCCATGGCACTTCAGCAAAAGACTTCTGCGACTCATTGGGACTGACTCTAATTGGGTCATTTTTCCTTGAACCAGATTCAAGCTATGTGGTATCATCTCTTCTGGATCTGATTTTGACAAATCTTCCGAAAATTTGCTTGTTCCTCCGCTCTATCGGTTCTTCTGACTGTCCTTGTCAAGTGGAATCTCTCTGGCTGTTATAGAGAACCACTCACACGTCGAGTTGGACATTTCATAAGCGACTGGGGGGTTCCAGCAAAGCTACAACTTCTAGACTGGTCTCCATGCACTTTCTTTCTCACAATAATCATCTGGGATTCTTTTCAAGAAATGCTTCCTATGCGAGCCAGATTTTCCCTCTTCGTCTTCATTGTCTACCTTCCTGTGCCAGTGGTTCACTGAAGCTTGTGGAAAGGCAGTTTTCCTGAAATAACTTGCCTTTGCCTCATGGAAAGCAAACCCAATTGAGGGTAATCTCAGTTCCTTCCATAAAGCTTGGAGCAAGTGTGTGTCCACCCTCAGGAGAGCCAGAAAACAACACCTTTCAAATCTCAAGTTTGAACTCTCAAACCTCTCTCCCTCCTCCAAATGCTGGTGGCATTTAATCAAATCTGTTTCTGGTGTATGTTCCCCCTCCATCCCCTCCCTTACCTCAAATGGCTGCACTGCTGACACCGCACATGAAAAGGCTGAATGCCTAAACTCAGTGGTTTCATCTAAATCTTGTGTCCAAAACCCATCGCTTTCTGTACCCACGTCACCCAGTCGCACCCAACTGTCCCTGAGCTCTGTGTCCTTTTCTCCTGACAAAGTGGAGAGTTTGCTGTTAACCCTCGACTCAGATTCTGCAACCGGTTCCTAAATGGAGTTCTCGCATCCACTCTTCCTGTCCAGACTGGAGTTCCTCAAGGTAGCATTCTGGGCCGTGTTCTTTTTCTGGTTTTCATGAATGATCTCTCTGACTCTCTGGAAAATCCTCTTTATCTCTTAGCTAATGACTCCACCCTCTGTCGTCCCATCTGTCATCCCTCAGAAAGGCTAGCCGCAGCTTCTTCGCTCTCTGCACATTTGGATAAAATCACAAACTGGTCCAACAAGAGGAACATGTCTTTCAATCCTGACAAATCTCACTATGTCTCTCGAAAGGAACCAATTTAGAACGCCCCCCCCCCACATCTACTTTCTCAACAATCCTCTGAGAAAAGTCCTTTCATTCAAGCTTCTAGGTCTCACTATCTGCCATGATCTTTCCTGGGAAAGCCACATTTCAAACCTGGCCTCCACAGCGAGTCACCGACTTGGAATCCTCTGTCGTGCAAAGTCCTTCTCGGCCAACCTGAGCTCCTGACCACATACAAAGCTTTTGTCTGCAGCTGATGGAGTACTGCTCTCCCTCCGGGCTGTTGCTCCTGCCTCGCACCTTTCTTGGCTTCACGCTGTGGAAACCAACGCATTTAGGATCATTGGCATCTCCCGTGATGAGGCTGAGTCTTTGGGCCTCTCACTCTCTCACCACAGGCAGGTCAGTGGTCTTTCTGTCTTCTACCATCTCCTCTCCAGTCTCGCCCCCCCCCCACTCTGTCTGCTATATGCCCCCACCATATTTCCGAAGGGCGCTCAAGGACCGCCATCAACCCCCTTCTGGTAAAACTACCAAAATCAAGAATCACTGCTCACCTTACACTCTTTCATTCCTCTTTTTTCCCACCTTTGGAATAAACTCCCACACTCTCTTCAATCCCATTCTTCCCACTAGGCCTTAAAAACAGGTGCTCACTACCACCTCTTATCATCCCCCATCCAAATCCTTAATCTTTTCCACCTCCGTTAATCCACCCCAAACCCACCTCCTTCAAAATCCCTGCTATCCTTCCTGAAAGTCCCTGTAGTGTCCATCTTTTATACCCCGTGTTCCCCGCCCCCATCCCTCTCCCTTCCACAGATCTCCTAATGTCTCTGTTCCCCACTGTTTTGTCCTTCCCCTCCCGCCCCTCTCGTCTCATGCCCCCCTTGCTGTGCGTTGTGTGTTAGCTCTCATACGAGCCTCGACAAGGTATACAAAAAAACAAAAACAAAAACATGGTATGTCGAACTCCATTGTATCAGGTAACGGATCGTCATTTACGAGTTCAGAGTTTCAGAACTTTTGTAAAATGTATGGCATTAAGTACTACACATCTGCCCCCTACAAACCTGCCAGTAAAGGTCAAGCCAAACGTGCTGTTCATATCATCAAGAATGGTCTAAGCCACGTCAAGGAAGGCTCCATTCAATCTCGTCTAGGTCATGTGTTGCTCCACTACCGCACCAGATCACATCAAATCACTGGTCGCTCACCTGCCAAGCTTCTGATGGGTCGTGATTTAATAACATGGTTCTCAATAGTGCATCCGGACGAACCTGAGTGTTTCCTCATGAAAACTTTTCACCCATCAAAGTACCTGAACTCCTTCCTGACCCTGTACCCCTTATTGAGAAGCCCACAGCAGTCGCAAGCAAGGACAGCCCTCCACCTGCCCTTAGAAGAAATCAGCTCCTCATTGTCTGTAAGCCTCTTGAGCATCTTGATTTGTAAAAATAACAGAAAAAGAAAAAGGGTGTGGGGGGAGATGAGATGAGATGTATCGGTCGTTTATGTTAATGCATGCATACAATTGTGGGAGAGAAAAATAATTATATTCATGTACTCTCAATTATAATTGTTGCTGGTGCTTTATAAATTTAATTTTTATGCTAGAGTCGAATTGGCTGTCAGTTATGCTTCCCTTTACCCAAGAGTCTTTTGACCTAAATGTTGATAAAATGAATGTCTTGCTATGGAACAAAGTGACCTGGGTGAAACACTGCAACTTTTTTCATGATTCTTTTACCTAGTGGACACGTATTGCAGTTGGAGTTCTTTTGCCTAATGCTTATGAGCCCCCTCCACTCCCACAAAAGCATATAAATGCGAGGAAATGTAATCTTAGTTTAGGGCAAATCATTGTGGATGTATACCATCTGTGTTTTGGACTCCGTGGTACCATGTTAAGAATAAAGGTGATCTGATCAAATGTACTTTCCGTTGTGGACAGTGAATTAATTGTTTCTTACAAATTGAGTAGTAGGATTTACACCGAGTCAGTTAACAACAAAATTCCACAACACATGGGTGCAGCGGGGAGTGGTTAAGGAGAGTCATGTGACCTGACCATGCTCCGGTGCTGTGCTGTGTTGTGCCCGTGCCTGGATTAAACCTGTTGTTCCCACGTCAGAGTCTTCGTCCCTGTTTATTGAATGCATTACAGTAATGGCTGCTATTAGGCCGCGCCCCCACGTACACTTCTTCGTTGCGGTTACCTGGGCTGCAAGCAAAATTGTTTGTGTACTGTCGTCTACTGATGTCGTTATGTTACTTTTATGCTTCGCTTTGGAACACTCATTTGAAACCATTGGGTTATTTTGAAGCATTTATAGTGGATTAGGATGGAGTGTTTTCACATTTGGGTATTATCGGCCACACATCAGGGGCCGCCAGTGACTCCCAAGAGGCGCAATGAAGAACAGTGACTTCGTGGTTCGGGTGGTTGGCTTGGGATCCTAGGGTCCTGGCTTCGAGACCTGTTGGCTGCTGAATTAACACCAGGTGGGGTTGACTCAGCTTGTCATACGACCTTCTGAGGTCGGTGAAATGAGTACCAGTGTATTGGTACAGGGGCACAGCATCAACGACACAGCCATGCTCCAAGAAATGATAGCTACCCGGCAGCCAAAGCTGCCAAAGGAAAGAAGAGAAATAGCATTTTTTTTCTTGGAGACCATCGATCCATCCATTGGGACCACACTCTGTGCAGAGCGTTGGTGCTGCCTAAGCAGTCTCCTTGGCTATTGGGGACAATCCTGGACGGGTCGCCACTCCGACACAGTATACCAGCAAGCTGGTACTCATTTTGCTGACCTCAGAAGGATGACAGGCCGAGTCACCCCCACCTGGTATTAATTCAACAGCGAGTGGGATTTGAACTCATGGCCCAAGGATCCGAAGCCCACCACTCGAGCCATTAAGCCAACACCAGGCTTTCTTGGAGACCGCCATGTTGTTAAGCGGTGCCGAGCGTTCCGTTCCGTTGTAATGCTTACTTGAGCGCTTTGAATCAAGCAAGCTGCTTGGAAAACGACAGCAAGCCACTTGTTAATGTTAACCAATAGGAATGGAAATGATTCGAACACAATTTCATTTTGTACGTTTAAAGAAAGATGTAAAAACAAAAACCGTCATTAGGAAACGATCTGCCAACTACTGTAACACGTGCGATGCTAAGGACGTTTAGTTGTGAGTTGTGTTTATTAATGACTCGCTGAGTCTTGCTGAGTTGTGTTTATTAATGACTCGGAATCGATGAACTCGTGTGACTTAGAAATGTCTGAGTGTTGAACTTCGAGCTGTGTCGTCATGAAAAACGACCAAATCACATTTGTAAACAGAAATGGTTTGATTGAGAAGCCACTCCACTGCCCATCTTCCCCGGATGTCCTTTGTTGAAATCCCAACTCGGTTGGATCATGGCGTGCTGTTTGAACGGAGCCACTGCAGTCTGTCTTTCCCGCTCCGCGGGGAGGTAGCGTCACTGGTGTGGTGTGCATGACAGGGTTCATGTGTGAAAAGTAAAGTTTAATTTAAAATAAGTGAAAAAATAGGGGATTGTACTGCATTTGATATAATAATTATCATTTCAGTGAGATAAATTCTATAAATTGATATATCGATGAAATATATATATATATATATATTATATTATATATATATATATATATATATATATACATATATATAATATATATATATATATATATATTATATATACACATATGAAGACACAAGGGGAAAACCAGAGATGTCACTTTTATAAATTTCAGGGTTATTGCACCTGCAATAGTTGGCAAAAAGGTTTCCTCTCACAAATATTACTTTAACAAATAACCAGGGTGTCACATAATTTATATGGTATAAAGTTTAGCCGGTGCAATGAAAAAACAAGTGTTGTCAAAGCTGAACAAGTAGAAACCCAGAGTTGTCAGTACTTTACTCCTGGTTATCTCCCTTTCATTCATGTTAACTGTTCCACCATAATATTCAGTTGAGAAACTAAAAAATGAAAGGTTATAAACTTTCACAGCATAAAACTCTGAGCACTACAATGGCCTATTTGGTTATATCATGGGCTCCGTAGTTGGTGCATATCGTGGTTCAAGCCTGGTCAAACCTTTATTGTGACTTTTATGGGACCCACGCCGTGGCTTAATGGTTAGCGCGTCTGAGTACCCATCCTCATTCGATGTACCCACCGCCCAATCAACCTGCTTAGGTATATGAGGGGGTCACATGAGGTGACTTCGGCTATCGCTGCGCGGGGGGTGGTTTATCCTTGGTTTCCTCCCGGTTTCCATCATATTAAGTAGTACGGAGTAAGAAATGGAGAAATCCGTCGTCATATAAGCGAAATACCCTTGAGTATGGCGTTGAACACCAATCAAACAAAAAAAACAATGACCGTTTAATGTAGAGAAAAATAATCTGTGATCACCAAAGTCATGTAATGTATGCTAATAACCAACAAGCATGAATTTGCTACACATCCTGGGTTAAAATTGCATGGCAATTATTAAACAAGGGAATAACCAGTGAGTGTCAGTTTGCAACATTGACTCGTTCTTTGCTCTTAAATTAAATAACACAGAAGCTTGGCAAATGCTACATGCTTAATTTGATCGGCCAATGATCACTCTTCCTTTTACTGGAAAAGAAATCTATATGACAGTTATTAAAACAGTCCACCAAAGTCTGAAAACTCTTGTTTCAGTTTCTTCAAAATTGACTTATCCTGACATCTCTGGTTTTCCCCTTGTGGTCTTCATATATATATAATGAAAATAATTAAATAATGGATTAAATACATTATTAATAAGCATTAAAAAATTTGTTGGTGGTTGCTAAGATACGCAATGCAGCATGTTAAAATTTGATATTAATGACAGTTTGGTGAGATGGAGGTGCTGTGTAACGGACATGTCTACAATGTGAAGCGTTATCGCTTAATATGTTATCATACTAGCACGAAGCACTCGCTCGGGCCTCGGGGTGAGGGAGCACGAAGCACTCACTCGGGCCTCGGGGTGACGGAGCACGAAGCACTCGCTCCGAGTGGTGGAGCACGAAGCACTCGCTCGGGGTTACGTAACACGAAGCACTCGCTCGGGGTGACGGAGCACGAAGCACTCGCGTCGGCGCCTCGGTGAGGGAGCACGAAGCACTCGCTCGGAGTGGTGGAGCACGAAGCACTCGCTCGGGGTTACGTAACACGAAGCACTCGCTCGGGTGACGGAGCACAAAGCACTGCTCGGCTCGGGGTGAGATGCACGAAGCACTCGCTCGGGTGATTGGAAGCACGAAGCATTTGCTCGGGTGGCGGAGCACGAAGCATTTGCTCGGGTGACGGAGCACGAAGCACTCGCTCGGGGTGTTGGAGCACGAAGCACTCGCTCTGGGGTGAGGGAGGGCACGAAGCACTCGCTGCGAGTGGTGGAGCACGAAGCACTCGCTCGGGGTTACGTAACACGAAGAACTCGCTCGGGGTGACGGAGCACGAAGCACTCGCTCGGGGTGATGTAGCACGAAGCACTCGCTCGGGGTGATGGAGCACGAAGCATTTGCACGGGGTGACGGAGCACGAAGCATTTGCTCGGGTGACGGAGCATGAAGCACTCGCTCGGGGTGACGGAGCACGAAACATTCGCTCGGGGTGACGGAGCACGAAGCACTCGCTCAGGGTGACGGAGCATGAAGCACACACTCGGGGTGACGGAGCACGAAGCACTCGCTCGGGGTGACGGAGCACGAAGCAATCGCTCGTGGCTGACGGAGCATGAAGCACTCGCTCGGGGTGATGGAGCACTAAGCATTTGCTTGGGGTGACGGAGCACGAAGCACTCGCTCGGGGTGATGGAGCACGAAACACTCGCTCGGAGTGATGGAGCACGAAGCATTTGCTCGGGGTGACGGAGCACGAAGCACTCGCTCGGGGTGATGGAGCACGAAACACTCGCTCGGGTGACGGAGCATGAAGCACTCACTCGGCGGTGATGGAGCACGAAACACTCACTCGGGGTGAAAAGCACAAAGCATTTTCTCGGGGTGATGGAGCACAAAGCATTTGCTCAGGGTGACAGAGCACAAAGCATTTGCTCGGGGTGATGGAGCACGAAGCACTCGCTCGGGTCACGGAACACGAAGCAATCGCTCGGGTAACGGAGCACGAAACATTTGCTCGGGGTGATGGAGCACGAAGCACGCGCTGGGGTGATGGAGCCCGAAACACTCGCTTGGGGTGACGGAGCACAAAGCATTTTCTCGGGGTGATGGAGCACGAAAGCACTCGCTCGGGGTCAGGAACACGAAGCAATCGCTCGGGGTAACGGAGGCGAAACATTTGCTTGGGGTGACGGAGCACGAAGCACTCGCTCGGGGTGATGGAGCACGAAACACTCACTCGGGGTGATGGAGCACGAAGCTTTTGCTCGGGTGACGGAGCATGAAGCACTCGCTCGGGGTGATGGAGCACGAAACACTCACTCGGGGTGATGGAGCACTAAGCATTTGCTTGGGGTGACGGAGCACGAAGCACTCGCTCGGGGTGATGGAGCACGAAACACTCGCTCGGGGTGATGGAGCACGAAT
>CM068953.1:25931272-25944444 GCA_035128595.1 Eptatretus atami | reverse complement strand
AGAAGAGATCAATCCCCCACACTACTTTCAACAACTCTCCTTACTCCCCCTCCTCACCTTTGTCCTACCTTCCACGCCCACCGGTCGCCTTTGCACCGAAAGCCTCCCTGCCTCCTCTTCATTAACAGTGTGGACTAAAATATCGCTGGGCCTTCGCACAAACTGCCTTTCTTTCCAATAACAGGTTGCTACTGACAACCAGACATAAAATTGCCTGACAGAAACTTTCCTCCCTCAAGACGTCTCTGCAACCTAGTATCTCTCCCTGGTTACTCCCTTTCTCCAATATGACAGCACTTGAGCCCTGTCCTGGTGGAGGAGTTGCTCTCTTCAATCAAAGACCTATTCCTCACTCTTCATGCACTGCCCTCACTTCCGCCACACCCCCAGGAATACCTCTAGCTATGCTTCCCCCACTCCCATCTAATTTTATATGTGTGCTGTACCATGCCACCAAACAGTGATGACTCCATTTACACACTCACTATCCAAAAAAATGGACCAACTTCTATCCCCTCTCATCCGATCTCTCTTCTCATATGTGCTGACTTCAATTGTCATCATGCAGTTGGCTGGGTATGGTACCTCTCTCAACCTGCCATGGCCACTTCAGCAAAAGACTTCTGCGACTCATTGGGACTGACTCAAATCAGTCAAACCTTCCCCGACCGGATTCAACACAACCGTACTCCATCTCTCCTGGAATCTGATTTGACAAAATTTCCCTGAAAATATCTGATGTTCTTCCTCCGTCAAATGGTTCTTCCTACGCACGTGCTTGTCAACGTGGGCATCTCCCTGGCTGAATCAGAGAACCACCTCAATGCCGGCGATCTGGCATTTACTCCAGCGCTGACGGCAGGGTCTCCAAACAGTCATCAAACTTTAAAGATTGTCTCCTATCACTACTTCTTCCCAACATCAACTCAATCCTGGAATTCCTTTCAAAAGAAACTTGCTCTCCTCTGATGCACAGATTTAACCCCTCTCGTTTCATTGTTTCCTACCACTTCCTCCGCCCCGTTTCACTGAACTTGTGGAAAGGCAGTTTCCTGAAATAACTTGGTCCCATGGAAAGCAAACCCAATTGAGGGTAATCTCAGTTCCCTTCCATTAAAGTTGGAGCGAAGTGTGTTCACCCTCAGGAGAAGCCAGATAAACAACACCTTTCAAATCTCAAGGTTTGAAACTCTTCAAACTCCTCTCTCCCTCCTTCCAAATGCTGGTGGCATTTAATCAAATCTTGTTTCTGGTGTATGTACCCCCTCATCCCTCCCTTTACCTCAAATGCTGCACTGCTGACACCGCACATGAAAAGGCTGAATGCCTAAACTCAGTGGTTCATCTAAATCTTTGTGTCAAAAACCCATCGCTTCTGTACCCACGTCACCCAGTCTGCACCCAACTGTCCCTGAGCTCTGTGGTCCCTTTCTCCTGACCTGGATTCTAAAAACCCCCCCTTTCGGTGGACAGCCTCTGTTACCTGATCAGATTCTCTCAACTGGTTCCTAAATGAGTTTTCTCGCATCCAACTCTGTGCCTGTCCAGACTGGAGTTCCTCAAGGTAGCATTCTGGGCCGTGTTCTTTTTTCTGGTGTTTCATGAATGATCTCTCTGACTCTCTGGGAAAATCCTCTTTATCTCTCAGCTAATGACTCACACCCTCTGTCGTCCATCTGTCATCCCTCAGAAAGGCTAGCCGCAGCTTCTCTCCGCTCTCGTGCACATTTGGATAAAATCACAAAACTGGTCCACGAAGAAGGAACATGTCTTTCAAATCCGACAAATCTCACTATGTCTCTCCGAAAGGACCATTAGAACGCCCCCCCCCCACTCTACTTTCTCAACAATCCTCTGAAGAAGTGTGTCCTTTCATTCAAGGCTTCTAGGTCTCACTATCTGCCATGATCTTTCCTGGAAAAGCCACATTTCAAACCTGGCCCTCCACAGCGAGTCCCACCGACTGGGAATCCTCTGTCGTGCAAAAGTCGCTTCCTGGCACAACCTGAGCTCCTTGACCACAATCAATAGCTTTTTGTCTGCAGCGTGATGGAGTACTGCTCTCCCTCCGGCTGTTGCTCCTGCTCGGCACCTTTCTTTGGCTTTCACCTGTGGAAACCAACGGCATTTAGGATCATTGGCATCTCCCGTATTGAGGCTCGAGTCGTTTGGGCCTCTCACTCTCTCACCACAGGCAGGTCAGTGGTCTTGTCTGTCTTCTACCATCTCCTTCTCTCAGTCTCGCCCCCCCCCCCACTCTGTCTGACTATATGCCCCCACCATATTTCCGAAGGGCGCTCAAGGACCGCGCACCAACCCTTCTGGTAAAACTACCAAAATCAAGAATCACTGCTCACCTTCACCTTTCATTCCTCTTTTATTCCCACCTTTGAATAAACTCCCACACTCTCTTCAATCCCATTCTTCCCACTAGGCCTTAAAAACAGGTGCTCACTACCCACTCTTATCAATCCCCCATCCAAATCCTTTAAATCTTTTTCCACCTCCGTTAATGCCACCCCCAAACCCACCTCCTTCAAAATCCCTGCTATCCTTCCTGAAGTCCCTGTAGTGTCGCATCTTTATACCCGTGTTCCGCCCCCCATCCCTCTCCCTTCCACAGATTTCCTAATGGTCTCTGTCCCCACTGTTTGTCCTTTCCCCTCCCGCCCCTCTCGTCTCATGCCCCCTTTGCTGGCGTTGTGTGTTAGCTCTCATAACGAGCCTCGACAAGGTATACAAAAAAAACAAACAAAAACATGGTATGTCGAACTCCATTGTATCAGGTAACGGATTCGTCATTTCGAGTTCAGAGTTCAGAACTTTTTGAAAATGTATGGCATTAAGTACTATCACATCTGCCCCCTACAAACCTGCGCAGTAAGGTCAAGCCAAACTGCTGTTATATCATCAAGCAATGGTCTAATGCCACGTCAAGGAAGGCTCCATTCAATCTCGTCTAGGTCATGTGGTTGCTCCACTCACTCGCACCAGATCACATCAAATCACTGGTCGCTCACCTGCCAAGCTTCTGATGGGTCGTAGAATTTAATAATCATGGTTCTCAATAGTGCATCCGGACGAACCTGAGTGTTTCCTCATGAAAACTTTTCACCCATCAAAGTACCTGAACTCCTTCCTGACCCTGTACCCCTTATTGAGAAGCCCACAGCAGTCGCAAGCAAGGACAGCCTCCACCTGCCCTTAGAAGACATCAGCTCCTCATGTCTGTAAGCCTCTTGAGCATCTTGATTTGTAAAAATAACAAAAAAGAAAAAGGGTGGTGGGGGAGAGGATGAGATGTGTATCGGTCGTTTATGTTAATGCATGCATACAATTGTGGGAGGAAAAATAATTATATTCATGTACTCCTCAATTATATTGTTGCTGGTGCTTTATAAATTTAATTTTTATGCTAGAGTCGAATTGGCTGTCAGTTATGCTTCCCTTTACCCAAGAGTCTTTTGACCTAAAATGTGATAAAATGAATGTCTTGCTATGGAACAAAGTACCTGGGTGAAACACTGCAACTTTTTTCATGATTCTTTTACCTAGTGGACACGTATTGCAGTTGGAGTCTTTTGCCTAATGCTATGATGGCCCCTCCACTCCCACAAAAAGCATATTAAATGCGAGGAAATGTAATCTTAGTTTAGGGCAAATCATTGTGGATGTAATACCATCTGTGTTTTGGACTCCGTGTACCATGTTAAGAATAAAGGTGATCTGATCAAATGACTTTCCGTTGTGGACAGTGAATTAATTGTTTTCTTACCAAATTGAGTAAGTAGGATTTACACCGAGTCAGTTAACAACAAAATTCCACCAACACATGGGTGCAGCGGGGATGGTTAAGGAGAGTCATGTGACCTGACCATGTTCCGGTGCTGTGCTTTGTGTGCCTGTGCCTGGATTAAACCTGTTGTTCCCACGTCAGAGTCTTCGTCCTGTTATTGAATGCATTACAGTAATGGCTGCTAATTAGGCCGCGCCCCCAGTACACTTCTTCGTTGCGGTTACCTGGGCTGGCAAGCAAAAATTGTTTGTGTACTGTCGTCTACTGATGTCGTTATGTTACTTTTATGCTTCGCTTTGAACACGCATTTGAAACATTGTTATTTTGAAGCATTTATAGTGGATTAGGATGGAGTGTTTTCACATTTGGGTAATTATCGGCTCACACATCAGGGGCCGCCAGTGACTCCCAAGAGGCGCAATGAAGAACAGTGACTTCGTGGTTTCGGGTGGTTGGCTTGGATCCTAGGTCCTGGCTTCGAGACCTGTTGGCTGCTGAATTAACAACCAGGTGGGTGACTCAGCTGTCATACGACCTTCTGGGTCGGTGAAATGAGTACCAGTGTATTGGTAACAGGGGCAACAGCATCAAACTGACACAGCCATGCTCCAAGAAATGATAGCTCCCGGCAGCCAAAGCTGCCAAAGGAAAGAAGAAAATAGCATTTTTTTTCTTGGAGACCATCGATATCCATCCATTGGATCTACACTCTGTGCAGAGCGTTGGTGCTGCTAGTCAGTCTCCTTGGCTATTGGGGGACATATCCTTGGACGGTCCGCCACTCCGACACAGTATACCAGCAAGCTGGTACTCATTTGCTGACCTCAGAAGGATGACAGGCCGAGGCAACCCCACCTGGTATTAATTCAACAGCCGAGTGGATTTGAATCATGGCCCGAGGATCCGAAGCCCACTACTCGAGCCATTAAGCCAACACCAGGCTTTCTTGGAGACCGCCATGTTGTTAAGCGGTGCCGGAGCGTTCCTTCCGTTGTAATGCTTAACTTGGACACTTTGACATCAGAGCAGCTGCTTGGAAAACGACAGCAAGCCACTTGTTAATGTTAACCAATCGGAATGGAACATGATTCGAACACAATTTCATTTTGTACGTTTAAAGAAAGATGTAAAAACAAAAACCGTCATTAGGAACGATCTGCCAACTACTGTACCACGTGCGATGTAAGGACGTTTATTGTAGTTTGTGTTAGTTAATGACTCGCTGAGTCTGTGAGTTGTGTTTATTAATGACTCGGAATCGATGAACTCGTGTGACTTAGAAATGTCTGAGTGTTGAACTTCGAGCTGTGTCGTCATGAAAAACGACCAAATCACATTTGTAAACAGAATGGTTTGATTGAGAAGCCACTCCACTGCCCATCTTCCCCGGATGTCCTTTGTGAAATCCCAACTCGGTTGGATCATGGCGTGCTGTTGAACGGAGCCACTGCAGTCTGTCTTTCCCGCTCCGCGGGGAGGTAGCGTCACTGGTGTGGTGTGCATGACAGGGTTCATGTGTGAAAGTAAAGTATAATAATAAGTGAAAAAATAGGGGATTGTACTGCATTTGATAATAATTAATCATTTCAGTGAGATAATTTCATAAATTGATATATCGATGAAATATAATATATATATATATATATATATATATATTATATATATATATATATACATATATATATATATATATATATATATATATTATATATACACATATGAAGACCACAAGGGAAAACCAGAGATGTCACTTTTTAATAATTTCAGGGTTATTGCACCTGCCAATAGTTGGCAACATAAGGTTTCCTCTCACAATATTACTTTAACAAATACCAGGGGTGTCACATAATTTATATGGTATAAAGTTTAGCCGTGCAATGAAAAAACAAGTGTTGTCAAAGCTGAACAAGTAGAAACCCAGAGTTGTCAGTACTTTACTCCTGGTTATCTCCCTTTCATTCATGTTAACTGTTCCACCATAATATTCAGTTGAGAAACTAAAAATGAAAGGTTATAAACTTTCACAGCATAAACTCTGAGCACTACAATGGCCTATTTGGTTATATCATGGGCTCCGTAGTTGGTGCATATCGTGGTTCAAGCCTGGTCAAACCTTTATTGTGACTTTTATGGGACCCACGCCGTGGCTTAATGGTTAGCGCGTCTGAGTACCCATCCTCATTCGATGTACCCCCGCCCAATCACCTGCTTAGGTATATGAGGGGGTCACATGAGGTGACTTCGGCTATCGCGGGGGTGGTTTATCTTGGTTTCCTCCCGGTTTTTCCATCATATTAAGTAGTACGGAGTAAGAAATGGAGAATCCGTCGTCATATAAGCGAAATACCCTTGAGTATGGCGTTGAACACCAATCAACAAAAAAAACAATGACCGTTTAATGTAGAAAAAATAATCTGTGATCACCAAAGTCATGTAATGTATGCTAATAACCAACAAGCATGAATTTGCTACACATCCTGGGTTAAAATTGCATGGCAATTATTAAACAAGGAATAACCAGTGATGTCAGTTTGCAACATTGACTCGTTCTTTGCTCTTAATTAAATAACACAGAAGCTTGGCAAATGCTACATGCTTAATTTGATCGGCCAATGATCACTCTTCCTTTTACTGGAAAAGAAATCTATATGACAGTTATTAAACAGTCCACCAAAGTCTTGAACTTTGTTTTTCAGTTTCTTCAAAATTGACTTATCCTGACATCTCTGGTTTTCCCCTTGTGGTCTTCATATATATATAATGAAAATAATTAAATAAGGATTAAATACATTATTAATAAGCATTAAAAAATTTGTTGGTGGTTGCTAAGATACGCAATGCAGGCATGTTAAAATTTGATATTAATGACAGTTTGGTGAGATGGAGGTGCTGTGTAACGGACATGTCTACAATGTGAAGCGTTATCGCTTAATATGTTATCATACTAGCACGAAGCACTCGCTCGGCCTCGGGGTGAGGGAGCACGAAGCACTCACTCGGGCCTCGGGGTGACGGACGCACGAAGCACTCGCTCCGAGTGGTGGAGCACGAAGCACTCGCTCGGGGTTACGTAACACGAAGCACTCGCTCGGGGTGACGGAGCACGAAGCACTCGCTCGGCCTCGGGGTGAGGGAGCACGAAGCACTCGCTCGGAGTGGTGGAGCACGAAGCACTCGCTCGGGGTTACGTAACAAGAAGCACTGCTCGGGGTGACGGAGCACAAAGCACTCGCTCGGGGTGATGTAGCACGAAGCACTCGCTCGGGGATGGAGCACGAAGCATTTGCTCGGGGTGAGGAGCACGAAGCATTTGCTCGGGGTGACGGAGCACGAAGCACTCGCTCGGGGTGTTGGAGCACGAAGCACTCGCTCGGGCCTCGGGGTGAGGGAGCACGAAGCACTCGCTCGGAGTGGTGGAGCACGAAGCACTCGCTCGGGGTTACGTAACACGAAGAACTCGCTCGGGGTGACGGAGCACGAAGCACTCGCTCGGGGTGATGTAGCACGAAGCACTCGCTCGGGGTGATGGAGCACGAAGCATTTGCACGGGGTGACGGAGCACGAAGCATTTGCTCGGGTGACGGAGCATGAAGCACTCGCTCGGGGTGACGGAGCACGAAACATTCGCTCGGGGTGACGGAGCACGAAGCACTCGCTCAGGGTGACGGAGCATGAAGCACACACTCGGGGTGACGGAGCACGAAGCACTCGCTCGGGGTGACGGAGCACGAAGCAATCGCTCGTGCTGACGGAGCATGAAGCACTCGCTCGGGTGATGGAGCACTAAGCATTTGCTTGGGGTGACGGAGCACGAAGCACTCGCTCGGGGTGATGGAGCACGAAACACTCGCTCGGAGTGATGGAGCACGAAGCATTTGCTCGGGGTGACGGAGCATGAAGCACTCGCTCGGGGTGATGGAGCACGAAACACTCGCTCGGGTGACGGAGCATGAAGCACTCACTCGGGGTGATGGAGCACGAAACACTCACTCGGGGGTGAGAGCACAAAGCATTTTCTCGGGGTGATGGAGCACAAAGCATTTGCTCAGGGTGACAGAGCACAAAGCATTTGCTCGGGGTGATGGAGCACGAAGCACTCGCTCGGGTCACGGAACACGAAGCAATCGCTCGGGGTAACGGAGCACGAAACATTTGCTCGGGGTGATGGAGCACGAAGCACTCGCTCGGGGTGATGGAGCCCGAAACACTCGCTTGGGGTGACGGAGCACAAAGCATCTTCTCGGGGTGATGGAGCACGAAGCACTCGCTCGGGTCACGGAACACGAAGCAATCGCTCGGGGTAACGGAGGACGAAACATTTGCTTGGGGTGACGGAGCACGAAGCACTCGCTCGGGGTGATGGAGCACGAAACACTCACTCGGGGTGATGGAGCACGAAGCATTTGCTCGGGTGACGGAGCATGAAGCACTCGCTCGGGGTGATGGAGCACGAAACACTCACTCGGGGTGATGGAGCACTAAGCATTTGCTTGGGGTGACGGAGCACGAAGCACTCGCTCGGGTGATGGAGCACGAAACACTCGCTCGGGGTGATGGAGCACGAAGCATTTGCTCGGGTGACGGAGCACGAAGCACTCGCTCGGGTTGATGGAGCACGAAACACTCACTCGGGGTGACGGAGCACGAAGCATTTGCTTGGGTGACGGAGCACGAAGCACTCGCTCGGGGTGATGGAGCACGAAACACTCGCTCGGGTGATGGAGCACGAAGCATTTCTCGGGTGACGGAGCACGAAGCACTCGCTCGGGTGATGGAGCACGAAACACTCACTCGGGGTGACGGAGCACGAAGCACTCACTCGGGGTGATGGAGCAAAAAGCATTTGCTCGGGGTGACGGAGCACGAAGCACTCGCTCGGGGTGATGGAGCACGAAACACTCGCTCGGGTGACGGAGCACAAAGCATTTTCTCGGGGTGATGGAGCACGAAGCACTCGCTCGGGTCACATAACATGAAGCAATCGCTCGGGGTAACGGAGCACGAAACATTTGCTCGGGGTGATGGAGCACGAAGCACTCGCTCGGTGACGGAGCAAGAAGAACTCGCTCGGGATGACGGAGCACGAAGCACTCACTCGGGTGACGGAGCACGAAGCACTCCCTCGGGGTGACGGAGCACGAAGATTTGCTCGGGTGATGGAGCACGAAGCACTCGCTCGGGGTCACGAACCACTCACTCGGGTGACGAACACAAAGCATTTGCTCGAGGTGACGGAGCACAAAGCATTTGCTCGGGGTGACGGAGCATGAAGCATTTGCTCGGGGTGATGGAGCATGAAGCACTCGCTCGGGGTAACAGAGCACGAAACATTTGCTCGGGGCGACGGAGCATGAAGCACTCGCTCGGGGTGACGGAGCACGAAGCACTCGCTCGGGGTGACGGAGCACGAAGCATTTGCTTGGGGTGACCGTGCACGAAGCACTCACTCGGGGTGACGGAGCACGAAGCACTCCCTCGGGTGACGGA
This sequence comes from Eptatretus atami, assembly GCA_035128595.1. NCBI lineage: Eukaryota > Metazoa > Chordata > Myxini > Myxiniformes > Myxinidae > Eptatretus > Eptatretus atami. The sequence goes on along the minus strand of CM068953.1, from coordinate 25,935,161 downwards.
GCACAAACCACTCGCTCGGGGTGACGGAGCACGAAGCATTTGCTCGGGGTGACGGAGCACGAAGCACTCGCTCAGGGTGACGGAGCAAGAAGCACTCTCTCAGGGTGACGGAGCACAAACCACTCGCTCGGGGTGTTACTGACGGAGCAAGAAGCACTCTCTCAGGGTGACGGAGCACAAACCACTCGCTCGGGGTGACGGAGCACACAAAAGCATCTGCAGTGAGTGAACGATGCACTCGTTCAGGGTGACGGAGCACGATCCACTCGCTCAGGGTGACGGAGCACACAAAAGCAATGGCAGTGAGTGAACAATTCACTCAGACTGACGGACCGCACTGGGGCAATCGACTTAGGGCATTCGGCAAGTGGTTCAGCACTCGTGCAAGCACTCCAATTTCATGGTTGATGAGGAACGGTTGGCTAGACTGTCGCTGCATATGGTCATGTCCAGGACGTTAGCTCCTACCTGGATGGATGTCCAACCGATTTTCCCTTGTTGGCGTATAACCAAAATTCTTGGACATTATGGCACGCATAAGCGGGAAAGAACAGCTCCAAGCATGAAGCAGATTGATGCATAGCACAACAAGGGGCTTCATGTCGAGCCCACAACAGATACACAGACACAGGCACATTCAATAAATAATGATTTAATAAACAGAAAATCAAAAAGTTATTATGGAAATAAATCACGACGTGAGGTAACTTAAATCTAAATTCCAATTTGAGGCGCCTCCACATTCAGACACAAAAACGGACGAGGGGTAAGATGAAGCAAAATAAAAATCCCTCCTTTATTCTGTCACTTCGCTTCGAGTCCAGAAGTGATCTTTTATGAGCTTTGGGGTCGAGCTGCGTTGTCCTACGCGGCAGGAAAGCACGCCCAAAATGGCGCCAAGCCATTCTCGTTGTGGGAAGCGTATGGGAGGTAATTCATGCAGATGGTCCTTTCATCAAGAGACCCCACAAGCTGTCGTGAAAGTTTCTCCACAGGATTGGGGTGGTGGATACTGCTCCTCTGCAGAATGCCGGACTCACTCACCCAGAATGGCACAACACGAGGCTTCGAGGGACGTCTCACACAATGCAGCCCAACAGTCGATGACAAGCATCTTGCTCCATCACACGGGCAAATTCACAGCACGACACGAGAATTGTGTTGCTGTATTTTGCAGTGTCCAGACGTAGCCAGCCAGCGAGACCCCCCTCACTCGATCACGTTCTCCCACACTGTTTTCTCCTCATTCTCTCGCTCCACAACACCGATCCTGTCTCAATCCTCCCGTCTCCGCTGAACCTTCTGTCCCGCTCTCCTTCGTCTCCCGCTCCGACCCCAACTCCCTTCCTCTTGTCTTGAACCTTCTTCATGCCTCAACCACGTTCCTCACAGCACGTCCATCTCCCTCGTGTTTCGCTCTGAACTTAACTTCTTCCTCGTCCTCCTTGACGTCACGCCCATCAATCATCCACTCCCGGGGTGTGGTTTCACCCACAGTCACCTCTGGAGGCAGAGCTTTCTGCCTGCCTGGATGTGCAGCTCGGTTTTCATCGTTTTAAGGATGTGAACCCTTTTTATCGCCGGTCTTGAAACACAAAAACATCGGAAAAGGTCACAGGGGCAATCACATACTGGGGAAATTATCCTTAATCCCTACCTAATGAACACAGCACCACCCCCAGTGTGGTGAGAAGTAACACTTAAGCTCACAGTTTCCCTTCTTAATTTACATGGAGATGTCTTCTACATGTATGGAGACCAAGCAACTCCATACAATCCTATCTTTCCAATGAAATTCCTCCATCTACCTCACAAATAACAATATCATATAGGATCCCTTTAACTTTAAAGCTGGTCTTCACCACATGTGCAGCAGCTAATGAAATAAAATGAATTTGTTCAAATAATGACTTTATCCAGAAAAGAGTTGCAGCTTAATGCAGAACAACCCTGGAGACATTGGAAAGTTCAATTACCCATGAAATAAACGTTGCAGATTATCCGCTATCTTCCTTGCTCGTCTGTGCATGCATCACGTGGAACATCGGTTCGGCATCCGCGCAAACGTTATAACTTTTTTTTAAAATGTCCGCTTTTTAAAATCAGATTTGCTTTGATTCTCTGTAGAGCACCTCACAAATCCTCTGAAAATATAGACACAGATCTGGCCAACGCTATGGATAGGCAGTCCCTCTGGGGGACAGGGCATGAGGTCCAGCAGTGAATACATTAAATCATATAGCTCAATGAAGCTGGTTAATTTTGGCACGTTCCTAAATTTTTTTTGTTTTCACTCAATATAATAGTCTGTGGGCTTATGTAAAAAAAGCACAATTTTGGGTAGATTATTGGCACCCGTGTTTAAACACATCTATAAACTTCACTGATTCAGAAAAAAAAGTGCCATGTTTTCTATGAGCTTTTAGGGCCTCCGTTTTGAATTTCAAAATGGCCTGCCGTTTTTACCCTTTATGTATGATTTTTCGGTATTTAACGTTATTTTGAACATTAAATTCAAAGTGTGTGCAAATAGAGTTTGGGTACCAATTGCATTGTAGTTGAGACAACTGTTCATCTCTCGTCAATACATGCTATGTGCATGATCAACGGTTGATGTTAATGTCAAGAAATATTGGTATGAATGTGACACTTATTACTGGTATGTGACGAATATTTTCTGCTTGCAATATGATGCATATCCACTGTGAACCAAATAACTACTGCTTTATTTCAGAAGACCAAAATGCACAGTGGACATCCCATCCTATAAAATACTAAGGCTTGAAATTTATGGCAACTGTTAATTTCACTTATGGTTATGATTCCAGATTAACCATGGCAACCTGTGGAGAACCATCATGTAAGAAGCGTGCAACTGAACCTTCCATTGACTTTCGAATCTGCTTGTTGTGTCAAGGAGACAAGTTCACTGACATTAAAGGTGTTCATCAACTGAGCATCTTCGACTACCAGAACTGGAATCATACCAATCATTGTTGGACTGTATAAGCAGAGGGCTCAATATCAAAACCCTGAGTATGTTCGTTTGCATCAACAACTGAGTGCATATCTGGAAAAGACTGAACAACCAACATCCAGTGTGGCACAAATCATGTCATGGTAAAGCAACACACAAGCAACACATTGAGAGAGACAAAGCTAGATATGACAAAGCAGTTTTATCTCAAAGATCAAGTGTATTGTCATACAGCAAAGTCGTGGTCGCCCTCCCGCATCACAAACATCTAACACCCCAAAGCAAGCAACCCTGCATCTACCAGCAACTAACAAGTTCTCGTTACCCTCCATTCCAAAAGGAACACTTTTTCTGTCAAAACGAGAGATTTGTGGTGGTAGACAGAACGCCTTATTACTTGTCGAAGTGTCGATATTGGAGTGCCAATCCAAAACATAGGTATGTTAGCGGGAATGAACAATGGAAAGTAAACCTGGCAAACATCATAACTGATGGCGACTTTCTTTCAAGGGACATTAAACATCACAAAAATTGCCATACCATTAACTGGCGCAAGTACATACAAGCCAAAGAAAAGTCAGCAACAGAGAACATCAGGCAGAAAATATAGTGGAATTTATTTCTGCAGAGATCGAGTTCAGTGCTGAATTGCAGAATCTATAGATCAAGGAAGCATCCTTACTGTGAGTGAAGTGCAACAGGATACACCAATTATGCACAATCATGGCATTCCAAACCCACAGATTACACGTGCAGTGCTACTCACCAAAATAGAACAACAAATATGAAACTTCACAATTACTGAGGCAAAAGGAAGAAAACCTGCAGTCATTCATTCTAAGGAAACTGTTCAGTCAGCAATAGATACTGTTGTGGAGGAACGTGATGTTTTAGCTATCAGACAAGACATGA
>CM068953.1:25897568-25911801 GCA_035128595.1 Eptatretus atami | reverse complement strand
CAGCTATTTGATTGGAGAGCTGCCTCCTGATCCTCTCAGCAAAGCCCAAGAGAGCAGCTTGTATTACCTGACTGGCTACTGTATCTCTTCCATCTCCAAATCCTGGACACATTGCACCACTTGCCTGGAAGCTGCGGAGGACCGCCGAAAGTCTCTTTGCAGGGCAGTCGTGAGGCGATAACAAGACTGAAGGAGTACAAAGAAGGCACTTTGACTCATTGCAGTGATGAGGCTTTCAAGCTGTTCAGAGAAGGAGAGAAGCAGTTCAGGATGGTGCAGGACCAGTTGAATGGGCATAACCTGGTTGAAAAACTTGTCCGTCGTCTGTCAGCTTTCTCAGTTGATATTCCCGACTGCCACGATCTGAAACGAAGCTACTGACGAAGTGTTTCACTGTGCATCTGTACATCTATTCCAAAGCGCAAAATTCGATCCGTGTCAGCCAGGCAAAAGTTGTACTGCCAGTCAACTCGGCAGCAAGAGCGCGGCAATGAGAGCGTGTGTGAAAAAAATTAAGTAGAATGAGCTTGTGTCAGTTGTCGTATTAACCCCTTCAGGACGGGAGGCGGCCATAACCGCCTGGCGGTTATAGCCACCTCCCGTCCTGAAAGGGTCAAGTCATATGGAGAAGAATCGAAGATGGTTTTGACTTTTAACCTCTTATGGACGGGTGACGACTATAACCGCTATTGCTATAGCGGTTATAGCCGTCTACCGTCCTGGCCATCTATAGCCGTCTACGCGTATTTTTCGTTTTGGCGTTTTATGAATCTTGTACTCTGTAATTCTGGGTCATGTTTCTTTTAAATCATCCTGAGGAGCTCTACGAACCATGGTTGGCTTTGCTGAACTGGTCAATTTTGCGCTAGATTTCTAGCCTCTGTGGTTCATGCGATACACAGGTTTCCATAGATTCAGGCAAGAAATCTTGTACAGTCAAGAAATAGATGAGTCCGTCCTTGTATGCGACTTGTGGTAATTATGCACCTCAGTTATTTTTGGGTGGGTTTATCAGCATCCAGAATACACCATCTTGTAGAGCGACTTATTTTTCGAGCAAAGCTCAAAATTTGAAGTCGAAACTTCCATTACTTTTTGTGTAAGAAGGAAAATGCCCGTTCATATCGCGCCGCGCGTATGCTCCCGCATAGCCAGAATCACGCTGGCTGGGATGCAATATGGCGCCTGCCTAGCCAGTTGGCCAGACTCTCTTTATATACGGCACTGGTGGGGAGGCCACAGTCACCGCTCCTCCAGAGCTTGATCCATTCCTGCAGACGCACATATTTTCCCCACCCACGCAATCCAACATCTCATTTCCTCCCCAGTTGCCATTCAATTCTCAAACATTGCAATGCAAAAATGGTGATCGTGTTCCTCCACTGCCATGGCCTGCTTACATGTTATAATCCGCATTCATTCTCCAAACGCAATTCAATGCTTTACACATAACAGACATCAATACCACAAGACAATTCTGGTTTCCAAACCAATCCCTTTACTGACAACTGAGTCACTCTCACCTGCTCTCATCCTAATTACCTATGTCCCAATTTCTAAGCAAAACTGAACTCTTGAGACAGTAAGTATCGAGGCACGTAACTCAAAGTACGGGTCATCGCAGGTTGGTCGGGTCCAAGAGTGTCATCCATCCCTTCTAGTTTTCTTTGCACCGTTCCAAATCCACTCCTGTGGATTCGTTGCAGGCGCCAGGCTGAGGGTGGAACAAAGTCATTGTTGTGGTAAAACTCCAAAGACCGCCCTTAGTTGAATCGGTTTATTGGTCATGTGCACGGAGAAAAGCAAAGCATCAATTGGCTTTGAAACTCCTCTGGCTCTCAAGTGCCAGGGGACTGACTTATGTACAAATTGGAAAGAGGGATGGGTCATGTGAAGGACATCTGACACTGACTAATCACCATGTGATGTTTTGCACAGAAAATAAATAATTCAGACTTGCAAAGAGGGGAGAAGGGGGAAGGAGCACTCAAAGTCTGTCAGCAGAGCTAAGGTCGAATAAGTTCACTCCCTCAGTACAATGCATTATTGACACAAGTTATGCAATAATTCATGACAACTGACTTGCCCCACACATCACAAGGCAGAGGCATAACTGCACTTTTCAGCTCAAAGAGGAAGTACGAGAAGAGGAAGTACAGAAATCAAACCACAAGGCCACGAAGGCACTTTACTTTAACAAATCAGCTTTTAGCATTTCAAAACGTAATTGATACAAAAACACCACAGCCTGGTGATAGTCCTGTGATTCAGAGCTTTATGATCACCTTACATGGCCACAAATGGTTGATGTAGACCATTATGCACATTTTAAAAGATGGGATTTATTTTTCACTTCCACAACTCTCTTTCAGCAGATCTTTTTCATCGGGTTCTTCTGTAATGCTGGGTTCTGGAATCAGCAAAGGCTGTGGTTCTGGTTCTGATTCAAGTTCTGGCTCTTCCTCATCTGGAATCACTAGTACTGGACTCACATGCTCAGCCAGTGCAGATGCCCTCATGTCTGTCCCCTGCTCCCCATCACACCACAGTTGCACCTCACTGGAATGGAAAATTCGGAGATTCAGATCTGGTATGACCTGGGTGAGAGGTGGCAGATGACACTGTCCAGCCTGCATCAAGGAGACAGTGTGTGATAGATCCAAAGATGCAAAACCTGCTTCAAAAGGGCTGAGCTCACTGTCCATATAGGCAAACAGCTCCACAGTTGGCTGAAAAACGGTGCCAATGCCACTCTTTCACGCAGCGCCAAGCTCCCCGCCCATCATCGCCAAGCCAGGTGGAAAGACCGGCCACCCAATGTGGAAGTCAACTTTCCCCACGATCAACACGATGTAGGTGGCCACAAGCCCACTACAATGGTCATGAAGGCGGCTTAACATGCGATCAAGCTTCCCCAGCTGAGCAACTGGAAGTGGGGAATCCTGCAGAACATTGTGGTGTCCATCGTGCAAAAGCTTGTGGAGCAAATTGCAGAACTTCCAGCTGAGAACAGAGTTGCTGGAAAGGGAGAAAGTGCCTACGACATTCCAGAAGGTGTTGGCACCTTGTCCTCAGTGGCTGCTCAAGATGCAAATGCAGACCTGTTTCTCTTCCAAGCCTGTACTTGACTCACTTTGGCTTAATTCAAGATGAGCCTCCCGCCCAAGCAACAGGAATTGACAGCTGCTGCAACTTTCCTCCTCAACACATTCTTCTTGGGATTGCTCCAATTCTGGCTCGAAAAAACAAACTTCAAGACTTGCTTTCCTGTGCGTGCCAAATTCAGGAAGTAATGCTTCAGGAAGATTACTTTCCTCACCCAGCACCTTCACAACTTCAATGTCATTTTCCTTCGCAGTATCCAATGTATCCTTCCCTACTGTACAATCATCGAAAGACATTTCTGTGGATCCATTCTCAACTACAGCAGCACCATCTGCATTACAACAGTGAGAAGCATTACACTCGTTATAACCTTCTGCCTTGGTGTCACTTCCACACGGTTCATAAACAGTGAGTAATTCGCCTTCAAAATTATCATCCAAATCTGAACTCTGAGATTGGTTTTGCATATTCATTTCAAAACCATCACTCTCCCACTTGTCTATTTGACAAGCATCCTGCTCTTCCTCTTGAGGTCCATCTGTGACTGTTAAACTGTCTTTCACTTTTTCAAATTGGGCAATTCTCTCTCCAGAGTTTACATCATCAAGCTTGCTTTCGATCGTTTCACGAACAGCCACTTGCTCTGTACTTGGCAAGTCAACGTTACTGTCACTTTCCTTGACTACATGTTTTGCAATCGGTTCAAATATTGACTCTGCCAAATCTGCTCGACGATTTTCAGTAACATCCCCAGTGTCAAAGTGCAGAAAGTCCAGTTTAACTTCACCTTTGGCTTCGTACCAGTCGGTCAGCCCAAGCATGGTCTCAACAGAACCATCAATGTCACCATTGAGAAGAACAAACTTTTGGTTCTATAACCTCTCCCTTGATGGTATTATCCCAAGTGTTCAACTGCTCCTGTAACATCTCATCCCACAAGCCTTTATCAACAAACACCTGCTCTTGTTCTGTTACATGAGTTTCAAACTTTTGCACTTCCTCAGCCAAACCACCACCTTGGCGTTTACAAAATCCCAATTCCTCTACCTGCTGTTGCATTATGGCATCCACACAAGCACGATAGCCCTCCAGGTCCTCATTTGCTTTGTCAATTATTTTATTTGTTGACCCAATTTCTTCTAATACCATTTCTTTCTCAATTCCCCCCATTTCACTCCTTTGTTCATCAATTTCGTTTTCCATTCCATCAAACCTGTCCCCTCAATTCACTCTTTCTTTTATTCATTCATTCAATCATTCCCTTCATGTTTTTCTTTTGTTCATCAATGGTGTTTTCCAATCGTACAAACATTTCCCTTCGTTCATTCATTTGTTCATTAATATTCCCCTTCAATTTACTCATTTCATTCTTTTGTTCATTAATTTGATGCTTCAATTAATTCATTTGTTAACCTCCGCCATCGAAGATGGACGGAGGTTACTGTTTTCACCCCTGTCTGTTTGTTTGTTTGTTTGGTGAACAGTATTACGGAAAAACTCCTCAACGGATTTCACAAAACTTGGTGGGGGATTAGGTATGGTCCAAGGATCATGCCATTAGATTTTGGACTTGGTCCAAAGTCCAATATGGCCGCTATGGCGGCCATTTTGAAAAAATATTTGAATTTTTGTTTTTGCATTTCTACATGTTTTAAGTGATTTCCAAACCAAAAAAAAAAAAATTTGTTAGAGAAAAAAAACAAATTTTGCAACTTTTTTTTCAAAAAAATTTAGATTTTTTTTTTTGGCATTTCTACATGCGCGTCGATCTAGTTTCGTTTATTCAAATCGTGGTTCAGTAGAGTCTGATCCGTTTTGACCTACAATGAATAGGATATCAGGTTCACTTAAGTGACCCAGCAGCGTTGGCGGCAGAGGTTTTGCACTCTACCGAGTGCTCCCCCTCTAGTTTATTCATTTTTTCATTTTGTCTCCTCAATTTATTACTTTGTTTATTCATTTTTGCATTAATTTTAATTAACATCTCACACATGACCTGGATGGTCATCGCACCCGCTCCCTGCATCTCATTTTCCACCACTGTGGGGGGAGGAGGGACTGACGCTTGGGATGGTGGAGGCTCCTACCTTATCAACATCATTCAGCTCCGCCCCCCGGCTCGCTTCCTTTATGGTCACCATGTAGCACAGTGGTTCCCAACCTGTGGTACGCAAGGGCCTTCCAGGTGGTCCGCGAGCACTTTTGGGCTCAACCATTAAAAAAAAATGATTTGGCCTGATACATCTGGGAACCCTGACACACACTCGGCGCTGGCAGTTATCCGGCTGCCTCCATACTGTGAATGTGTAGGTGTCCGATCCTACACATTCCTCTACATGGGAGTGCGAGCAGGGGTTCTCAGCCATGATGACCATCAAGTCAAAGTGCCGGAACAGTCTTGCTGCGCCCGGGCATGATTTCCGATGTGCTGTGAGCAAAGTTATGCCCCGCCATCGACCAGCTGGTGGAGAAGAAACAGATGCAGCCCTCGCATTAAATTTTGTTCTTTGTTGACAGTTAGTTTCATTTGTGTGTTCTACTTGTGAATAAATTGATATCTTATCGAATTGAGTTTTTCTGGAACCAGGTGATACGCGGCGACGGTATGGGACCTCCAAGTGGTACTCGATCAGAAAAAGGTTGGGAACCACTGATCTAGCACAATCATCGCCATCTCCTGCACGTCCGCCATTTTCCACGTGCCTTCAATCTCCCCAGAAAAAAAAAATTCCCTTCAATATCCAAGTGTTATTTTCTCCCAACACCAATTAACTATACAATTTGTACCTCGATTACTACAACCCCCTCTCCATCGATGGTAGAGAGGTAATTGTTTAATAATTATTTAGATTCCCAATTCTTTTTCTTTCACCTTTAGCTCGCTCCGATACCGAATGTCGTAGTCCCGATGGATTAAAAAAATCCCACCCTTTATCAATAAATGCCGATCAGGGTTTGAATCGTACTACCTGACACAAGTTGTCAAGTGTGGGGAGGTTCGAAAAATCCCACTACAATGACAGCAGTTGTAGTGTCCAGGGGGTATAACCGACCTGGACAAATAGCCAAACAGTTCTACCTTAGAGGCGAACAGTTGAGATTCTCGGGAGATTATGGCATGGGGGGAGGGGGGGCGAGGACAGAGGCACATGGGTTTATACTCAAACCCACGACAAGTAGACAACACAAGCAAACTGAAATAAATACAGGGGTTTAATGAAAATAAATCAAATATTTACAATGGTGATTATTCAAAGTGTAATAATAAAAACAGAAAGTGCGGTAAAACTAAATTCCGATATGAGGCACCTCCACACGGACCTTAATACAGACAAGGGGACAGAATAAATAAAATAAAAATCCTCCCTTTCTCCTGGCACTTAGCTGTGTGCCCAGAGATGAAGATGAGTTTCTGCAGCTTAAGCTTCACCAAACGGCGTCGTCACTGCGTGGGAAAATGAGGCTAAAAATAGCACCAAGCCGCTCTCTGGACAGGAAACGTAAGGGAGGTAGTTCGGGCAGTGATATTCAACACCAAGGCTCAGAAACCGCCGTGCTGCCTCTTTTCACGATCGCACTTGCCGATGCCGCTCTTCTGCAAAAATGGCATCACCTTCTTCCCTGATGGTCCAACACGAGGCTCCAAGGTGTGGTCTCACATGACCCAGCCTAACAGTCAATGGGCAGTGTCTTGCTCCATCACACGGGCAAATCCGCCTCAACACCAACATGAGAATCGTGTAGCCTTCTTCACCATGTCGAGGGAAAGCCAGCCGTAATGCCCTTCTCTTCCAACTGCCATCTCCTCACTCGCTTCTGTCCCGCCCAGTGCCGGATTAAGCCTCGGCTGGCCCGAAGGCACATTTTTAAATTTTAGAGAATGGCCTGAAAAATTTAAATTAGATCTCGGGCTCATGGAAATGGACCCCAGACAAAAGATTAACTGATTCAAAAACAAAATATTTAATACAAAAAAAGACAAATATCTAATGTGAAAATAATTTTTGGCCTGAATTTTTGGCTGCCCCTAAGGCACATGGCTTGTCTGCCTAATGGTTAATCCAGCACTGGTCCCGCCCATTCTCTGTGTCCCGACTCAGATCCTAACTCTCTCCTTCTCTCCGACGTCACGCCCATTAATTATCCACTACAGGGGCATGGCTTGTGAGTTGTCATCCCTGGAAGCAGGGTTTCTTGCCTGCTTGGAACGTGCAGCTCGGTTGTTGTTTTAAGGACGTGATCCCTTTTTATCACCGGTCTTGAAATGCAAAAACATAGGAAAAGGTCACAGGGGGCAATCACATACTGTGAGAAATTATCCTTAAACCCTACCTAATTTAACACAGCACCACCACCCCACCCCCACCCGTGTTGACACGTAGCAACTTAAGCTGACAGTTTCCCTCCTTAATTTACATCGAAATGTCTCCCACACGTCACACGGACCACGCTACTCTATACAATCCTATCTTTTCTATGAAATTCCTCCATCTACCCCACAAACATTACACGAGTCAGTCCAGGAGCACATGTGATAACGTTTGCAAAGTTTACCATCGAAAATGTAACTGCAGGTGTTATTTGAGCATTGTTCATCATGAAAGTGAAAATATATTGGAGGTTAAATCATTTACAACAGTATGCTTGAGGTCACTCAAAAATCGGACACTTTGGAACACGATTTGTGACCACGAGATAATGACAACATAAACCTCTGAGAAAGAAGAATGAACAGGTGGAATAAACTCCAAACAAAGTTAAAGGGGGAGCGATTTGGGGTAGGGGGTTAAAAGTTATGAGATTGAATAGTACGATAAACGAGAGCTTTTCATTTTTCAATATACAGTACAAGTACATAACTTCCTCTGTCACCGAAGGCGGATGTTGGCTATTTTTTCACCCGTTTGTTTGTGAGCAAGATATCTCAAAAAGTTGTGGACGGATTCGGAAGAAACTTGGTGGAGAGGTTTGGTGTGTGACAAGGAACTAGAATTGTGACAAGGACGGCTTCCAGGCACTAGAATTTTTGTAAGTGATCCTTCACCATTGATAGGTAGGTCCAAAACAGATATAAAGCACAATATCTCAAAAAGTTATGGACGATACTTGGTGGACAGGTTGAGTGTGTGACAAGGAAGAATTGATTGAATTTTGGTGAAGATCTGGATACCAGAATTTTAATGTGATTCTTCACCATTGAGAGATGGGGCCAAAAATGATATACAGTGAAGCATATTTCAAAAAGTTATGGATGAGTTTTGATGAAACTTGGTGGACGAGTTGGGTAGGTAACAAGAACAAGCCAATTTGATTTTGGTTCAGGTCCGGATCGAGATCTGGTATATCAGTGGGATACAAAACGTAAACTAATGAGCCTGGCGGAGGTATGCGCTCTACCGAGTGCTGTTCGAGTTGGTGTTTGCTTTTCCTATTATTTTATTGTAAGGATTTATTTTTCTACTATTTCTAAGGCACACGAAAGAGTGTCCCAGACACACAGGACTTGATTTAAGACAAACTCAGCCATTCCTTTTGGGGGAAGTAACTTCCTGGAACACTTTTGGTTCCGGCAGCACCATATGGTGCTGTCAACTTTCTCTCTGCAGTCAACAGGGGCACTTTTAGGGAGAAATCTCTTCCCTATATACTCCCCCACCCCCTCCCATGAGATGCCAACCCATCGAGTGCACCCCTGCTCTATCCTCTGAGTCTAAGTGCTGAGCATCAAGTAAGGAAGTAACATGACCATTTTAAAAATCTTTGGTATGACTTGACTCGGGTCGGAGTTGAACCGTCGGGCTCACAGACTCAGAGTGGACACTCTAACCGCAGCGTCACCGATAACCATTTTGTTCTCTGCATCTTCTATGTTGTTGTAGCACCTTTGAGATGAAATGATCATATCACATGATCAACTTCCTTTGTTTCTTTTTTGTTTTTTCACTGACTCAAAAAAAAACCAAACTCTCATCAGTATTTTGTTTATGGGAAATAATTAGGACCTGCAGACCTACCACATCCTGAAGGTAATTTATTTTAGGAATTCAGGAATTTTTTCAGGACTTTTTAAGAATGGATTTTTAACTAAAATATAGGACCCTTTTAGGTATTTCCATAGGTTCATTCTACATGCATTATGTAGGGCACAGTTAGTGGGACTTTTTTTTTCAATAGAAATCGCCTCAAACAAGCCATAAAGCCCCTCCAGGTAAGGGGCTCAGGGAAGGTTAGATGAAGATGAGGATAAAGCAAAACAAAATACAAGAAAAAAAAATAACAAGAAAACATCAAAGACACAGGAAGTATCAGAAGTCAGGTGAAATGTGATGTAACCTCAAAGATATAAGTAGTAGGAATTGACATTCCTCTTGAAGCTGAGTAGATCGTAGGATAATGGGAAGCACGTTACAGGTACTGAATTCCAAAGGGAGACAGCACGAGGGATAAGACTATCTGCACGATCTTTGGGTAAGCTATAGTGCATTGGAGTGCAGAGATAGCAAACTGAGTCTTGCATCCAAACACTTGCACAAGAGGAACCAAGGTAGAAAGTCCAGCAGAACATTTCCCATGAAAATATCTGGAGAACAAACTAAGAGTGTCAACTGACCTATGGTGAGAGAACGGTTAATAAGTTGAACCCATCTCCGCACCAACCAGGTTCACTTTGCATTTCTGGAGCCTATCAAGTAAAGATAAGCAGCTGGCTGTTGTTGCAGCCCAAATGTGGTGAAAGTACTCCATGAAGGGACGTGTAGCTGTCTTATACAGGTACAAAACAGCATCAGGAGGTAAATACCTCTGCGCTGGATAAAGACAACCAACTCGCTTGGAAGCAGTCTTTGCAATACCAGAAATGTACTTATCCCAACGGAGGTTAGAGGAAATGTCCAGACCAAGAAGCCGAAGCTCAGATAATTCTGTTAAGGTTAAAGACCCTCCGTGCATAGGAGGAGAAGGGAAAGGTCTGTTTCTGGAGCGAAACATGCACAACAATTTAGTTTTCTTTGCATTGAAGATTACCAGCCAGTCATGCCCCCACTTCAACACATCCTCTGAATCATTGTCCAGTGAAACTCCAACCTCATTACGAGTAGTGTTGAGTGAATCAGCAGATGTGCGGTAAAGTGCGGAGTGATCAACATATTGATGAAGCATTCAAATACCTTACTTATTACAGGAAGCAGGCTGATGGGGTGATAGTTACTTGGATGAGGATGCTCATCAGCGTCCTTAAACAGGGACAACAGAAGCCACTTTCCAAGATGAAGGAAACACCGAAGCAGACAAACACAAGTTGTATAGCTTGGTGCGAATCGATGACAGTTCAGGACAACACATCAACATAACCATAGGGATTCCGTCAGGACCAGTCACTTTCAAGGCATCGAGAGTACGAATAATTCTGGCAACCTTTTTAGGAGTGATAAATGGAACAGGAACAAATAGGCAGTTATTGGTTAAGAAATATACAACAACAACCACACACTATCCCTTGGCAAGACTCCCACAGACAGGATACTCCGCACATATGTACACAATCGCCCATCCATACCCGAGCTACTTAAAGGTCATGCAAATATCCCTGTACCATTCTATCTCCAATGCTTTGAGGTGCCTATCTAATTCCAATTTAAACTTATCCACTGTTTCTTCTGCCACTACCATTCCAGGGACATCATTCCATGCATTAACTACTTTTTGAGTGAAAGACCCCTGCCTTACTACCGTCTTAACTCTTCTCTTCTTTACTCTCAGGCTATGACCCCTGATCCGATCATTGTTTATTCTGCTGAAGAACTCTTTTGCACTTTTTTTTTTCTATACCCTTCATTATCTTAAACACCCCAAGCATATCCCCTCGTTACTACCTCCTTTCTAATGTATAAAGTTCTTTCTCCTTCACCTGCTCCTCATAGCTGAGTCTATCTTGGCCTGGAATCAATCTAGTCACCTTGTGCTGAACCCTCTCTATGGCAGCTGTATCCTTCCTGAGCTGTGGTGAGCAAAATTGCACAATGCCTCTGCTTTTTCCAAAGGGAGGGAAGAATAAGTGCATAAAGTGCAGGATTATAAATCAACAGTATCAGGAATCCAGGGGTATTGCCCGCAGTGGCAACGATGGTAACTGTGATCCCCAAAACAGAAAAAGGAGTTAATGATCAATGGAAATTGTTCAGTACATTGCATTCACCTGATAAATGCCGGTTTAACTGTGCCAGAATTAATGTGTGTGCCGTCCATCGGATGGATGTTACTGAGCGCCTCGTATGCCAGCATTAGTTGGTGGATGTTAAAGACCCCACGGTGTCCTTCGGAAGAGGAGGCACGCTATTTCCGGCACCTTGAACAAATTCCAAATTCCTGCTCTAACCTACAGGGGGAAGTGCATCAGTGGCACTGCCGTGCCACTGTGAAAACTCGTGCTATCCCGTAGCCAAGTGCTGCATACAAATGACGACGACATTTTAGAAGAATCTGCAACAAACCATCAAAATAGTTTGTCTTCCTTAGTTATTGTTCAAATCAAACATCAACTTCGATTTGGACTGTCGGGGCAAAAAACAACAATAACAAAAAAAAAACGACCAGTACCTTTTGAAATTGTAATTTATTTTATGGCATACGCAGGTGTTCTGACCCAAGAGACAGACGATGAGTTGAGGGAATATGGAGAAGCTTACATTGCTGCATCGTACATCAAGTTCTTGGAATCTGCCGGTGCCAGAGTCGCACCTATCAGGTAATCTCCTGGTTGGTTATTTATTAAGACTGGACTTTGTGTTGGTTACTATGATTGCCACTAAAAATGTAGGCAAACATGTCCTTCCTCTTTTCTACTCTAAATGTGCCATTTTATTAATTTGTTGTCGATATAATTGTTCATTTCTTTCTTCCTCCCCCCCCCCAGAAATGACCTCACAACCAAGGAATACAAAGAACTTTTTAGTTACATTAATGGGTGAGTCGAACCCCTCCCCCCCCCCCCCCCCCCCACCACAATTTCTCAACGCTCACCCCCCAAAGCCTCAAGCCTCCCTTCTGTCCCTTCTTCATTCACACCCCCCGTCCTCTTCACCCTCTCCCGCTCATAAAAGCAAGTGGACATTCCCACATAGAAACTGCGGAATATTTAACACTTTCCCCTCCCCCATCATGCGATCACTGACTTCACAATAACCCATCACGGTTGCCTGTCCAACTCACAATTTCAAGAGAAAATAGTCAGAAATAATAGCAAGAACCTGCGTAACCTCTGCTTGAGAGGATGCCACATAATTGTTTGGATGGTATATAGACCACCGACCATTGCCTCGATCGCTGAGGGCTATCTTCACAAGGCTCGTGACACCTATCAGCTCAAAATCCTTTTAACTGTCGCTTTGGTTGTTTTACACTGAAGGGCATGGCGATTGTGAATATGACAGCTCCGAAAATGTCTTTGACTTCACAAAGCAATAATTATCACCAAAATGGCGGCTACAGTATAGAAATTGTGGGTGCAGCCAGACAAACTGTCCAACCAATGGGTGGAACCCGGACGCATGCACGGACACATGCTCAGCTCCTTTTATAGTATGGACTAGCTGAAGGGCTCGTTTGTGATGGGCACTGAAGTACTGTTCTTCTCAAACAGCTCATATAACCATGTTCTGTGATAGTTGCATTGTTTAATTAGTTTCAAATTAAATTATTAAGCCCCTCCCCCCTTATAGGATAGGGGGAGGCTTTTGGCTGTTGTAGGGTTTGGTGCTAAAATTAGTGCCGCCAGTTTTTTAATGGAACCTTAGAATTTCTTCGATCCCTCGGAGTTGACCACCGTTAAGGTTGTTGTACACCGTCCCTCCTTATTCTATCTCAATGTGCTGCACGATGTCAACGGCGGGCCCGAAGGCACCTCTACAATGTCGTGTGCACCAGAGAATATGTCATTTATTTATTTGGGATGGGGGCAGTGTACTTTGAATGTAGCTCTCCTTGTTTTGTTTCTTCTTCCCTTTTTTTTCTGCCAATTTCCGAGCTGTATCTCGGAGCCGGCTGGGACTGTCGGAATGAAATTTTGCATCAATAATGTGAATAGAAAGTATGCGGGGTTGACCTAATTTTTTTGACTTTAACCTAATTTGTAAGGTCACGTCCTAATTATTGACAATTTACCATTTTTCACCAAAACTCGACGAAGGTTTGGCCGATCAGAATGAAATTGCCTTTTCGAAATAGCCTAGAGCAAGCAAGGCGCATTTACGCTTAACGTAAATTTCATATTTACTAGTACGTGCCCGTAGTGCGTGGCAGTACGTGCGTCGGCCGTACATGGGAAAGAAAAAAAAAAAGCTATCAAACACGTCGCGTGGCAGAAACAACAACCACACAGGCCGTTCCTTCGCTCTCGCGTGGCCGTACGTGCGTGCCCGTACGTGCAAAAAAAACAAAAAACTTTCAAACAAACACACAGGCCGTTCCTTCGCTCTCGTAAACGAAAACTGGATTGGGGCATTGTGTTTATCTATAAATGCGCATAAGAAATCGAATATAGAATACAGTAAGTCATCACTATCCAGAAGTCCGTACGTTGTAACCCGTAATGGGGAACGCGCTCTTTCCCCATCGGCCACGCCTCGCAGCAACGTGTCCTGTCATTGTAACTAAATGGCGCCCTTTCCCCATCGGCCACGCCTACGCAGCAACGTGTCCTGTCATTGGTTTGCTAAATAAATGGCCATAACTTGGGAAACCACTTGTCCGATTAATATCAAACCTTGAAGGCACATACTCAGGTCCCCAGCAATATATCTGGCAAGTTTCAATTAGATCGGACCAGTGGTTGTCGAGAAACAGCGGTCACACACACACACACCACACACACACACACACACACACACAACACACACATTGCTGGAATTATAGATAGATACCCATGCGGGTTAAAGGTCAAAGTCAAATGGCACTCTGAAAAAGAACACTTTTTGCTGTCGCTCAATTTTGTCAAGGACAGAATCTCAGACTGCTTGGCCTTACAAGATGTTGGCACATCATAATAGTGTACCTGCACTGAAGTTATGCACCTGATATTTGATTGGTCTCCTTGACCTACTTTTTTGGGATTGTGACCTAATTTTTTTTTAAA
>CM068953.1:25882747-25897543 GCA_035128595.1 Eptatretus atami | reverse complement strand
GGCCTACAACGCAAATACCGAAACCCCTGCCAGATCGACAAACCCCTCGGAGAAGATGGATTTTTATGTCAAAATCGCAATTTTCTAAGTTCGTGACCTTTGACCTTGGGACGAAAATGAAAAATCGAGCTCCGTGGGGCTATGCAGGTGCCATTGGCTAACCAAATACCGAAACCCCTGCCAGATTCGACAAACCCCTCGGAGAAGATGGATTTTTATGTCAAAATTCGCAATTTTCTAAGTTCGTGACCTTTTGACCTTGGGACGAAAATGAAAAATCGAGCTCCGTGGGGCTATGCAGGTGCCATTGGGCTAACCAAATACCGAAACCCTGCCAGATTGACAAACCCTAGGAGAAGATGCAAATTGAAATCGGCTACCCCCTAAAAACACATGTTTTTGGGCGTGCTCCGCCCATAATGGGCGCACCACGCCCATTTTCAGGAAAACAGAACTAGATCATGATATAAACCTCCCACCAAAATTTTATCAGGATCGGATCAAAACCCACGGAGCTATGCTCGGACAGACAGACAGACAGACAGACAGACAGACAGACAGACAGACACACAACAAACGAATATAGTGGTCACTTATTTTTTTCGTGAACCAAAAAATGTATCCCCATCTACAATCGATCCATAAAACTCAACATCGTCGAAATCAGAGGGAAATTATTCAAGTTATGATCAAAAAAGTGTTTTAAAAAAAAATTAGGTCACAATCCCAAAAAAGTAGGTCAAGGAGACCAATCAAATATCAGGTGCATAACTTCAGTGCAGGTACACTATTATGATGTGCCAACATCTTGTAAGCCAAGCAGTCTGAGATTCTGTCTTGACAAAATTGAGCGACAGCAAAAAGTGTTCTTTTTCAGAGTGCCATTTGACTTGACCTTTAACCCGCATGGGTATCTATCTATAATTCCAGCAATGTGTGTGGTGTGTGTGTGTGTTGTGTGTGTGTGTGTGTGTGTGTGTGTGACCGCTGTTTCTCGACAACCACTGGTCCGATTCAATTGAAACTTGCCGATATATTGCTGGGGACCTGAGTATGTGCCTTTTCAAGGTTTGATATTAATCGGACAAGTGGTTTCCCAAGTTATGGCCATTTATTTAGCAAACCAATGACAGGACACGTTGCTGCGTAGGCGTGGCCGATGGGGAAAGGGCGCCATTTAGTTACCAATGACAGGACACGTTGCTGCGTAGGCGTGGCCGATGGGGAAAGAGCGCGTTCCCCATTACGGGTTACAACGTACGGACTTCTGGATAGTGGATCTTACTGTATTCTAATAATTTATCGATTTCTTATGCGCATTTATAGATAAACACAATGCCCCAATCCAGTTTTCGTTTACGAGAGCGAAGGAACGGCCTGTGTGTTTGTTTGAAAGTTTTTTGTTTTTTTTGCACGTACGGGCACGCACGTACGGCCACGCGAGAGCGAAGGAACGGCCTGTGTGTTGTTGTTTCTGCCACGCGATGTGGTTTGATAGCTTTTTTTTTTCTTTCCACGTACGGCCACGCACGTACTGCCACGCACGTACGGGCACGTACTAATATATAAATTACTGTAAGCGTAAATGCGCCTTGCTTGCTCTAGGCTATTTCGAAAAGGCAATTTCATTCTGATCGGCCAAACCTTCGTCGAGTTTTGGTGAAAAATGGTAAATTGTCAATAATTAGGACGTGACCTTACAAATTAGGTTAAGTCAAAAAAATTAGGTCAACCCCGCATACTTTCTATTCACATTATTGATGCAAAATTTCATTCCGACAGTCCCAGCCGGCTCCGAGATACAGCTCGGAAATTGGCAGAAAAAAAAGGGAAGAAGAAACAAACAAGGAGACTACATTCAAAGTACACTGCCCCCATCCCAAATAAATAAATGACATATTCTCTGGTGCACACGACATTGTAGAGGTGCCTTCGGGCCCGCCGTTGACATCGTGCAGCACATTGAGATAGAATAAGGAGGGACGGTGTACAAAAACCTAAACGGTGGTCAACTCCGAGGGATCGAAGAAATTCTAAGGTTCCATTAAAAAACTGGCGGCACTAATTTTAGCACCAAACCCTACAACAGCCAAAAGCCTCCCCTATCCTATAAGGGGGGAGGGCTTAATAATTTAATTTGAAACTAATTAAACAATGCAACTATCACAGAACATGGTTATATGAGCTGTTTGAGAAGAACAGTACTTCAGTGCCCATCACAAACGAGCCCTTCAGCTAGTCCATACTATAAAAGGAGCTGAGCATGTGTCCGTGCGTGCGTCCGGGTTCCACCCATTGGTTGGACAGTTTGTCTGGCTGCACCCACAATTTCTATACTGTAGCCGCCATTTTGGTGATAATTATTGCTTTGTGAAGTCAAAGACATTTTCGGAGCTGTCATATTCACAATCGCCATGCCCTTCAGTGTAAAACAACCAAAGCGACAGTTAAAAGGATTTTGAGCTGATAGGTGTCACGAGCCTTGTGAAGATAGCCCTCAGCGATCGAGGCAATGGTCGGTGGTCTATATACCATCCAAAATTATGTGGCATCCTCTCAAGCAGAGGTTACGCAGGTTCTTGCTATTATTTCTGACTATTTTCTCTTGAAATTGTGAGTTGGACAGGCAACCGTTGGGTTATTGTGAAGTCAGTGATCGCATGATGGGGGAGGGGAAAGTGTTAATAATTCCGCAGTTTCTATGTGGGAATGTCCACTTGTTTTATGAGCGGAGAGGGTGAAGAGGACGGGGGGTGTGAATGAAGAAGGGACAGAAGGGAGGCTTGAGGCTTTGGGGGGTGAGCGTTGAGAAATTGTGGTGGGGGGGGGGGGAGGGGTTCGACTCACCCATTAATGTAACTAAAAAGTTCTTTGTATTCCTTGGTTGTGAGGTCATTTCTGGGGGGGGGAGGAAGAAAGAAATGAACAATTATATCGACAACAAATTAATAAAATGGCACATTTAGAGTAGAAAGAGGAAGGACATGTTTGCCTACATTTTTAGTGGCAATCATAGTAACCAACACAAAGTCCAGTCTTAATAAATAACCAACCAGGAGATTACCTGATAGGTGCGACTCTGGCACCGGCAGATTCCAAGAACTTGATGTACGATGCAGCAATGTAAGCTTCTCCATATTCCCTCAACTCATCGTCTGTCTTTGGGTCAGAACACCTGCGTATGCCATAAAATAAATTACAATTTCAAAAGGTACTGGTCGTTTTTTTTTTGTTATTGTTGTTTTTTGCCCCGACAGTCCAAATCGAAGTTGATGTTTGATTGAACAATAACTAAGGAAGACAAACTATTTTGATGGTTTGTTGCAGATTCTTCTAAAATGTCGTCGTCATTTGTATGCAGCACTTGGCTACGGATAGCACGAGTTTTCACAGTGGCACGGCAGTGCCACTGATGCACTTCCCCCTGTAGGTTAGAGCAGGAATTTGGAATTTGTTCAAGGTGCCGGAAATAGCGTGCCTCCTCTTCCGAAGGACACCGTGGGGTCTTTCAACCAAACTAATGCTGGCATACGAGGCGCTCAGTACATCCATCCGATGGACGGCACACACATTAATTCTGGCACAGTTAAACCGGCATTTATCAGGTGAATGCAATGTACTGAACAATTTCCATTGATCATTAACTCCTTTTTCTGTTTTGGGGATCACAGTTACCATCGTTGCCACTGCGGGCAATACCCCTGGATTCCTGATACTGTTGATTTATAATCCTGCACTTTATGCACTTATTCTTCCCTCCTTTGGAAAAAGCAGAGGCATTGTGCAATTTTGCTCACCACAGCTCAGGAAGGTACAGCTGCCATAGAGAGGGTTCAGCACAAGGTGACTAGATTGATTCCAGGCCAAGATAGACTCAGCTATGAGGAGCAGGTGAAGGAGAAAGAACTTTATACATTAGAAAGGAGGTAGTAACGAGGGGATATGCTTGGGGTGTTTAAGATAATGAAGGGTATAGAAAAAAAAAAGTGCAAAAGAGTTCTTCAGCAGAATAAACAATGATCGGATCAGGGGTCATAGCCTGAGAGTAAAGAAGAGAAGTTAAGACGGTAGTAAGGCAGGGGTCTTTCACTCAAAAAGTAGTTAATGCATGGAATGATGTCCCTGGAATGGTAGTGGCAGAAGAAACAGTGGATAAGTTTAAATGGAATTAGATAGGCACCTCAAAGCATTGGAGATAGAATGGTACAGGATATTTGCATGACCTTTAAGTAGCTCGGGTATGGATGGGCGATTGTGTACATATGTGCGGAGTATCCTGTCTGTGGGAGTCTTGCCAAGGGATAGTGTGTGGTTGTTGTTGTATATTTCTTAACCAATAACTGCCTATTTGTTCCTGTTCCATTTATCACTCCTAAAAAGGTTGCCAGAATTATTCGTACTCTCGATGCCTTGAAAGTGACTGGTCCTGACGGAATCCCTATGGTTATGTTGATGTGTTGTCCTGAACTGTCATCGATTCGCACCAAGCTATACAACTTGTGTTTGTCTGCTTCGGTGTTTCCTTCATCTTGGAAAGTGGCTTCTGTTGTCCCTGTTTAAGGACGCTGATGAGCATCCTCATCAAGTAACTATCACCCCATCAGCCTGCTTCCTGTAATAAGTAAGGTATTTGAATGCTTCATCAATATGTTGATCACTCCGCACTTTACCGCACATCTGCTGATTCACTCAACACTACTCGTAATGAGGTTGGAGTTTCACTGGACAATGATCAGAGGATGTGTTGAAGTGGGGCATGACTGGCTGGTAATCTTCAATGCAAAGAAAACTAAATTGTTGTGCATGTTTCGCTCCAGAAACAGACCTTTCCCTTCTCCTCCTATGCACGGAGGGTCTTTAACCTTAACAGAATTATCTGAGCTTCGGCTTCTTGGTCTGGACATTTCCTCTAACCTCCGTTGGGATAAGTACATTTCTGGTATTGCAAAGACTGCTTCCAAGCGAGTTGGTTGTCTTTATCCAGCGCAGAGGTATTTACCTCCTGATGCTGTTTTGTACCTGTATAAGACAGCTACACGTCCCTTCATGGAGTACTTTCACCACATTTGGGCTGCAACAACAGCCAGCTGCTTATCTTTACTTGATAGGCTCCAGAAATGCAAAGTGAACCTGGTTGGTGCGGAGATGGGTTCAACTTATTAACCGTTCTCTCACCATAGGTCAGTTGACACTCTTAGTTTGTTCTCCAGATATTTTCATGGGAAATGTTCTGCTGGACTTTCTACCTTGGTTCCTCTTGTGCAAGTGTTTGGATGCAAGACTCAGTTTGCTATCTCTGCACTCCAATGCACTATAGCTTACCCAAATAGTGCAGATATCTTATCCCTCGTGCTGTCTCCCTTTGGAATTCAGTACCTGTAACGTGCTTCCCATTATCCTACGATCTACTCAGCTTCAAGAGGAATGTCAATTCCTACTACTTATATCTTTGAGGTTCATCACATTTCACCTGACTTCTGATACTTCCTGTGTCTTTGATGTTTTCTTGTTATTTTTTTTTCTTGTATTTTGTTTTGCTTTATCCTCATCTTCATCTAACCTTCCCTGAGCCCCTTACCTGGAGGGGCTTTATGGCTTGTTTGAGGCGATTTATTGAAAAAAAAGTCCCACTAACTGTGCCCTACATAATGCATGTAGAATGAACCTATGGAAATACCTAAAAGGGTCCTATATTTTAGTTAAAAATCCATTCTTAAAAAGTCCTGAAAAAATTCCTGAATTCCTAAAATAATTACCTTCAGGATGTGGTAGGTCTGCAGGTCCTAATTATTTCCCATAAACAAAATACTGATGAGAGTTTGGTTTTTTTTTGAGTCAGTGAAAAACAAAAAAGAAACAAAGGAAGTTGATCATGTGATATGATCATTTCATTCAAAGGTGTACAACACATAGAAGATGCAGAGAACAAAATGGTTATCGGTGACGCTGCGGTTAGAGTGTCCACTCTGAGTCTGTGAGCCCGACGGTTCAACTCCGACCCGAGTCAAGTCATACCAAAGATTTTAAAATGGTCATGTTACTTCCTTACTTGATGCTCAGCACTTAGACTCAGAGGATAGAGCAGGGGTGCACTCGATGGGTTGGCATCTCATGGAGGGGGTGGGGGAGTATATAGGGAAGAGATTTCTCCCTAAAAGTGCCCCTGTTGACTGCAGAGAGAAAGTTGACAGCACCATATGGTGCTGCCGGAACCAAAAGTGTTCCAGGAAGTTACTTCCCCAAAAGGATGGCTGAGTTTGTCTTAAATCAAGTCCTGTGTGTCTGGGACACTCTTTCGTGTGCCTTAGAAATAGTAGAAAATAAATCCTTACAATAAATAATAGGAAAAGCAAACACCAACTCGAACAGCACTCGGTAGAGCGCATACCTCGCCAGGCTCATTAGTTTACGTTTTGTATCCCACTGATATACCAGATCTCGATCCGGACCTGAACCAAAATCAAATTGGCTTGTTCTTGTTACCTACCCAACTCGTCCACCAAGTTTCATCAAAACTCATCCATAACTTTTTGAAATATGCTTCACTGTATATCATTTTTGGCCCATCTCTCAATGGTGAAGAATCACATTAAAATTCTGGTATCCAGATCTTCACCAAAATTCAATCAATTCTTCCTTGTCACACACTCAACCTGTCCACCAAGTATCGTCCATAACTTTTTGAGATATTTGCTTTATATCTGTTTTGGACCTACCTATCAATGGTGAAGGATCACTTACAAAAATTCTAGTGCCTGGAAGCCGTCCTTGTCACAATTCTAGTTCCTTGTCACACACCAAACCTCTCCACCAAGTTTCTTCCGAATCCGTCCACAACTTTTTGAGATATCTTGCTCACAAACAAACGGGTGAAAAAATAGCCAACATCCGCCTTCGGTGACAGAGGAAGTTATGTACTTGTACTGTATATTGAAAAATGAAAAGCTCTCGTTTATCGTACTATTCAATCTCATAACTTTTAACCCCCTACCCCAAATCGCTCCCCTTTAACTTTGTTTGGAGTTTATTCCACCTGTTCATTCTTCTTTCTCAGAGGTTTATGTTGTCATTATCTCGTGGCACAAATCGTGTTCCAAAGTGTCCGATTTTTGAGTGACCTCAAGCATACTGTTGTAAATGATTTACCTCCAATATATTTTCACTTTCATGATGAACATGCTCAAATAACACCTGCAGTTACATTTTCGATGGTAAACTTTGCAAACGTTATCACATGTGCTCCTGGACTGACTCGTGTAATGTTTTGTGGGGTAGATGGAGGAATTTCATAGAAAAGATAGGATTGTATAGAGTAGCGTGGTCCGTGTGACGTGTGGGAGACATTTCGATGTAAATTAAGGAGGGAAACTGTCAGCTTAAGTTGCTACGTGTCAACACGGTGGGGGTGGGGTGGTGGTGCTGTGTTAAATTAGGTAGGGTTTAAGGATAATTTCTCACAGTATGTGATTGCCCCTGTGACCTTTCTATGTTTTTGCATTTCAAGACCGGTGATAAAAGGGATCACGTCCTTAAAACAACAACCGAGCTGCACGTTCCAAGCAGGCAAGAAACCCTGCTTCCAGGGATGACAACTCACAAGCCATGCCCCTGTAGTGGATAATTATGGGCGTGACGTCGGAGAGAAGGAGAGAGTTAGATCTGAGTCGGGACACAGAGAATGGGCGGGACCAGTGCTGGATTAACCATTAGGCAGACAAGCCATGTGCCTTAGGGGCAGCCAAAAATTCAGGCCAAAATTATTTTCACATTAGATATTTGTCTTTTTTTGTATTAAATATTTTGTTTTTGAATCAGTTAATCTTTTGTCTGGGGTCCATTTCCATGAGCCCGAGATCTAATTTAAATTTTTCAGGCCATTCTCTAAAATTTAAAAATGTGCCTTCGGGCCAGCCGAGGCTTAATCCGGCACTGGGCGGGACAGAAGCGAGTGAGGAGATGGCAGTTGGAAGAGAAGGGCATTACGGCTGGCTTTCCCTCGACATGGTGAAGAAGGCTACACGATTCTCATGTTGGTGTTGAGGCGGATTTGCCCGTGTGATGGAGCAAGACACTGCCCATTGACTGTTAGGCTGGGTCATGTGAGACCACACCTTGGAGCCTCGTGTTGGACCATCAGGGAAGAAGGTGATGCCATTTTTGCAGAAGAGCGGCATCGGCAAGTGCGATCGTGAAAAGAGCAGCACGGCGGTTTCTGAGCCTTGGTGTTGAATATCACTGCCCGAACTACCTCCCTTACGTTTCCTGTCCAGAGAGCGGCTTGGTGCTATTTTTAGCCTCATTTTCCCACGCAGTGACGACGCCGTTTGGTGAAGCTTAAGCTGCAGAAACTCATCTTCATCTCTGGCACACAGCTAAGTGCCAGGAGAAAGGGAGGATTTTTATTTTATTTATTCTGTCCCCTTGTCTGTATTAAGGTCCGTGTGGAGGTGCCTCATATCGGAATTTAGTTTTACCGCACTTTCTGTTTTTATTATTACACTTTGAATAATCACCATTGTAAATATTTGATTTATTTTCATTAAACCCCTGTATTTATTTCAGTTTGCTTGTGTTGTCTACTTGTCGTGGGTTTGAGTATAAACCCATGTGCCTCTGTCCTCGCCCCCCCCCCCATGCCATAATCTCCCGAGAATCTCAACTGTTCGCCTCTAAGGTAGAACTGTTTGGCTATTTGTCCAGGTCGGTTATACCCCTGGCACACTACAACTGCTGTCATTGTAGTGGGATTTTTCGAACCTCCCCACACTTGACAACTTGTGTCAGGTAGTACGATTCAAACCCTGATCGGATTTATTGATAAAGGGTGGGATTTTTTTAATCCATCGGGACTACGACATTCGGTATCGGAGCGAGCTAAAGGTGAAAGAAAAAGAATTGGGAATCTAAATAATTATTAAACAATTACCTCTCTACCATCGATGGAGAGGGGTTGTAGTAATCGAGGTACAAATTGTATAGTTAATTGGTGTTGGAGAAAATAACACTTGGATATTGAAGGAATTTTTTTTTCTGGGGAGATTGAAGCACGTGGAAAATGCGGACGTCAGGAGATGGCGATGATTGTGCTAGATCAGTGGTTCCCAACCTTTTTCTGATCGAGTACCACTTGGAGGTCCCATACCGTCGCCGCGTATCACCTGGTTCCAGAAAAACTCAATTCGATAAGATATCAATTTATTCACAAGTAGAACACACAAATGAACTAACTGTCAACAAAGAACAAAATTTAATGCGAGGGCTGCATCTGTTCTTCTCCACCAGCTGGTCGCTGCGGGGCATAACTTTGCTCACAGCACATCGGAAATCATGCCCGGGCCCAGCAAGACTGTTCCGGCACTTTGACTTGATGGTCATCATGGCTGAGAACCCCTGCTCGCACTCCCATGTAGAGGAATGTGTAGGATCGGACACCTACACATTCACAGTATGGAGGCAGCCGGATAACTGCCAGCGCCGAGTGTGTGTCAGGGTTCCCAGATGTATCAGGCCAAATCATTTTTTTTTATGGTTGACCCAAAAGTGCTCGCGGACCACCTGGAAGGCCTTGCGTACCACAGGTTGGGAACCACTGTGCTACATGGTGACCATAAAGGAAGCGAGCCGGGGGCGGAGCTGAATGATGTTGATAAGGTAGGAGCCTCCACCATCCCAAGCGTCACGTCCCTCCTCCCCACAGTGGTGGAAAATGAGATGCAGGGAGCGGTGCGATGACCATCCAGGTCATGTGTGAGATGTTAATTAAAATTAATGCAAAAATGAATAAACAAAGTAATAAATTGAGGAGACAAAATGAAAAAATGAATAAACTAGAGGGGGAGCACTCGGTAGAGTGCAAAACCTCTGCCGCCAACGCTGCTGGGTCACTTAAGTGAACCTGATATCCTATTCATTGTAGGTCAAAACGGATCAGACTCTACTGAACCACGATTGAATAAACGAAACTAGATCGACGCGCATGTAGAAATGCCAAAAAAAAAAATCTAAATTTTTTTGAAAAAAAGTTGCAAAATTTGTTTTTTTTTTCTCTAACAAATTTTTTTTTTTTTGGTTTGGAAATCACTTAAAATGTAGAAATGCAAAAACAAAAATTCAAATATTTTTTCAAAATGGCCGCCATAGCGGCCATATTGGACTTTGGACCAAGTCCAAAATCTAATGGCATGATCCTTGGACCATACCTAATCCCCCACCAGTTTTGTCGAAATCCGTTGAGGAGTTTTTCCGTAATACTGTTCACAAACAAACAAACAAACAGACAGGGGTGAAAACAGTAACCTCCGTCCATCTTCGATGGCGGAGGTTAACAAATAATTAATTGAAGCATCAAATTAATGAACAAAAGAATGAAATGAGTAAATTGAAGGGGAATATTAATGAACAAATGAATGAACGAAGGAAATGTTGTACGATTGGAAAACACCATTGATGAACAAAAGAAAAACATGAAGGGAATGATTGAATGAATGAATAAAAGAAAGAGTGAATTGAGGGACAGGTTTGATGGATGGAAAACGAAATTGATGAACAAGGAGTGAAATGGGGGAATTGAGAAAGAAATGGTATTAGAAGAAATTGGGTCAACAAATAAAATAATTGACAAAGCAAATGAGGACCTGGAGGGCTATCGTGCTTGTGTGGATGCCATAATGCAACAGCAGGTAGAGGAATTGGATTTTGTACAAGCCAAGTGGTGGTTTGGCTGAGGAAGTGCAAAAGTTTGAAACTCATGTAAACAGAACAAGAGCAGGTGTTTTGTTGATAAAGGCTTGTGGGATGAGATGTTACAGGAGCAGTTGACACTTGGATAATACCATCAAGGGAGAGGTTATAGAACCAAAAGTTTGTTCTTCTCAATGGTGACATTGATGGTTCTGTTGAGACATGCTTGGGCTGACCGACTGGTACGAAGCCAAAGGTGAAGTTAAACTGGACTTTCTGCACTTTGACACTGGGGATGTTACTGAAAATCGTCGAGCAGATTTGCAGAGTCAATATTGAACGATTGCAAACATGTAGTCAAGGAAAGTGACAGTAACGTTGACTTGCCAAGTACAGAGCAAGTGGCTGTTCGTGAAACGATCGAAAGCAAGCTTGATGATGTAAACTCTGGAGAGAGAATTGCCCAATTTGAAAAAGTGGAAAGACAGTTTACAGTCACGATGGACCTCAAGAGGAAGAGCAGGATGCTTGTCAAATAGACAAGTGGGAGAGTGATGGTTTTGAAATGAATATGCAAAACCAATCTCAAGTTCAGATTTGGATGATAATTTTGAAGGCGAATTACTCACTGTTTATGAACCGTGTGGAAGTGACACCAAGGCAGAAGGTTATAACGAGTGTAATGCTTCTCACTGTTGTAATGCAGATGGTGCTGCTGTAGTTGAGAATGGATCACAGAAATGTCTTTCGATGATTGTACAGTAGGGAAGGATACATTGGATACTGCGAAGGAAAATGACATTGAAGTTGTGAAGGTGCTGGGTGAGGAAAGTAATCTTCCTGAAGCATTACTCTCTGAATTTGGCACGCACAGGAAAGCAAGTCTTGAAGTTTGTTTTTCGAGCCAGAATTGGAGCAATCCCAAGAAGAATGTGTTGAGGAGGAAGTTGCAGCAGCTGTCAATTCCTGTTGCTTGGCGGGAGGCTCATCTTGAATTAAGCAAAGTGAGTCAAGTACAGGCTTGGAAGAGAAACAGGTCTGCATTTGCATCTTGAGCAGCACTGAGGACAAGGTGCCAACACCTTCTGGAATGTCGTAGGCACTTTCTCCTTTCCAGCAACTCTGTTCTCAGCTGGAAGTTCTGAATTGCTCACAAGCTTTTGCACGATGGCACCACAATGTGCAGGATTCCCCACTTCCAGTTGCTCAGCTGGGGAAGCTTGATCGCATGTTAAGCCGCCTTCCATGACCATTGTAGTGGGCTTGTGGACCTACATCGTGTTGAACGTGGGAAAGTTGACTTCCACATTGGGTGGCCGGTCTTTCACCTGGCTTGGATGATGGCGGGGAGCTTGGCGCTGCGTGAAAGAGTGGCATTGGCACCGTTTTCAGCCAACTGTGGAGCTGTTTGCCTATATGGACAGTGAGCTCAGCCCTTTTGAAGCAGGTTTGCATCTTTGGATCTATCACAACACTGTCTCCTTGATGCAGGCTGGACAGTGTCATCTGCCACCTCTCACCCAGGTCATACCAGATTGAATCTCCGAATTTTCCATTCCAGTGAGGTGCAACTGTGGTGTGATGGGGAGCAGGGGACAGACATGAGGGCATCTCACTGGTGAGATGTTGAGTCCAGTACTAGTGATTCCAGATGAGGAAGAGCCAGAACTTGAATCAGAACCAGAACCACAGCCTTTGCTGATTCCAGAACCCAGCATTACAGAAGAAACCCGATGAAAAAGATCTGCTGAAAGAGAGTTGTGGAAGTGAAAATAAATCCATCTTTTAAATGTGCATAGGTCTACATCAACCATTTGTGGCCATGTAAGGTGATCATAAAGCTCTGAATCACAGGACTATCACCAGGCTGTGGTGTTTTTGTATCAATTACGTTTTAAATGCTAAAAGTGATTTGTTAAGTAAAGTGCCATTCGTGGCCTTGTGGTTTGATTTCTGTACTTCCTCTTCTCGTACTTCTCTTTGAGCTGAAAAGTGCAGTTATGCCTCTGCCTGTGATGTGTGGGGAAGTCAGTTGTCATGAATTATTGCATAACTTGTGTCAAATAATGCATTGTACTGAGGAGTGAACTTATTCGACCTTAGCTCTGCTGACAGACTTTGAGTGCTCCTTCCCCTTCCCCTCTTTGCAAGTCTGAATTATTTATTTTCTGTGCAAAACATCACGATGGTGATTAGTCAGTGTCAGATGTCCTTCACAGACCATCCCTCTTTCCAATTTGTACATAGTCGTCCCCTGGCACTTGAGAGCCAAGGAGTTTCAAAGCAATTTGATGCTTTGCTTTCTCCGTGCACATGACCAATAAACCGATTCAACTAAGGGCGGTCTTTGGAGTTTTACCACAACAATGACTTTGTCCACCTCAGCCTGGCGCCTGCAACGAATCCACAGGAGTGATTGGAACGGTGCACAAAGAAACTAGAAGGATGGATGACACTCTTGGACCCGACCAACCTGCGATGACCCGTACTTTGATTACGTGCCTCGTACTTACTGTCTCAAGAGTTAGTTTTGCTTAGAATTGGACATAGGTAATTAGGATGAGAGGAGGTGAGAGTGACTCAGTTGGTCAGTAAAGGGATTGGTTTGGAAACCAGAATTGTCTTTGGATTGAGTCTGTTTGTGTAAAGCATTTGATTGCGTTTGGAGAATGAATGCGGATTATAACATGTAAGCAGCCATGGCAGTGGAGGAACACGATCCACATTTTTGCATTGCAATGTTGAGAATTGAATGGCAACTGGGGAGGAATGAAGATGTTGGATTGCGTGGGTGGGGAAAATATGTGCGTCTGCAGGAATGGATCAAGCTCTGAGGAGCGGTGACTGTGGCCTCCCCACCAGTGCGTAATATAAGAGAGTCTGGCAACTGGTAGGCAGGCGCCATATTGGCATCCCAGCCAGCAGTTCTGGCTATTGGCGAGCATACGCGCGGCGCGATATGAACGGGCATTTTCCTTCTTACACAAAAAGTATGGAAGTTTCGACTCTCAAATTTTGAGCTTTGCTCGAAAATAAGTCGCTCTACAAGATGGTGTATTCTGGATGCTGATAAACCACCCAAAAATAACTGAGGTGGTAATACACAAGTCGGACATATAGGACGGACTATCTATTTTGACTGTACAAGATTTCTTGCCTGAATCTATGGAAACCTGTGTATGCCATGAACCACAGAGGCTAGAATCTACCGCGCAAATTGACCAGTTCAGCAAAGCAACCATGGTTCGTGAGAGCTCTCAGGATGATTTAAAAGACATGACCAGAATTACAGAGTACAAGATTATAAAACGCAAAACGAAAAAGTACGGTAGACGGCTATACATGGCCAGGACGGTAGACGGCTATAACGCTATAGCAATAGCGGTTATAGTCGTCACCCGTCCATAAGAGGTTAAAGTCAAAACCATCTTCGATTCTTCTCCATATGGACTTGACCTTTCAGGACGGGGTGGCTATAACCGCCAGGCGGTTATGGCGCCCCGTCCTGAAGGGGTTAATACGAACACTGACACCAAGCAGTTCTACTACTTAATTTTTTTCACACACGCTCTCATTGCCGGCTCATTGCTGCGAGTTGACTGGCAGTACCAACTTTTGCCTGGCTGACACGGATCGAATTTGCGCTTTGGAATAGATGTACAGATGCACAGTGAAACACTTCGTCAGTAGCTTCGTTTTCAGATGTGGCAGTCGGGAATATCAACTGAGAAAGCTGACAGACGACGGCAAGTTTTTCAACCAGGTTATGCCCATTCAACTGTCCTGCCATCCTGAACTGCTCTCTCTCCTTCTCGAAAGTTGAAAGCCTCATCACTGCAATGAGTCAAAGTGCTTCTTTGTACTCCTTCAGTCTTGTTATCGCTCACGACGTGCTGCAAGAGACTTTCGCGGTCCTCCGCAGCTCAGGCAAGTGGTGCAATGGTCCAGCAATGGCACCTGCATAGCCCCAAGGAGCTCGATTTTTCATTTTAGTCCCAAGGTCAAGGTCACAAGGTCAAGTTCACAAGGTCACAAACTTATAAAAATTCGAATTTTGACATAAAAATCATACGACCGCCCAAACTTTGAGAGCTAGGATGACTATTTTTTATGCAT
>CM068953.1:25859504-25871659 GCA_035128595.1 Eptatretus atami | reverse complement strand
GCTGAAATGTTAACAGGAATGGAAATTTGAAGTAAACGTTGCATCTCAATATTTTCTGTTCACAAACTCCAACCAAGCACACACACCTCAGCAAATCAAGTCAGTTCCTTGTTACGACCTGAGCAAAAGTCCTTTTTTGATACAACGACCAAAATTTGCATTTGAGGACACATGACCAACCACATGATACATTTGTATGAAGATTATGTCGATGGTAAACAAAAGTGCATACCGAGGAAACGATATTCATCCTACATTGTGGATCTCTGACGGCGGGGATGCCCAAAACCCAGATGTCGATTCTAAAGAAATATCGTCGGGCAACAACAGACTAGTCGTCAAGGTGTGATTTGAACTTTCAACTGTGGGTCCACTTCCCTGGAGGATGTCAAAGTCACAGTGGCACTTGTGGCCAAATCTAATCGAAAGCATCCTCCATTGCATTGTAATGGAGGAGGGCAGGATCGATACCCATTCCTGCCATCAGCTCGCTCAGGCTGGGCTTATGACTCGTTTCAATAATCACTCCCTTTTGGAGGTCATAGAGCAATGATTGAGCAGCTTGACGCCAGCGATGTATCAACTGCTGCAGCTCCGGCAGATTGTTCTGGGTAGTGGATCAGTTTTGTGAGGTGAAGTTGCAACACATAACCAACAGTGATCATCACACATGCAAGTGATCAGAAAGAACTCAACTTTTAACCTCAAAACAAAACGTTGTAATTGTTCGACCAAGGATTAAGTTCAAATAGTCTTGCAGGTGAAAGCAAGTGTATATATGCCTCGGCAGACAGGTGGAATGGATGAAATCAACAGAACGTTGATTGAGGTATGCTAACCGACGTGGAAAGCTAGAATAACCCATCGGTGAAACCGCAGTACTTTTGTAAAAAAAAAGGAAAGTAAGGAGCAAAATGATTCCTTCCTTCAGTACATGCTGTGCTGGAGAATTGTGAAAAATTTATGTCAAAATTGTAACAAAACAAACAAACTACAAATGAAAGTAATATTTGAGGAATTTTTTTTTTCTATTTTACCTGAACATCCATTGATGGGAAGATTATTTTCAGTTCGTTGGTACAGCATTTTGTCATCATAAAATAAATGAATACTAAATGCCACATACCTTTGCAGGACTTTCAATACAAGTGTTTTATAAAGGGGGGTAGGTGTCACACGTAAAGGGTAACGGAGCGGTTTACCGCAATCACCCTCACTCCAGTGTAAAGGCCCTGTCACACCTTGACGTTTTAGCCAGCGTATGGCAAGGTATCAAAATTTATGTAAAACGCTGGCGTACGCTGAACTATTGATTTTTTTTCCAGTTTTGGACGTATTCATAACGAGTTGGACGTATGCATAATGTATTAGTAACGTACACAGAACGTTTCGATAACATATAGATAACTTATACCAACGAATGCTGAGCGTGTTGTCGGCGTTCACAACCTATGCCCAACGATAGTCTAACTTATGCATAGCGCGCGGCAGCGTATCGCGACGATCACGTGGCGTAGCCTATTAAAAGGCTGCGGCTCGACGATTCAAATCATAACCGACTAGACATCGAAGTGTCAAGCCGCTGTCAACCTTGACGTTTTAGTCAGCGTATGCCGACGTATGAAAAATTTGCCGAATACGCTGGCACATGTCGAATACGTTATGGGTAAGTTTTGTATCCGTTAAGAGCACGCTGAAGCATGCTGGCATACGTCGTAGTACGCCGAGTACGTCGACAAATTTTACAGCATGTTGAAAATTTTTCGACGTATCCAGCGTATGACGCACACGTTCCGCATACGCTGGCATAAGTTGGCGGCACGTTACGCGATCGTTGACACACATCGACACACGTTACTTGTAAGTTACTCATAAGTCGAAACACGTCGAGGTAATGTTTAGCGTACCCGAAACTTATTTCTAACCTATGAGTAATGTGCTTTGAACCTATGAGTAACGTGCTTTAACCTATGTGTAACGTATCTCCAACGCACATTGACGTATGTAGATGTATTTGACGTCTTCCGGACGACCACAGAACTTACTGAACGTGTTACTAACTTACAGCTACCGTATAATAGCGTATTGGCAGCGTTAGGGGAATTGGTATATAAAAATAGGGTTCACACAGGAGGAACCCGTCAGTGTTCCAGACTCCATGGTTTTTTTTATTTTTTATTTTTTTCTTCAGCATGACGGTGATGTTGACACTTCGATTTCTAGTGCGGTATGAATTTAAATCGTTGAGCGGCAGCCTATTAATTATATTATAACCGCACTATAAATCGAAGTGTCAACATCACCGTCATGCCGAAGAAAAAAAAAAAAAAAAAAAAAATAAAACATGGAGTCTGGAACACTGACGCTAAACATTACCTCGACGTGGTTTCCCGACTTCATGAGTAACTTACAAGTAACGTGTGTCTACGTGTGTCAACGATCGCGTAACGTGCCTACAACTTATGGGCAGCATATGCGGAACGTGTGAGTCATACGCTGGCATACGTCGAAAATTTTCAAGCATGTTAAAATTTGTCGACAGCTCGGCGTACTACGACGTATGCCAGTGTACTACGACGTATGCCAGCGTACTACGACGTATACCAAACTTACCCATAACGTATTTGACGTGTGCCAGCGTTTTAGACAAATTTTTCATACGTCGGCATACGCTGGCTAAATCGTCAAGGTGTGACAGGGCCTTAAGCCAGGGCATTCACCACCTGTGATGGTTATCACACTTTTATGTCTGTAATCCTCAGAGGTCACGAGACTCGTCTTGGTTTCAAAAGCGTCTTTAATTCACGTAAAAACTGAAAAAGGAAAAAATACAGCCGTTCAGTACATGCTGTACTTAATGTCTAATGCTTTACAGAAAACCTACTATGGTACGCTTTTCATACACGCATGAGAATAATTTGCTTCAAGTTACTTCAAGAGGTTCAACAATACATCGAGATTCAGCTTACCTCTATCCTAGGTTTGGGTATGCAAGCGAAAACATCGATAATGTAGCCGATCAGTTTCTTAGTTTGGTGGAAAGAAAACGGAAGTGTAAGAATGCGATTACAGCACCCACAAATGGCACAGAAAGTTACAACAGAACTTGCACAAACAACAGCTACACTCCCCCCTTATGTTTTCTGCGCATTTCTCTACTTGGCGGATACTGGACTCCGACGCCATAATGTCTGCCAAAAAGACCTCTGTTGTGCGCTCGTGGCCAATTTCATTAGATTACATTACCTGTAATAAGTGGGTTTTTCAGACATCGGATCGCGAGTGTATTTTATTTAATTATCTGCTCGTTTTCATATCCGTCTTTCTTTTGTCCCAAGATTCTCCGTTTCCGTCGTCCTGTGCCTCCTTATAATAAACATTGAGAAACAGATTTATCACGTGAGAAACCATTTTGGCGCGAATTCAATGGCAAATCCACAGAGGAGGTTAAAATTGGTAATGTTCTCTACAAAGAGATGAATGGAATTAACAATTCTCACCACCCCCTCCAGCAGGGGTCAGTGAACATGCACAATGCCGCGTGTGACGTGTGACGTGTACAAGGAAGGTTGCAAGTCGTGATAAACAAATGAGTTTTTAAATATTATTTATTTTATTTGCATTTATAACATTCTAGTCCTGTATCTGCCACACTTTTTCTTATCCCAACTCCTCCCCTCCCCCGCCCCCCACCCCCAATGAAACTGAGTCGATTGCCTGACAGATTAATTTAATGTAGTGGTTGTGATGCAGCACAGATGTGACGGGCCAAATGGCAGCCTCCTGTGTCAAACTTCCTTGTCAAGAATTATTGATCTCGTATCGATGTGGTCACAAACTTCACCGCGCCCAAAAGATATCAGGCGTTCTGTTCTCCTGCCTGGCGGACATCTGGTCACGGTAACGGTTTGCAAGCTTTTGTACCCGGATAACTTCGACAAAAAATACCTCATAAAAACCAACCATGGGAGTCACTCACATAATCGTGGTTATGATGCGTTAACATTGCACCCATTTTGGATGAAATGGGTTAAGCAACGAATCAGCATATCAGAATAGCACCTCAATTCCCTATAATCGCAGATGACGAACACACAGAATCCTCCGCATGGGTCGTCACAAAAATACGGATTTCCGTAAAATACGGAAGGAGTTTCACCCATGATAACCTGACGTTTTGAGCATTGACCCTTCGTCAGAGCAAAAAAGGGTCAAAACCCAAAATGTCAGTTTCTCCTCACTTCCCACGGCGGTGAGCATACCTCAATTGATTTCATCCTGTTGATTTCATCAATAATCAGACCAATGACGTTGGGCTTATGGTGGGAAGGTGAGGAATTACAGGACAGATGGAAAGGAATTGAATAAAAAATGACAACATTCCAAACTCAAGATACCCACCTCGGCATCGCGAGTTCTAAGAGCACATCTCAATCATGCTACTTGTACGATGCTGCAAAATAGAAGTCGAAATCACAAAATGCATCGAAAAACTCAAACCTTGGTGCGGTACCGTTTCACCATGTGCAGCCGGCGAAGGGTCTCCTCGCGAGCTTGTATTTTCTGAACAAGCGTCATCTCTTCATTGCACGTCACACCCAAACCCTCAGCTACAATTGGGAAAAGATTGCAGAAAGCAGCTCAACATCATGATGCTCTGTAAAGTGTCATCTACATATTAGGTACACAAACTTGAAGCATTTTTGACCATACATTCTGCTTTTATCTTGTTTTTACATCAATCTTCTAGCTTGCCCCTCATTCCAACATTTTTTTTTCTTTACTATCCCTTCCCCAAATGCGTGTGCATGCTTGCTCACACAGTGTGATGGAAACGCCACAAATGTTATCATATGGCTGACACACATGCTTGTAAACATAATCACATGCAGAAGGACAAGGATATTCAAAACCAATAGGACATCAGCAGAGAAATATGGGGTTTGAACCTGGGATCACATCGTCATGAGCAAATTTAGACAAATAGAAACACAAAACAGAATAGCCTTTTGGCCCAGCATCTCGCCTTGCAACCTGGGTCTGGCCAACCAAAACTTGGGACACATCCTCTGATCTTAACATTTACTTTGACTTCTGACTGGCCCACTTATATAAACAGATTTGACAAATGGCTTGAACCAACTTGAGAATGTTCATGATACATGGTTTCTACCAAGTTTCATGAAAATCCTTTCATCGGTTTCAAAAAAAACTTTGGAATGTTTTCAAGCAGATTGATTGATGAAAGTGCATTGCCATAAACTCCCTGGAACATCGTCCTAGGTTTGCTAAAAACGATAACGTTCAGCTAACGAAATGCTTGCCTTGTAAGCACTACCTTTGGATTTCACTTGAACACTTCGGCTGGAAGTGGATTTTTGACTGGATGGAGCAACTTGAGAAGCAGGTCCACTGATTGGTGTTCCGATGACGTCCAAAGGATGCTCATCACTGCTGAGGCCGGGTGATTTGGCTCGTGGAGTAAAAGCAGGAGACCCAGGATTCATGCTCATCCTGGAAGAACATGCAGGTTGAAGTTCTGGTGAGGCATCGGGTAACCCATCCTTCTCATGAAGCTTGGGATGCTTGGCACAAGAGTGTGGTGAGGCGTTGAAACTCCGTCGAGATCGTTTTAGTCTCTCTCGCAAAGACGCGCTCATGGGCTGGGGGTTTGGTGGATAGGATCATGGTTATCCCTTCTCCCCCTCTCCCACCTCCACCCCACATTTGTATAAAATGTAGATGCAAGCTTATTTCACTTTAATCTGAAGTTGATATCAAGCAATAACCATGTTAGAGTTTTTTTGTGATGTTGATGTTGAGGTCAGGCGGACCGGATGCTGCAGTGGTAGTGCACTTACCTCTTAGCTGTCTAACCTGGGTTTGATGCCCAAACGAACTATAAACTATTGAATTGGTGCTTCACAGGCAGGGTGTTGCATCACCAAGTGCACCATCTCTCGGATGGATGTTAAGCCGGGTGTCCTGTCTGCTTGCATTAGCTGATGGACGTTAAGACCTTATTGAAGTAGTAGGTAGGTGTTGGCTTGTTATCTCTGGCATTGAAGTGGGCGTGTTATTTCTGGCACTATGACCAAATTACATGTTCCTGTCCAAATCACCCTCGCTCGAACGTCAGGCTTGGTTCGTGAAAGAGTTGGACCAAAAACCCTCCCTGGTTGACCCCATAAGAGTATCTGGTGGGAATAAATATTTGGGGCCATGAAAAAAAAGTCATCGTGATGTGATGTTGAGGTCAACAAGGTCAGTCAGAATGTGATCGTCGTTATAAAAGTTTGGAAAAACAAATAAGAACGTTTTAAATGCTAAAAAGGATGTTATCGATAGCAAAGCTTGAAGCTTGGTCAGTATTTAAATTTTACCAAGTACGGTATATTGGATTCGCTATATATGCTAGATATCCCTTATTGTCGGGTTTTCCGTCTGTGTGTGTGTGTGTGTGTGTGTGTGGTGTGTGTGTTGTGTGTGTGTGTGTGTGTGTGTGTGTGTGTGTGTGTGTGTGTGTGTGTGTCTGCAACGCGAGGCTCCACAGCACGAACCAGCGAACCGATTTCGATGAAACTTTGCCAACAGGTGCCATATGGTCTGGAATGTGCGCGTTTGAATTTCGTTGCCTAGCAACCACCCGTTGCTGTGCAGCGGCCGAAAAACCGCGTACAGTATTTTCAATACTTGTCCTTCAGTTTTGAATGTAGAGAAACGAGACTTCGGAATAAACACTTCGAGATATTTAGAAAATTTTACTCGAGCCGATTTTGATTGAGGTTTATTTTTCAAATGGTAGTCCTTCAAAAATCGGGTGTCTATTTACCGTCATTATTTATGAGGGGCTTAGGAAAGTGGGCAGAGCTTGGGAAAGTGGACGTGGTTGATGAATGGGAGTGGCGTAGGAAAGTGGGCGTGGCTTATGAAAAATATTGTGTGGCTCAGGAGGTGTGGTCAAACAAGAGCATTGAGAGAAGTTTATCGGGTTTCCGTGGTGTGTGTGTGTTGTGTGTGTGGTGTGTGTGTGTGTGTGTGTGTCTGCAATGCGAGGCTCCACAGCACAAACCAGCAAACCGATTATTTTTCAAATGGTAGTCCTTCAAA
Organism: Eptatretus atami; assembly: GCA_035128595.1. Classification (NCBI taxonomy): domain Eukaryota; kingdom Metazoa; phylum Chordata; class Myxini; order Myxiniformes; family Myxinidae; genus Eptatretus; species Eptatretus atami. The sequence goes on along the minus strand of CM068953.1, from coordinate 25,864,549 downwards.
AATAGGGTATCTATTTACCGTCATTTTTTTATGAGGAGTGCCAGTTGGCAAAATACGCAATAGGAAAAATATTGCCAGGCAGAGGAAATTGTATGTGAACCATACGTCTTGGCAATGAATCTTCGTCGTATATATCGGTCAGAATGAAAAGCATCGTATCCAGCGCTTCGATCCTAGCGAATCCCTCGTCGCCTACCGGCTTGTTCGATTATTAGCCTGTCTGTTCACAGCAGAAGACAGGGTGTGTGTGTGTGTGTGTGTGTGTGTGTGTGTTGTGTGTGTGTGTGTGTGTGTGTGTGTTTCTGTTTTCGACTATCTTGTGGGTGGCAGGAGGTGGAATGATTCCGGGCAGAGCTAGATTCAGCTATGACGAGCGGCTGAAGGAGAAAAGGCTTTATACACGATAAAGGAGGTGGTTATGAGGAGATATGATAGAGATTTTAAGATAATGAAAGGTATTGAAAAAATAAGTGCAGATGAATTATTCAACAGAGAAGACAGTGATAGTGTTACGGATTTGGAAGCCATTTACACACAAACAGACAGCAGTCCCCAAGTTTAGTTTCTCGATAAGTATGTGTTTATAGTTAGGGTCCCCTACCTGTGTCTAATGGGAATTACATGTGTGCGCAGCTAGTTACTTTTTTAGTCAGGTTTTTGCAATACAAATCGAGCCTCCAGCCAACCGAAACCATCACTCCTTCACTTCGCACATCACGCCATTACACACGCGTGTCCAGCCACGTACGTGGGCGGAGATTTCCATCGCCTCAGATCGGGACTCCGCCCAGAAAGACAGGGGCGTGCCCCTTGTCCAATCACACACAGAGGGCGACTTTCCCACGACACCCTGGCCAATGAGGGTGGAGATTGCGACAGAGAGCGACTTTCCACGACACCCCGGCCAATGAGGCTGAGATTACCACAGAGGCGACTTTCCCACGACACCCTGGCCAATGAGGGTTGAGATTGCCACAGAGGGCGACTTTCCACGACACCCGGCCAATGAGGGTGGAGACTGCGACAGAGAGCGACTTTCCCACGACACCCCGGCCAATGAGGGTGGAGATCGCCTCAGATGGCGATTTTCTCACCCCGGACAAGAAGGAACGCCAGGCTGGGAGCGTTGGTCATCTTCGGGGTCGCGGGTCTTGGTGCTGGCTGGTTCGTCTGGTCCTGGGTCATCGGCGTTTCTGGTCTTCTCCTTGGTCTTGGTTCGTTGGTGCGTGGCTGGTTGGAGAGCGCGGTCCCTGGTCTTGGTGTCGAGTCCCCCCCCCCCCGAACCAGCTCGTCTCGACCAGACCGCATGAGGCGGAAAGTGCCCGACCAAATTCTTACCCTCCCGAGCTGAAGGGTCAAATAAAGGCCGCGGCCACCATTTCTTTTGGTGTGTGCGTGTGTGTCTGTGGGCCCAGTCTATAAGTAGCAATTGTTTAAGTGCCTTGCACATTGTAAATTGCATTTCTGATAATCGGTTTAACTCTGCTCTTTTTGTGCTCCCCTGCCCCATTATAAATAAACCCCAATTGTTTCAATGATAACCAGCTCGTTGTTGTGCTTTCTATTATTGACCCAGCACGGTTCGTGCTTGAGAACCAGTAAGCCGTTGGTGCTGTAAGTTGTCATTGGGACCGGCGCGGCTCTGTTAACTCCGCCCGGTTACGCCGGATCCGAGTCGGTACCTGCGACTCGGTTCGGACAGAGTCGGCCGAGGGTGTGATTTCCCGTTAGAAATTTTACTCGAGCGAATTTTTTTTGATTGAGGTTTTATTTTTCAAATGGTAGTCCTTCAAAAATCCGGGTGTCTATTTACGCGTCTATTATTTAATGAGGGTTAGGAAAAGTGGGCAGAGCCTTAGGGAAGTGGACGTGGTTGATGAAAAGTGGGAGTGGCGTAGGGAAAGTGGCGTGGCTTATGAAAAATATTGTGTGGCTCAGGAGGTGTGGTACAAAACAAGAGCATTGAAGAGAAGTTTTATCGGGTTTTCCCGTGTGTGTGTGTGTCTGTGTGTGTGTGTGGTGGTGTGTGTGTCTGCATTGCGAGGCTCCACAGCACAAACGCAGCAACCGATTATTTTTTAAATGGTAGTCCTTCAAAAAATAGGGTATCTATTTCCGCAATTTTTTATGAGGAGTGCCAGTTGGCATCGCTGGTTTGCCGGGCAGAGGAAGCAATTGTATGTGAATCCAATACGTCTGGCATGAATCTCGTCGGTATTCGTCAGAATTGAAAGCATCGTATCCAGCGCTTCGATCCTAAGCGAATCCCTCGTCGCCTAACCGGCTTGTTCGATTATTAGGCCTGTCTGTTCCCAGCAAAACAGGTGTGTGTGGTGTGTGTGTGTGTGTGTGGTGTGTTGTGTGTAGTCGTGTGTGATTTCTGTTTTCGACTATCTTGTGGGTGGCAGGATGAATGATTCGCGGGCAGAGCTAGTTCAAGCCGTATGACGAGCGGCTGAAGGAGAAAAGGCTTATACCGATAAAAGGAGGTGGTTATGAGGAGGATATGATAGAGATTTTAAGAATAATGAAAGGATTGAAAAATAAGTGCAGATGAATTATTCCAGAGCAGAGAAGAGCAGTGATAGTGTTACGGGTTTTTTTATTTGAAGCCATTTACACCAACAGACAGCAGTCCCCAAGTTTAGTTATCTCGATAAGTATGTGTTTATAGTTTAGGGTCCCCTACCTGTGTCCTAATGGGAATTACTGTGTGCGCGCTAGTTACTTTTTAGTTCGCGGTTTTGCAATAACAAATCGAGCCTCCAGCAACCGAAACCATCGACTCTTCACTTCGCACATCACGCCATTACACACGCGTGTCCAGCCACCGCTGACGTAAGAGAATCGTGAGAATATTTTCTTCTTCGGCGACATAATTCAGGATCCGCGGGTTACTGCCTGCGCGCACCAGCGAATATCAAAAAGAAGGTGGGAATGCACCATGGGACGTGCCCTCAATATGTCCATCATTCACACATATGGTCATCTGTAAGTTCAATCTTCCCCACACCGAGGCGTGCGTAAGCTTAGTCCTCTTACGCGAGACCTTAACTAGGCCACATTCACTGTGAAGCTAAAGAATGTCAGAGCACGATACAGAACGAGTGTCAAGACTGGCTGTGGGTCGCCCCTACGGACATAACTCGGTGGCGGAGCACGACCGCAAGGGGGGAGCAGTAGAGTCCGGCTCCACCGAACACACCGGAATTTAGGTCGTGACCCCGTGTCCGAAAGGCATGACGGGGCCCTTCGGCCTTGCGCTTCGAGTCCCGCGTGGGGGTAGGGCTGATTGCCAAACCGCGCATACAATGAAGGTGTACTTGAGAGTTCCACAGAGGTCAAGGTCATTTCCCCACGACACCAGGCGGCAGCTACCTGGCCAATGAGGTGGAGGAGGAACCACATTGACGGGACCAGCACTTTCCTCCCACGACACCGACAGGCCTGAGGCGGGGAACGACGGTTACCGGCGCGGACGAACGGCGTGCCTCCAAAAACCGTGGTGTAACCCGGAGCGGATGGTCACCAGGCCTGTCGGTCCAAATGTCACAAGTTTAACTAGTCCGCTATTTCTATCAAGCACACCAACGCCGGCCAATGAGGGTGGAGACTGCGACACAGAGCGACTTGTCCCACGACAACCAGCCAATGACACCGGCCATGAGAATGGACAATCGGGCGCGATCAAGAACTGGCGTTGTGTCGCCCCCGATGATACAAGGAACGCACAATCTAAGGGGAGGCAGTATTTGGTTTCAATTCTTACAATAATCAGCTTCGGGGTCGCGGGATGAGGGGAGCCATTGGTTGAGCACGTGGCTGGCAGAGTTTACGTCTGAGGTCCGTAATAAAGAAGGGGAATTCAAAAGGGTACACTACGGCGTTCTGGATCTTCGTCCCAACTTTGCGCCTCTTTAACAATTGCGTGCTCTCGTATGAGAGACTGGGCCCGGACACACACACGCGGCATGAGCACTGGTTGGAGAACACAGCAGGTCACCCTGGTCATTGGTGTCCGAGTCCAGACAAAGAGATGGAACCCCGTCGGGTCTATATTGATACCCCCCCGCGACCCCCAGCTCGAGCGGAACCGGTGAAGCTGAGGTAAGAAGCTAGCTTAGGACGATACTGCACCCCAGCTCGTCTCGACCAGCCACGTGCCGGGCATGAGGCGGAAACACGGTGCCCCTTGCACCGATTGACCGGCTCGCGCAACAGGTACTTCTTACGCTCTCTGAAACTCTGCAACTCGATGCCGCCTGCCAGAAGCACCCCGAGGCCGTGCAAGGGTCAAAGAGTTAAAGACGCCGTCGGGCTCCAGCACGCTCCTCGCGGCCAACCATTGTTCTTTTGGGTGTGTGCGTCCGTGGCGATACTGTGTGTGGCCCGCGAGCTCCTGAGATAAGGTGCCGAATCTAGGTTACAGTAGCCGTATCTAGCACACGAATTGTAACAGGAAATAATGGCATTCTGCGTAGATGTATCTCCGGTTTAACCTGCTGCCGTTTGTGATCGAGCTCCGCCGAATGCCCTCCGCCATCTAGATAAAATAAATCCCGCAGGGCAATTTGTGTCGAAAGTCTCTTGTACCAGCTCGTTGTTGTGGCTTTCTATTATTGACCCCGAGCACGGTTCCGTGCTTGAGCAACTCGCCCAGTAAGGGGACAGGCTCAAGGGAAAAAAGGACCTCGTTCGTCACCACCCGCCCGTTGGTGCTGCTTGTAAGTTGTCATCTTGCAGGGAACTTAAACCCGGCGCGGCTCTGTTAACCCCACATCCGCCCGGTTACACGGCCGCGCGGACCCGAGTCGGTCACCTGCGACTCGGTGGACAGAGGTCGCCCCCGACCCCGGGTGACGATTCCCCCCGGTCAATTTGACGAACCGCTGGGTACTTAGGTAATATTGAAATTTGGCTATTGACGCCTAACCCCCACGCCCAATCAGAGAATTGCGATCAACGGTATCCTTTAAAGTGGCCCGCACGTACGACTCCGGAGTTCTACCTGGGGTGACGCACCTTCTCTAAAATTCCGGGTGTCG
>CM068953.1:25843311-25854665 GCA_035128595.1 Eptatretus atami | reverse complement strand
ATATTTTACAAATAAGTCTCTTGTATAAAAGTTGTTGTAACATTGGGGCATGTTTTAAATAAACGAACGAGGTGGATGTTACTCGGTGTGCTGGTAAATGCGTTGCGCATGCGCAGTTCACATTTCTCGACTCGTTCAAATCGGCGAGTGGTTTGTATCCAAGGTTGGAGTAGTGGATCCGTGAATAAGAACCCAGCTTTGTAGGTTGGCATCATTACCCTGCACGATGCGAAAAGCGGGGTTAAGTGATCGGTAGCGTACATATGTCGTACTGTTACGAATCTGGCAGCCATGAGCACTCAACATTCAGGTCCCCGTAGATCAGTTATTTCGTTAAGTAATGTGGATAGTTAGAATCCATCCCCTGTGTCTAAAGGGAATTTGATGTGTGCGCTGCGGGTTTATTTTTTAGTTAGGTTTTTATTATTCCCCAAAATGATACAACAACAACGGCATCCCTCCTGACTCCTTCCACCATCGGCCTTTCTGATGCGCAGACCTGCGAGCGCCTGTGGGCGGAGTTCCATTGGCAACCGACGCATTGGCTCGCTCCAGGGTCGAGCAAGACGTGTTGCCTTCAGCCAATGGGCAAAGCGTAAGCGACGTACGCCGCTTCCAGCCAATGCGGAGGCACGTTGCCCGAAGAAGGAGGAATGCCTCTCGGGGAGGGGGGGGCGGCCGCGAGGATCTCGCCACGCCCCTGACGAATCACGAACGGCGAGCAGATCACCTGAGACGACCGACCAATCGGAGGCGAGTTGCGTCGGGGCGGGTTCCCCCCCACCCATGCGGGGGGGGGGGGGGGGTTAAGAAAGCGCGGGTGTGCACGAAGAGGTCTTTTCCCTTGAGCCTGTCCCGGGAGGATCGCTGCCTGCGAGTCTGTCCCGCCGAGAATCGCTTCCTGTCTTGTCTGCTGGCGCTCGCTGTCTCGTCCTTGCCGGAGGAGCGTGCTGAGCCCGACGCTACCCTCGTACCCGGTGCTTGCAGCGGCATCGAGTTGCAGGTTCAAGTCCCGCCGAGCGCGGATCGTCAAGGGCGCACGAGGCGGGAAGGTCCAAGCTAGCTTCTTACCTCCAGCTCACCTTCCTCCGAGCTGGGGTATCAATATAGACCCGACGGGGTCCATCTCTTTCTGGGGTATTTGTGTGTGCGTGTGTGTGTCCGTGGGCCTGTCTCTAAGTAGAATTGTTTAAGGAATTGCTTGTAACTTTGATTCCCTTCTTTATTCGGATAACTCTGCCTTACATGCTCCCTCATACCCTGATTATTGTAAATAAATTCCTATTGTTGAATGTCAGCTCGTTCCCTGTCATTTTTTCATTGGCTTAGCACGGTGTGTGTTGAGAAATAGCGAGACAGTATAATTGTGCATTTGGACTGACAGGCCTGGTGACCATGCACGCTCGATTGTTTTAATTTAAACCCAACACGGTTTGAGCACGGTAACGGCTCGTCCCGCTCGAGGCCTGTCGAGGGTGTGAATTTCCGCCCCAGGGTAAACCAGGGGACGATCGGGTTCGTTTCAGCCGGTCTTAGGCAAACCACCACGAGGCTCCTGGGGGGTAGCGTGGGTAGGTATCGCGAGCCGCATCCAGAACGACCCGATCGGGGATTTATAGTTTGTTCAATAACCCCTTATCGGCCCACGTCGTTTCGAATATTGGTCGATTCATTGGTCTCTGTAGGGGCCCCGTGCCTTTCGATCTTATCCGATGGTTTGTTCATCGGCCTCCTATAATTTCCTGGTGTTTCGGTGGAGCCGACTCTACTGCTCCCCCTTGCGGTCGTGCTCGCCACCGATACCAGGCCCCACAACAGTACGTTGTACATGTCTGCATTTTGTTAAGAGCGTACATCGAAAACTATTCAGCGGGGGAAATTGAAACTTTATCACATGTTATATGACCATGTGATATATAGTGATCACTCTTTTGAGGTCCACAAAGGCCAATTTTCAAAAATTCACAATTTTCATCGGATTGACGAGAAATTTGAAGAGGATTTGTATATCAAGTTACTGAATTCAACCACCAACTACTTTTGAAGTTAACTTAGGCCAAAAGGTCGACATAGGCCAAAATTTCTGAAATTGTCAATTTTCATCCGACTGACTTTAAATTTGAACAGGATTTTCATATCGGCTCATAGAATTCAACCACCTATAAATTTTGAGGTAAACATCAGCCAAAAGGTGATCAATAGGCCAAATTTCTAAAATTGTCAATTTTTATCTGATTGACTTGAAATTTGCAGAGGATTTGCTTATGAGGTCACTGAATTCAACCACCAACTATTTTTGAGGTCAAAATATGTCAACATAGGCCTAATTTTCAAAATTGAAAGATAGGGTTAAAAGATTACATCTACTGTATATATACATCATATCTCAAAAGGTTGTGGACGAGTTATGACAAAACTCAGTGGTGACAAAGAAGTTGGCACGCACCAAGTCCTTGTCAAGACTGCGTGGGTATGTATTTCATGAATACCATCTAGTTTTCCGTTTGTTTGTTTTTCATTTATTTTTTTTTATTTTGCAGGAACATCAATGAAAACATCAGATTTAGTGATAAGATTTCGGAAAGTAGTGATTTTTGCAGTGATTCGGGATTGATTCCGGGCCTAGCTCGACAGCTATTGGGAGCGGCTGAAGGAGACGGGGCTTTTTACACTAGAAAGGAGGCGGTTGTGATGTAAGTATGAATGTAAAATGTATATTTATGCTCCACCCAAGTCTTGCCTCATACATATTCATTATTGCCTTATACATATCGGTAGAAGGGAAATAAGGGTTCTGGGACACCTCAAAATTTACATTGAAGTGAATGGAGAAAAAGGGAAAACCCTTTTGACCGACACCCCAAGTCCCCAAAAAATTTCCTCCTATTTCTCCCTTTTTTAACTAAGCCAAAACACAAACATTAAATCCTCAAAACTCCCATTCAATATACTACTTGAGGGGATGGTCTTTCACATTAATCACACCTTTCATATTGTTATGATTGTGGGGGGTAGATGGAAGAATCCGATGGGGAATATAGCATTGTGTAGAGTTGCTTGTTCCGTGGACGAGTATGAGGCATCTCGATGTGAATAAATAGGGAACCTGTGAGCTTAAATGTTACGTGTCACCACACGAGGGGTGGTGCTGTGTTAATTAGCCTAGGGCGTAAGAATAAGTTCCCCAGTATGTGATTCCTCTCTGTGATTTTTTCCCGATGTTTTGATATTTCAAGATCGGCAATAAAGGTGGGGAACGCGTCCCTGAAACCAAAACAAATGGGCAGAAAGCCCCACCTTCAAAGATTGACAACAAGCGAAGTCACGCCCCCGAGGGACGATTGATGGGCGTGACCTCAGAAGCTCATCGAGAAGGAGAAGCTCCGCCTTCCTGGGTTTGGTGCGTGCAGGCCACGCCCCGGGGGCGGAGGAATAGATCAGCGTGATGGCAGGTTGCACATTTTAAGACAAAGGAGTTGGCTTGCACATTTTGGGTAAGCAGTGATCAGTCGGCTGGACATTTTGAGAGGCATCGGACTCAGTAGGCTTGTGTATTTTGGGACAGCCATGATCAGTGGAGGCATGAGACGCATTGTTTGGAGAGGCAAGAGCGGAGGTTGAGCGCACGCCGAGGAGGATGACACAGCCATTGAATTCCTGTTGAGGCGATTTGGCTAGCGTGGTGAAGGAAGACGCTGGCCTTTTGCTCTTGGTCGGATCGGTGAGGACGATCGGAGCACATGAAGCCATTACACTGGGGCTCTGGGCCTTGGTTTGGAGTGCCGCTCGCAGATTGTCTGACGTGTGGATAGAAGCGCATCAATTCCAGTTCCACAAGGCTCAGCTCTGGGCCAAGTTAAGTACAGGAATAGTTAAAAGGGAAGGTTTTTCTTTTCATTTTGTATCCCCTTTGTCTCTATTTGAGTCTGTGTGGGAGTTGCCTCAACTGTAGGATTTGTTCACTTTATTGGCTGCTCTTAGAGCACCCTTATTCTGGACATTTACATCTGTCTGTCTGTCCGCGAAACTTTGGTCAAGCCTAGGGCTAAACCACTCACCGATTCCAATGAAATTTGTAGGTAGGACCAATATTTCTGGGAATCGTGTGCTTTCGAATATGGGACCCGGGCCTAGCAACGGCATAGCAACGGCCCTTTAAAGTGGTCAAAAAATCGAAAAAAAAATAAAAAAAAAATCGAAAAATCGAAAAAAAGCTTAAGAGTTTCTGTGCCAATCTATCTAGCTCCCTTCATGCCAATTTGCAGCCTAACAAAGATATTTGTAGGAGATAGGTTGGGGTGAGTACATGTCGAACATTTCGGAAACGGTTAATTGGAATATCTCAAAGAGAAAGAGTCTGATTTTGATGAAACTTGGGTGAAATGTGTACAATGTGCCTTGCATGTACACAAAATGAATGGTTGCTATGCACACCTCCGTTGCTTAGCAACAGCTAAAATACTTTATCGTACATCGTACACTTATTGTGGACTGTACAAAAAAATCAATACCTCCGAAACTGGACCCTCCGAGGGACCTGTTTTTTTTTGTGCCCAAGGAGAATGTCTTACAGAATCATATAAAAAATAAAATCTTCTAGCGAATAGATAAATGGAATTACCAGGGCTGCCATTTGTTAGAGTCTCTTTGGAAACATGCCTGAAATTTCACAAGGTGGGTTTCTGGGCGCAAACTAAGAGGGCTGTGATAATCATATTTATTGTGCTAAATTGATTGATAGCATGTTACTGAATATCGGCTAGTCGCGTCGGCCAGCTTTCCATCTAGAGCGAGCAGCCATGTCGCCTACCGGCTTGTTATTATCATTACCTTTTGAATTATTGTCCATTTTAAATATTCATTTATTTTCATTAAATGTATTCCTTTTAAGAAACTGTAGCCGTATGCTGTCCTGGTGCAGCGCCCTGTGCTGTGCTTCTTCTGGGTGGATCGTCTCTCCGTCATTACGCCCCATTAACGCGCGCGCATTCATCTCTGAGTCTCGGTTGTAGCCTTCAAGGGAGAAGCTTTGCCATCTGTCCAGGTAGGGGTGAAAACCCCCGGACATGACAATATTTTCATTATAATGAGGTACCTCAGTGAAGAAATCGTTACACGGCAGACAAAAGCACCATTTTCTTCACCAAAGAACCGCATTGACTTACTGATCAGGAAAAGGTCATGCTCCAAAAAATCGGCTTGCCTTTTATGACATCATTATGATGTCATTATGTTTAATTCCATAATAATACAAACAAATTAGGAAAATATGATCACAGAATGCTATGGTTAGGTTTTCAGTTGCTCCAGGTATGTTTTCCAGGTCAAGGAATATGTTGTTATTCATTGCTTGTAAACAAACTAACCAATTCAGTGATATGATGTCATCATCTCTTCATGAAAAATCTGGTGATGATAAAACGCAATAATCTCGTGAAACAGATGAGACAAATAATAAAAGTGTGCTATTACAGTACCGATTACACCTCACATTGGTCGTCTAGTATTACCATTAGGATTCATTAATATGTGACTGATGTATAACTGTGTAGTCTGCTCAGGAAGCACTTTATAACTGGGTTTTTTTTTGTAAAAATTTCATTGCAGTAGCTTTATTTACTTCATTGCAATGGTGATGTACGAAAATAAGTTCTTTTTGATAGCTGCAATTGCAAAGATCGGTGCAGGGTAAACCAGCTTTCAAACATTTGCAATAATAAACACATCCACGCTCAAATTTGCAACCACATTTGATCAACTTTGACTGCTTTGGGGATAGTCATCCAAACAGGCTGCCAGTGGTCATCCTTCATTGTCCATCCCCATCCTTCTGGGGTGGGGACTTTAGGCTGTGCTTGATGGCATGTGGTCATGTGGTATGCAGCAAAATGTCTCAATATTGGAAGGTAGGACTTTTCCTGACCATTGCCAGCTTCCAGACCTCATATGCATCTTTGTCATCAGATAGTCTTTGTCGCTCATATGCATCATGTTGTAATTTGGATAGAGCCAAAACACTCACCTGGTGGACATGTCGAGTCCGAGTTATGTGAGATGCTTTGAAGAAAGAATCAGCAGTACCTGATGTTGCCACACCTGATTCTGTAAGAGCCACTCTGGTCCAGAAAATCTCCAAGAGTACTGCACATGGCTTTCTCCAAGTTGAAGCCTCCCAACACGATCAGGAATTTATCTTCTCCATGAGTTGAGGGCCATATCCAATGTCCAATATTTGCAAATTGCAAATATATTCAGTCACAAATCAGAACAGAAATTTGACCTGGGTGGAGGAACTCTGTGGTAGACTTCAAGACATTCATGGCATGCTTGATTATCGCTGGTGAGTGTGCCATTTCATGAAAGAGTGGTATTTGGGCAGTTAAGGCAGGTGGGTTGAGTGGAGAAGACTGCTCAGAAGCATGATATGCAGCCTGAGATATTGCCTCTCCCTTCTTACATGAATCATTCTCTCCAGGTTTCATAGCATGTTGAAACCAGTTTACCTCCTTCACTTTGGCCTCGTTTAGTTTTCCGTTGACAGATCTCATGGTAACCTTGGGTATGCAAGTCTTTGACACTTTTAGTTGTACTGCGTCAACTACACTGAATGAATCAGGAAAGTAAGGCTTTCTCTAAAGACATTCAGGAGGAAATGTAGGTGTCTCTCTGAAATCCCCAAGATTATCTTGTACAGGGAACTGGATAATGCTTATACCACTCCCATGAAATTATCCCTTGGCTGTCGTAGAAGAAGGGTTGTGATCAATGTTGTCTAATGCACCAACTGTGAAGAGACCCTTCCGCAGAATAGATGGACACACAATACCATCAGCATGAAATTGATCACACATTGAAGAGGCTAAGTAATTCTCAAGCTATAGAACCCGGCTGAATGAAATACTCAGGCCTAATTTTGCTAGTTGGTCGATCACTTTTCTGTTTCTTGTCAAGGTGTGGATGTTCATTCCGATGAAAATGGGAAGTGGAGGCTCTCGCTCTGGAGAATGCCGATTTAGAGTTTCTTCTGTCTGGCATCTTTTCTTTGAATTGTGAAGGAACAATTGAGATATAGTTTGACAAGCCTGAGTGTCATCCACATCACTATTTAAGTCTGGTCCGTAAAGGATCATTGATGAAAGGAGTTTTGTGCTGGGCAGCATATTTTGACAATCCGGAGGGAAACGGCCAGAAAATTTGAAGTGAGTCTCTTTGAACATTTCCTCTCTGCATATTTTTGCTACTTTTGCAAACAAGAGAGCTTCTGATTCATAGTTGTACTCCAGAAAACCATCCTTGAGCAATTTTTGCATTACCTTTGGAAACACAATAACTACATTCTTGCCATCTGACTGCTCCCACACAACTGTATCAGCAAAGTGTTCAAGAAGCCTGTTTTTTAAACGGGTCTTGTTGATGGATATGTCATGCCAAAGATCTTGAAGACAATGTTGGTGTGGAGTGTGAAATTCAGACAGCTTGAAGAGCTATGCTCCGTCCTCAAAGGCATATTCAACATGAGACACGAGCTCCACAAATGCTCTGGCATCGACTCTCTCTCTCTCTCTCTCTCTCTCTTTTTTATGCTTGATGATGTACTTTTTCTTTGATGAGCCCAATGTCTGTTTCTATATTGTCACAAACTAGCTTTTCGAGCAACTAAATCCTCACCTGCTATTTTTACAGGGAGCTGCTCGTCTTGGATGTCAGTTGCCATCTGTCTGAGGGATTGATCAGCACTAAATGTTTCAAGTTTGTGTAGTTTGGAAGTGTGAGTGGTTTCACAGAATATGCACACACATTTAACATTGAACACTGACTGCCTCTTTGAACGTAGCATCCCTGGCACCTAATCTTGTTTTTCTTGTTTTCTTTTTTTTTATTTGCCTTTCAAGTTTTGATTTGTTGAACTTTTGATGGCAAGAGCGATGCCATGAAGCCTTATTTCTTACAAAGTGTTGTGCTGTTCCTTTTTCTCCATAATCTATGTCAACTGGCAATGCATTGATCTTGTGAAATTCTTCCACATCTTCCACAATTCTTCCACATTCCACACAAAAAAAATGCATTGTAGACTGTGGTTACATCATAATTGTGTCATGTCTGAGGACACTACAAGCTCTCAAAAATTGCTGTTATCTGCCGCACTAAGTGGGAAGAAAGACTGCATGGTGTCTAGGGTGCGTAGAGAAGTGACGTGTGTGTGTGTGTATTTGAAAAGGGAAACTGTTAAAGGTGCAGCAGAAAAGATGTGTGAGGGGATAGCCTAAGTGTGAGATCTTACCAGATGTGTCTGTAGTGTAGCTTGGTTTCTTTCCTATTAATCGGCTTGGCTCTGTCTGCCCCCTCACAGCCTCGGCTCCTCGCTTGTGATGACAGTTCATGAGGTAAAAACCAAAGGAGTGAGTGCTAAGAATCAGCAGCGCGACCCCAGAGAACAGTGTCCAGCGCCCATTGATTCCGTGCCTAAGGGTGTCCGCAAACGACCATTGAAAGAGTCGAGCATATAAAACGACGTCGAAAGAGCCCGAAGGCGCAAATGACCATTGAAAAGAGCCTCCACGAACCTTGAAAAAGCCCAAATAACTGTTGAAAGACAGGTGTAAATGACTGTTGCAAAAGAGCCTCAAACGACCGACCGTTGAAAGGAACTACGAGCAAACGTTCTGGGTTTCACTCTTTTATAAGGCTGGTCTGGATGCTTCGAGAACGTGCGCATCATTGGGCGGGGCCTGCGTGCAGATTGGCGTTCATCCTCCCTAGTCCCGCCCATTCGAGTTTCTGCAGCGAGTCCTCTCAGTCGGGGCTTCTGGTTGTCGTAAGAGTCAGACCTCTCTTGCCACTGCTTAAGGCGAGCGAGCATTCGGCTGGTTTGAGATGCGCAAGAACGATTATGGGGAAACAAACGGAGCCGATTTCTCTCAGATCGATGCTGACCAAACATCGCCTGGGCACCTGATAGCCACCATGAAGGCTTACAATGGGGTTAATGGTTGAGGGTTGCAGGATGAGGAATCTCCTTTTGAGCAGGGGAGTTTGAGGTTATGTAACTGTACTTAATGTCTTGATTGCCTTACGTGCATGTGGGAAGATTAAAATACAGTCTGTATTAAATAAAAGTGTGTGTACTCATGTGTGATGTGAGAAAAGAGAAAGGGATTGGAAATTTAGGATAAAGAAGAAATAGAGAAATTAATGATAACGGGAATGTAAGGAAGGGATCGGCACACACCCGCATCAAATGGCTGCCAATGCCTTTCCGCCAACCTTCCATTTGCAAAAGAAACATAGAGGGTGAATCCTAATCTACCCGTTCCCCAATGCAGTTTGGATCCCACTGACCCATCTAAGGGTAAAGGACTATTATAAACATTTATTACGGAAATAACTACACTGAAGGACCTACATGTCGTGAGTGCACTATTTACAATAGCGGTTTCACAAAAACCGCAACAATATGGATTTGCTCTCTTCTCAGAAACTACACACACAATTTCGATGAAACCTCACCATAACCGTTGTCACTCGTGATGTACCAAAGTTTGTTCATAACATCAAGAATATCCTGGTCTAAGGGGGTGTAAGAGGGAGGTTACCTCCCAAAATATGTATTTGCTTTTTCTCCGAAACTACACACACAATTTCGATGAAACTTGACCACAACCTGAATCACCCGTGATGCTCCAAAGATTGTTCACAGCATTAAAAAATAATAATTAGGGTCTAAGGGGGTCTTTTGGGGTGTTGCCCCCAAAAGAGTTATTTGTTTTCTTCTCCAAAACCACACACACAATTTTGATTAAACATGGCCGCAACCTTTGTCACCCGTGATGTACCAAAGTTTGTTCACAGCATTAAAAAACAAAAAAATCCATAAGTATTTACTTTTTTTCCATAAGTATTTACTTTTTTTCCATTACATATTTTGTCGGTCATCCATGCCCATCAGTGGTTCTCTGGTTATCTTATCCAGCCGCTACCACGTGAGCGCCCAGGGGTATTGCCCCTATGTTTAGGACATTTGAGCTGATGCCATCCGGTCCAGTTGCAGAGTCAAAGTGGATGCTTGCCAGAAACTTTTCCACATTTTCAGGTGCAAAAGACACAAAATTCAGGAGCAGTTGGGTAAGCGTGGTGTAGTTTAATTTATTTCCTCAGATCGAATAAATTCCTCAGATTCAGAATTTAGATAATTTATTGCGAGGATAGCAAAGGCAAAACACAGACAGAAGTCTATAGCTTCTATTGAATTATCTTTAACCCAAAAAAACGTTTTCAGCCACATAGAATCCATATTTATACATTTTGAAGTGATATGTTGTCAACATATTTCGTCAGAAATGTATATGGAAATTTCTTTCAACATTTTTGTCATTACAACAGTTGTTTTTCAAACCTCATGATGATTTTGCGAAATTTTCATTGTTATACGGGGATTAAACAAAACATTGCCTAAAGAGGCTTTCATGCACAATAAACACTCAAAACCTGTTTTTTTTTCTAGCAGATTATTAGAGATTTGTATACATATTATAAAGCATTTATAACTCCACAGACAAATCTGCATTGGTAAGAAAAGGTTGAGACGTGTGCTTTGGGAGATCTCAATGTAATGCACGAAGCTTGGCACAAGATGTCACCCTTGCCGTACACAACTGCAAGACTCACAATTTCGCAGTCATTAATCAATTAACACATTATAATAAAAGCCATTATTATAGTGGTACATTGTCCATTCAATACATTGTCCATCCAATACATTGTCCATCCAATTATCAAATATTTAAAAGCTTAATGGAGAATAAGTAATCGATACATGTATTGGTTCACGAAAAAAAAATTCACGAAAAAATTTTTTTCACGAAAAAAAAAGTGACCACTATATTCGTTATTGGTGTGTATCTGTTGGATTCGCTATATATGCTAGATATCCCTTATTGTCGGGTTTTCCGTGTGTGTGTGTGTGATGTGTGTGTGTGTGTCTGCAATGCGAGGCTCCACAGCACAAACCAGCGAACCGATTTCGATGAAACTTTGCCAACATGTGGAATATATACTGGGAATGTGCGCGTTTGAATTTCGTTGCCTAGGAACCACCCGTTGCTGTGCAGCGGCCGAAAAGCCGCGTACAGTATTTTCAATACTTGTCCTTCAGTTTTGAATGTAGAGAAACGAGACTTCGGAATTAAACACTTTCGAGATATTTAGAAAATTTTGCTCGAGCCGATTTTTGATTGAGGTTTTATTTTTCAAATGGTGGTCCTTCAAAAATAGGGTGTCTATTTATCGTCATTTTTTATGAGGGGCTTAGGAAAGTGGGCAGAGCTTAGGGAAAGTGGACGTGGTTGATGAAAAGT
>CM068953.1:25821905-25833035 GCA_035128595.1 Eptatretus atami | reverse complement strand
CACCTATTCAACTCATCCACCTTGTTTTGTCATAACTCGTCCACAACTTTTTGAGATACAGTGATATATTTCGTTTTTGGCCCTATCAATTTTAGATATGAGGCCTGTGTTGACCTTTTGACCTTAAAATTAATTGGTAGTTGAATTCAGTAACCTGACACGAAAATGCTCTTCAAATTTCAAGTCAATCGGATGAAAACTGAGGATTTTCGAAAATTTGATCCAAATTGGCCTATGTAGACCTTTTGGCCTATGTTTACCTCAAAATTTATAGGTGGTTGAATTAATTGACCTGATATGCAAATCCTGTTCAAATTTCAAGTCAATCGGATGAAAATTGACGATTTTAGAAAATTTGGCTCATATTGGCCTGTTGGCATATGTCGACCTTTTGGCCTATGTTTACCACAAAATTAGTAGGTGGTTGACTTCAGTGACCTGATATGCAAATGAACTCTAAATTTCAAGTCAATCAGATGAAAATTGACAATTTTAGAAACAATTAAAAAATTTTGGCCTATTTTGGGTTGACTTTATGGGCTATGTTGACCTTTTGACCTATGATAACCTAAAAAGTAATAAGTGGTTGAATTCACTGACCTGATATGGAAATTCTGTTCAAATTTCAAGTCAATCTGATGAAATTTGAGGATTTTATAAAATATGGCTCAAATTGGCCAATTGGCCTATGTAGACCATTTTGGTCGACCGAATTTTACGAAACATCAATGCGGGACCGTCGCAGGGTCGGTGACATTAATCTCTGAAAATTTCAGAATGAGCGGTTTGGGCTGGAGGCGCGACGACAAACAAACCACAAAAACAACTCGAGGAGCACTCGGT
This sequence comes from Eptatretus atami, assembly GCA_035128595.1. NCBI lineage: Eukaryota > Metazoa > Chordata > Myxini > Myxiniformes > Myxinidae > Eptatretus > Eptatretus atami. The sequence continues at coordinate 25,832,192 of CM068953.1, read as the reverse complement.
AGAGTGCAAAACTTCCGCCGCCAATACTGCTAGGTCACTCAAGTGACCTGATATCCTATTCATTCAATTTACGTCAACAGTGCTCACAGAGTTATAGTTTGCAACTTTCCCTTTTACTTTTAACTTTTACATACTCAATTCATTCGTCATAACTAGATTCCTTGAGACAGAAATGATTTTACTGGGGTATATCACCTGAAGTTCCAAAATCAGCCGCAATTATATTTGGATGTTTTTTTGTGGAAATCACTTATAACATGTAGAATGCAAAAAAAAATCGAATTGTTGAAAAAAAAATTTGCAAAATTTTTTTCTCTAACAATTTTTTTTTTTGGGGGGGGGGGTGGAAATCACTTTATGAAAATGCAAAAAAAAGAAATCGAAATTTTGTTGAAAAAAAAGTTGCAAAAAATTTTTCTCTAACAATTTTTTTTTGGGGGGGGGGGGGGGTTGGAACACTTAAAACATGTAGAAATGCAAAAAAAAAAAAATTAAATATTTTTTCAAATTGGCCGCCATAGGGCCATATGGATTTTGGACCAAGTCCAAAATCTAATGGCATGATCCTTGGACCAGACCTAACCCCCCCACCAAGTTTCGTCGAAATCCGTCGAGGAGTTTTTCCGTAATACTGTTCACAACAAACAAACAAACAAACAACAGAAAGGGTGAAAACAGTAACCTCCATCCATATTCGATGGCGGAGGTTAATAAACAAACAGAGGCGATCAACATACTTGTCAAAATAAAAATAAAAAAAATTGCCAAGTAACAAACAGACAGATAATGGGTGAAAACATAACCTCCTTCCTTCAGTGGCGGAGGCAATGAGATGATAAAACACAACGTATCTTGTCGGGAACTCAGCTTGGATGAACTGGAAGAGGCAGCTGCCGATCAGGACAATCAAATTTGAGCGTCTCACCTCTTCTCTGCAGGCCGGATTTCAATAGGCAACATAGCCATTGCCTCGGGCCCACCAGTAACTGGGGGCCACCGGGACTTGTGGTCTCTGATCGGCCAAGGATAGGCTAGTAGCCCTATAGTAAATGATAAAATAAAATAAGGTAACGAAAAATATAACAGTACATTTTTAAATGCCCGTTTCCCACCATCCATCTATCTATCTATCTTCTGTAGATTATATACATTACGTGTTGTATTTAGTGGACTTCATTGTTATATTACGTGTGTTTTTGTGTTATTATTTTGTGATATTGGTATCTATTATACTAGACTTGAACTAATTTATTATTACTTTATGCTTACAGATTATCTTGGAATCTTGGGGATTCTCATGAGATAGATTAATTATGTTGTCCAGAAGAAATTCATGAGTGGCTCACAAAAGAGAAAGTTAAAGAAACCAAAGCTGCACAACTCCAATCACTTCCAAAGCTGACAACCTTTTTAAAATCAAAACCTTTTGTTTACATTACAATATTACGATATATATATATATATATATATATATATATATATATTATATATATATATATATATATATATATATTGGGGGCACTGATAAGGTTTGGCCTAGGGCCCACAAGCAAGTAAATCCGCCTGCTTCTCCGTGACACCAAAAGCCAATGACAAAGCTGACTTTCCATCAAAATCGTAAAGAGTCTGTGCAAGAAAGCTACATGTGATGGCAATGACCCCCTAGGGAGCCATACTCCAGTGGAGGAACATACCGAGGGTGGATATGGATAGCAGCCTTGTGCAATGCTTGATGTCAAGAAGGCTGAAGTGTTGTCTGCTTAGAACAAGATCGCCCGTAGGACGGTTACTCTGCTAGTTTAAATAATTTAGGTATGCTGTAATTGTGCTCACCAAGAGGTCCACTAAGTGACTCAGGTGTCATCAATGGTCAGTGCCCCCAAGGAATTTTGCTGCTCACCAAAAGGGGTTCAATGATAGTTGTCCTGCGGTTGAAAGGAGCAAAACCCCACTGAAGATAGAGCCGTGTGTTACACAGGTGTAGATGTAGGTGTGTTACACAGATGTAGGTGCAGAGAGCAAAAGTGCTGCTGGAGGGAAAGGGTCATGAACAGACACATGATACGAAACTCCGTGAGTCAAAAGAGGAAATGCGTCGCTGAAGATAGGGCTGCGAATGCAGTTTCACTCCAGTGAAACTCAAGTCCATGAGTCATTTCCTCGAGTCCATGAGTCATTCCTCGAGTCCATGAGTCATTTCCTCAAGTCCATGATCATTTCTCGACTCCATGAGTCATTTCCTCAAGTCCATGAGTCATTTCCTCGAGTCCATGAGTCATTTCCTCGAGTCCATGAGTCATTTCCTCAAGTCCATGAGTCATTTCCTCGATTCCATGAGCCATGAGTCCATGAGTAAATAGCGAGCTGCCAGTCCGAAAAGCGTCGTCACACTTCCCTTAAAAAGCCTTCCTCACCGCTCGTCCCCCGAGGGGGAAACCCGAGCCCGATAGTAGTGTGGGGCAAAATGATTGGTTAGAAACGAGATTAAAAAACAACAATCACGCCTACACTACTGCCATTGGTTGAATAAGTAAATGGAACAAAGTTGATGATGTTAAAGGACTAACAAATTGGCACCGATGAAAAATATCCTTCAAGGTAGTCTTGTCTCTTTCAAGGTATCAGTAATGTTAAAAAGGGAGATGTTGTGGTTGTTAGCTGGTTTTATAACACCGAGAGGGGATCACTATCACATTGCAATACTGTGTACATGTTGATCCGGAGTCACCTCGGACCCAGGTTGTACTTGGACGTACAACATGACTTGCTTGAATTAACTGGGCGTCTTTTGATATGAGCGTCTGAAACGCTCTCCGTCCAGTTGTCACTCAAGAGCTCGTGAGACCTGTTGTGTTGTGCACAGTCTTTACCACAAGGTGGAGCTCGTTGATTGTTCATTACAGAGCTCTGTGTAGTGAGTTTATATACCCAAGGGGAAAATACAAAAGTCATGCAAACCACTTACTGCCTTTTCCCAGATTGCTTTCATGCAATCCCTCTTGTTGTTGGTGTTACTACAACTCAAGCATGGTGTTTGTGTGGCAGGTGATAAAATGCTGATTAAAATCCGCACAGCAATGGCCTTCATGGGAAACGAATTTGTGGCTCCACATAAGCTAAAAGGTACACAAGGATACATACACAACGAACTTTGGCACAGGAGGATGATGAGGAGGAAAAGGTCATTCAGCCCATCATGCATGTACCGCACCAACCCCAGTATTTTCACCCATCCACACACAAACTACTGAGAATTCTTGCCAATATCCTGATACCCCTCTATCTCCAATACTTCCAAGTACTTATCTAATTCGAATTTCATCCTATCCACCCCCTCCACTGCCACTACTTTTCCAGTGAGACCATTCCATGCATCAATAACTACTCTGCGTGAAAGATCCCTGCCTTACTACCGTCTTAATTCTCCTCTTCTTTACTGTCAGGCTATGGCATTGTCCATTCTGCTGAAAAACTGCACTTCACCTATCTTGTCTGCACCCTTCATTATCTCAAACATTTCAATCAAATCCCCTCGTAATCACCTCCTTTCCAATGTATAAAGTCTTGTCTCCTTCAAATGTTCCCCATAGCTTAGTCTAGCTATCCCTTGAATCAATCTGGTAGCTCTTCAGTGTACCCTCTCTCTATGGCAGCTGTAGTATTTATGGCAAGTGATTTATGAAATAAACTCTCACAAGAGAGATGTTATGCCATCCTGGGCGGGACAGTGGCAGTGCTGATCCATTGCGATGACACACACCACATGAAAATGCATTCCATCCTTCGAGCTGATGTGTCCGGTAAGATTCTGTGTAAGACGCTGTCCTTGATGCTTCAGTTGTCTCGTCTGTGGGTGGAGGCACTGCATGATCTGCTGTTTTCCATTGGGTGGCAACATGCTAAAGTCAGAGTGCTGAGTTGCTTAATTATTTATTTTATTTATTGTCCTAGTTCAAACATTTCCAAACACTTCGTACAGTCACTTGGAGCCAACGTGTGAACTTATTTGGTGAAATTGCATACCTGCATGGAAAGATTATTTATTTAATTTGTTTAATCATCTTTTATGTAATGTATATTGTATGGACCTGCGGAGTGATGACATTGGGAGGCCTTGCTGCACTTCAACTTGAATTGCAGGCAGTGGGCAAGATGTACCGAAATTGGATTTATTAACTAATTTATTTTGACTCGAGGTCATTCCATCATAAGACGAGCACTCGGATGGGAAATCTCAACAGGCCAACACAGTATGGTACATCAGAATCAGAAGAATAGTGGGAAGCCAAATTTAATACATCTTGTGCATGTCAAACCATCTGTGCATGTCTGGAACTCATCCTTAAATGTTCAAATCATTCAGTCACTGACATGGTGTTCCCGTGTCTTTGTGCTGTGCCTGAGTTCCTACAATTTTGAATGAACCTCTTCATAAAAACATATTGGATGATGCACAAAGTTTTGTGTCCCTCCCTCCTTGCCCCCCCTCCCCCCCCCTTTTACCGCACCATCAATCATTCAAATGTACCATACCCTGGACAGGGTATCAATGCTGTCAAAGCAGCTCATGACAAAGGTTATACCATGGATTGCCATTGCCTTCCCTGCAGTCAGTTACGGAAGACATTTGAAATTTGTTCAGGGTGCCTCTGATAACTCGACTCCTTTGCATGAAAGACACCGTCGGGACACATTGATACATCACCCAACACGTTTTAAATGCTATGGTGACAGTTTATAGCTGATTCAAGATTCAAACCCAGGCTAGATAGCTCAAAGGTGAGTGCGAACACCTCAAAGCCATCCTGCCAACCCACGTGCCCGACTAGTAACCTTTAAAAGGAATCAAGCTTGTTTTTTCTTCAAGTTTTGTCTGCAAGCAATGCACAAAAGCTTCCACCACAACAGAAGCAAGCTGACGACCATATGTGAAATTGGAATTGGTTTTGAAATATTCTCGGTGACAAAGATGGGGATTCATCCTATAAGGGGTGGGGTTGCTTCATCATCACACATCACACAGCCACCTCACACCATTCACACTCCTCGCAATTTGTGTCCACATACTCCAGATTCAAATTGCATCCACCAGTGCTGTCTCATCCATCAGTTATATATGATTTAAAATTATAAGTCCATAGGCAATCCCCGGGGTTAGCATGCATGTGGAGGAGGAAATTTCTCCTTAGGAAATGCCCCACACCTGAATTCTATCTCATCCCCTTCAACCAGAACCACTGAGTGTGGTGGGAAAAGAAAAGCGGAAACATTGTTGTGACGTCATTGTTACCCAGAGTATGCTGGGACTCAGTGCCTGTGTTTGTCTTATCGAACAGTTTTGTTATGTTGCGTGTGTGTGTGTGTGTGTGTGTGTGTGTATTAGTGTCATGTCATCATATTGGACATCTTAGGAACAGAGGACATAGAGCCTAGTAGCCAACTTACATATTGTTCATTCCCATTCATTGTACTCGTCCCCTTCCGTATCCTCGTCTCTTTCCAGTTCTGCTTCGACACTCCCTTCTCCACTTCACTCTCACTGTCCTCCACAGTCTTGTGTGGGTTGAAGCACTTGTCACTGCAACCACAAGTGCAGTATAGTGTGCAGGAGATCTTTGCATGGTGACAACTGCAACTTGCAGTACTGCAGGCCTTCCCCTCTGCTTTGCATCCACACACACAACATCCATGAGGTCCAAAGGGGCTGGTGGAGTAGCAGAAGTTGCTGGCACTGGGATTCCATCTCTGATGTCCCATCCATATTTTGTAATGTCAAGTTCAGGTGGGGCCTGCTGATCAGCTGATTTGCAAGTATGTCTGGTAGATGTGCACGCAAAATATGTAGGAAAGATTGATCTCAGTTGGAGGTAATGCCATGAGCTTGAGGGCTTGCCAGACTTCCTTGTGTACATATAGTACCTCATCTCACTCATCGTGGTACCTTCTGGCTGACCATACAGGGCACAGAAGAATGTCCGCCCTGCTTCCATGAGCTGTTCAGCTTGCGTTCAGCTCGCCAAGTGCGGAGTACAAACCAGGGAAGTTCCAGCTCTCAGTGTCTTCAGGGCTGACACTTTGCCCTTGCCGTATGGGTATGAGTGGTATCTGAGCCAGTGATGTAGTGCATTCCCAAAAGCTGCAGACACTTGGGGCCAAGCTGGTCACAGGTGGTGTTGATATCCCAAATTGCTCCATCCACCTTTCCATCTGCACTGTGGCCTGGATGTTGCGCTGGTAAACCCAGTAAACCATCAATACAAAAACATCAGTGTCATCAGAGAGGATACGTATCACTCTTGCATTACATTCAGAGCCATGAGCAGGTGTGAGATCATTGTAATGTCTGCTTCATCATGGTTGAACGCACCATGGCTACGGCTCTCCACAGTAACTCCTTCACCAAAGTTATAGGTACTCAAAACCTTGGACAGCTGCAACTTGTTCTGCTTGTTTTCAGGATGGCGTCTCGACTAGGCAGGGGTGTGTTTTATTGTGAGGTCATAGTTGATGGAACCAATGCCAGCACGCCTCACTCGTTCATGGCCTTTGCAGAAACATCAATATTATTTGTCAAAGACCAAGATCTTCTGACCACAATGGTAGACAGCCTTGTCTTGATGGACTCAACTAAGACTGACACAGTTCCCCTGAAAGGCCAGACAATATGATAGAGAAGTTGGCTCGCATCAACAATGGTAACATCTGGTTGCAGAGGCTGTTGTGCCTGAACACAGAGTTTGTGTGCCAGTGGTGCTTTGTTGCCTTTCCTTAAGCACCCACATTCATCAATCAGTGAGGGGGGTACTGCGCAGAGCTCAAACTGGAAGATAGGTCCTAGCTCCATTTGTCTTTGCTGTCCAATAGTCAGCAGCCTGAGGAAGATGGTTTCTAGATCAAAGATCGTCTTGTCCCCAATTTTCACTCCTTTCTGTAAGTGCTCCATTGTCTTGATGGGGCATGAGATGGTTGCATGGAATCCACCTGGAAGGGATGCATGGAACTCTGACCATTTTCTGACCTATAACCACGGAATCCTCAACATTCACTTCAGCTTCTCCGGGGAGCAATTCGACCATTGGCAATGTTGTAAGATGTGGTGAGTGATTCTCAAGAGGATGAGACACATTCGACAATTCAAGTAAAATCCGGCGCCTATCATCTGCATCAAGTTCTCTCCTCTTCTCCCCTCCTCCTTGTGACGTGGTCCGATTCTTGTGTCCTTTTCTCTCACTTGGTCTTCATTGTCCTTGTTTGAGGAGTCAGGGTAGATGTGCTCCATTGTATCTGAGATGTAGGCAGTGACAGGAAAGGAATCGATCCACTCTGCTACCATCTCTGGAGAAAGAGTCATACCCTTGAGGCCACCCTTGCCAATTCTAATAGCAGTTTTTTCACCGAACTGACAGAGCTCACCCATTCCAAATGCCTTCCTGGTGACGACACACAAAAGCACCTGATATGAGCTCTGACTTGGCATCTGGTGGCAGCAGATAGCGCATCTCCAGAAGGTGATGGGTGATGTAACGGGCATAGTGATGGTGATCAGCAACAAAGAAGTAGGGAAGCATGCGTTCAAGTGTTAGCTGTTGCAGCAGGAAGTCTGCCTCCCTCTCACTATGCAGAAGTTGATGAACAAGCAGAGTAGGCTTGATGAAGTTATCAACCCAGTGCTTCCCAGTTGGGTGCTGTCTGCATGTCTCAAGGTAGCTGCACAACTCCTGGAATGTCTTGGGGCCGGTGGTGAGGAAGGAAATGAGAAGGGCAGTCGAAACCATCCGGAAGGCCTCTCATTGATCGAACCCAGGACTGCCACTCATGATTCCTGCCAGGCCCCCGAATGCTGAACTGATGAGAGTCTCAACACAAGACCCACGCATGAGTTTGCCAATGAAACACAGAAGGACTGCACAGTGTGCATTATCCCAGCCTCAGAATCACATTTTTAAAGCGATCAACGTCATGCCACTTGATTTGGCAAGCCACCATGTAGAGCTGGAGATCCACAGAGATGTGGACATAAGTCATTCCATATCAGTCAATGACTTCTGAAGATACTCCAGTGAAGTCACTACAGTGTCTGGATGAGAAGCTTTGGCATCAATAAGGGTCCGAACATGTAGGTACTTGCTGGCTTTTTTCTGCATGACTGGTGAATGCTTCTTGGTTGTTGAACCCACCCCATTCATGGCGTTCACCTCTGTGCTGACTGTGTTTAGCCACTTCATGTCCTTTTCCTGTGCAGCAGCTAAACTAGCTTGCCGGGCACACACTTCTTGGTAGGAGAATCCAGGGGTTGCATCCACAGCCGGGGGTTTAACTTTGGATGCCCAGTGTAGTGCTGCAGAGGAAGGCTCCCTGATGAGCTGCTGCTTGTCCTGGACTGGGCAGCTTTCTTAGACAGTCGTGGGATAATAAGGTTGCTCTTCCCTGGGTGAGCATGCCCATACTCAAGAATGCCTGCAGGATGGGGTTGCTGAAATTCATGTGAGAGGACATGAGTAGTGCGCCGACCATTAGGCATGAACACTTGCAGATCAAGATTATCAAACAGGCAAAAATCATGCCAACAGTTATACTCAAACCCATGAATTGGTGGAGAAGCTGAGCATTGTCACCGAGAAAATGAGCAGCGGATTTCCTGAATCTCAGGACCTCATCATATGACGTTGTGAACCCATGTTCATGAAGGAGCTTTAGAAGTCAGAACTGCCATGGCGGTGCAGTAGGTTTGACAGCCAGTCCTAATGTTGTCTGATTTCTGGTACCTGTAACATGACTTTGAATTGACTGGCTCAGGCTTAGAGATTTCTTGGTCATTTCACCACCAGACACTAAGTCTGAAATCAACCTCAGTAAAGTTGGGCTTGTTGCCTTGATTGTGTTGGCTTGTGTAAATTCTGAGAGGTCATAATTGGCACTGTTGTACTTGATTGAGCGTGCCTCCTTCTTGATCTGCCTTACCACAGAACCAATACTCCTCTCATCTGCATCATCCACTTTAACCATTTTCAGATGGTTAGCAATGGACTCACGGAAACACAACAATGGTAGCACATCCATCTACCCGAACTAACATAAGTCTTACTCATGCAGTCTGTTAGTTTGCTAAACATATCACGTCGAGTGAGTTGCCACCAAGATCACAGTACAGGGAATGCAGTTCAACGCTATTCCACATCTTTGACCTGTCACAATTCATGCGCTCTATGACGTCTTTTAGGGCACTTTCTTCTGCAACACCAGTTGGCAAATCAGCATATTTAGGGACTGTCATGAAACTGTTATAACAGCGTACATGGTATTTGCACTCAGCCGCAGGAAGATCAACCAAATATCCAATATGTAACTTGACCGTTCTGGCTACTTCATCATTACCGTTGCTCAGCAGCATTAATGATGGCATCTTTCATAGTTGGGATGGGATTACCTTCCTTGTAAAAAAACGTCTTTTAGTCATGCACTGACGAACACGATCCCATCTTTCTGGATGTTTGTCATCAACAGGTAAACATTCTTTGCCACAAAAAATGCAGTCACGTTTGTAAACAAACGCACCACTGCTGTTGCCTGTGTGCAAGATCTTGTTGTACATGTAACACAATCATCTTCAGCTTTTCTTTTCTGTGATTTACGAAGTCTCTAATTTTTTGTTTTGATGTGCGAGTACAGTAGCATCCTTTGTGACATTCTATGCGAACAGCATCACCACCACCATCAACAATGTCCTGTAGTTTTGCACGTAGCTCTTCATCTCCAGGCTTTGGCACAGGAGATCAATGTCTTGATCCCTTGATCAGCGAATTTCTTCAATTCCCCCTCCACCATGACACACGGGAAGAATGCACTTGAATCACCATATCTTGAAAACAAAACAATTAATTAGTAACTCGCATTAATGTCGTATGTGAGCGTCCAGTTGTCAGATAAGTGACCTTGTTGTCATTCAAAATGTATCTCACACGGCAAACAATTGCCAGCAATCGAACATTGACCTCAAATTTACTTCTAATCACAAAAATAAGGTTAAATATCGATTCCTCGTGCCAAAATTATATGGAAAAGATGTCTCATGTGTAATTTTAAGTTCATTACCTAAAAAGTTATATTTCAGCCCGGTCGATGACGGCCACTCTTGTATTTGCGCAAAAATAACAGATTTCCCCATGGTTGCCATCCGGGCAACCAAGCTTAATTTTGTCTATGCATGCCTGTGAACAAGAAACCACCATAAAACCATACACTTTTGAGGACAACAAGGTTACTTCTCTGGAAAATGGACTTAATAAC
>CM068953.1:25792318-25802589 GCA_035128595.1 Eptatretus atami | reverse complement strand
ATTGGGATTGACCAAGAACAGGGTATCTCGGTATCGTACAATTGCGTCATGGAAGTGAAGCGAGATGTTGTGCATGCGGTGTGTGCTTGCCATGCTCAGGATGGGGTGGTGGTACCCACCAACAACCGTCTCAAGGTCTTCACCACCCACGATGTGGATATATAGATAGTAAAGCTCAGGGCAACTTCTCACTGGACGAGTTCCACGGATATGTCCTGAGTGTACATAGCGGCGTTTTGTCTGCAGATGTTATTCCCGAAGTATTTTAATAAAAATTGTTCCTGAATAATTTTGTTGAATTTTTAATAGTACCACTTTTGATCTTTGACCTTTCAACCCAAAAGGGGGTGACCATGACCTGAAATCATCAAAATGAGATCAGAATCAGATTCTCTGACCCCAAACCCTAAAAAGTGGCATTATTCATGATTCTAGCCCTTTTGATTTTTTAATTACGATTGACCTCTAACCCGGATGGCGGCCATAATTGGATTTCGCCAATATGGCGGCCCGGGGGGCGCCTTCTAAAATCGAAAAAGTATGGTATGGGCAACATATGGGGCAAATTTGGTGCTTTTGGAAGAATCTGAACCAAAAAATCCCAAACATCCTTGACTAATTGTACTTCTTGAGCACACAGGTTCTTAATTTTATAACATGCAAAATTTTATATCAGAACTGAAATGACAAAAAGAAAAACTAGAAAAAGCAATCAGAGATTGCAGACCCTCACCAGGACTTGTGATTGTGTGGTGGTTGTGTAGTTTTGTGTGATGTATTTTGTGTACTAGTGTGTTACGTAATTAATAAGAGACATAATTAGAACTGCCACTTTATCACTGCTGGCAGTGATGACCGTGTACCAAGACGTCCCACTTTGATGCAACCCCACTTTGATCGGACACCTGTCCCTGACCCATGACGTTTTTTAAAAATTATTATTCATTATTCAATTGAATTCAGAATGGGATTAAAATAAATTAAATTCAGATCAAATGGAAGACCAAATAGGTGCAGTCCTGCATTGGAGTAATCAGAAGGAACCGATTTGCCTGCTAGATAAACCATGTGTCCGATCAAGTTGAAATTTAAAACATTTATTTCGCATCACTACTTGATCATAATTGTGAAGTTTCACATCGATTGATTAAGTGCTCCTGGAGAAAACATTATTTAATATTTTTCTTCAATCCAATATGGTTGCCAAACCATGTGACCTATCAATTATTCCTTAAACTTGTACATGTATGGGTTGGGGAATATTTCTGTGAAGTTTCCCCTCGATCTGTCCAGCCGTTCAGGAGAAGAAGATTTTTTTTATAGGTTTTAGGGTAAATCCAATATGGCTGCCAGGCCATGTGACCTATGATGTCATATCCCTCAACCTTTTGTTCCTCATGGATAGGCGGTCATACATGTAAAGTTTCACCTCGATCTGTTCAGACACTTCAGAGAAGAAGATATTTGAAGTTTTTTTTATTTTTTTAATTTTTAACACTGTGGCTGCCGAATAATGTGATTGATGACGTCATCAATTTTTTGGGGGATGGACCATTTTATCCCAAGATACCCTCAAAATTTTTCAAACTGATCAGATGTAGCATTCTACATATGAAATTATGATGTCATAACGAAGTCACCTATGACGTAATAAAAAAATCACTTATTCTGCATGAGGAGTACTTGCCATGTACCAGGTTTCAATTTTTTCCTTGGTGCGGTTTCAGAGATGGAGATCCAAGGTTTTTCCGTTTTTCCAACATAGCTGCCACACCACGTGACCTATGGCATCATAATTAGCATTAAAACATTCTACATGAGTAGTCGCACATATGGGGAAAATTTCGTCTCAATCCGACAAATGTTGCGGAGAGAAACACAAAAGTTCTGTGCAGACAAACGAAACAAACAAACGGACCCAAATGCAATACCCCTCTCCTTCGGCGAAGATAAAAATGAGATACACATGCTACAGAGCAAGAGGAAATGGATTTATTATCTTGAAATATTATTGTGGGAGGAAAAGGCTTTTTGTAGACAAAATACAAAAGCCAATATGTCGAATTTCCTGCCAGGATTTACATTAACTGAGATGGAAATGACAGATGAGGGAAGTAATTCTCTAATTGGAATTGTTAAGACCGATCTGGACAGAAGCATTTTCAGAGACCAGCTGTTTGCATTAACTCTGCAGGTCACCGCAGAGTGTTTCAGAGCACCTTCCGAAATTGTAAGATGCAATTACATGAATCGGGGGCTATATATAAATATATTTTTTGGTCCTCTATTATCTATGGTCTATAGTCCATAGCTTGGTGTGAAAAACAAATCGTTATCATACTCTCACACTAGGTTTGGGTTTGGCCATGTGGAGATCGGATCCACAGCTGCTCCTTCAACCTGTATCAAAGTGAAGTTTTCCAAAACGTATCCTTTCGGTTTTTCTCTTATATTTTCGTCCCTGTATGTTGTTTTTATTTTCATCGAAAATTTTCCGTGATAAATCGTACCTTAATGTCGATATTTGTTGGATTCGTTTTTTTTGTGTGGCCGAGGCTTTCTCAGATAGCCAGAGCTCAATTGTCTCAGTTTTGAGGTTGTTTTGTCGTCCTGTTTGCCTTTTTATTTTTTTCAAAAAAATTTGTCCTTTTCTACCTTTTCAATGCTACTCTATTCCGGATTCAGGTAAGGTCAGATTAGATCTGTGACTTGCCACAGGTACCATGTAAACCTGAACTAACCTGTTCCATGGTCGGGTTATCGGAGACTAAACCGTCTCCCACACCACATTCCTTGGTGAGGAGGGTGTATGATATGGACACCCAGCAGGATGAAGAACAAAACCTGTCAAAGGGCGGAGGAGCTCCATGTGAGCCACCAGCCATCCATTTGTAGTGCCCAACTGTGTCTGCGGACGTCGTCCTGCAGTTGGGTTACTCTTTATTAGGAGGTTGGTGGCAGGATTTGCACTTCTGCCACCGTAAAACCCTTCATTCCGCAAAACATTCTAAAAGCATTAAAAATATCTGAAAACCCACTCCCTGGGAGTACCTTCTGTGCAGCTGCCCTTTGCAGGGCAGCTCACCAGATTACGGGATTGGGGCGAAGCCTTCGGGACCCCTAATCCTCGACGATAGGAGGGAAACCACGGGGTAACCTTCCCGGGTCAGAGTGCGGTAGTGTGTGTCGAGTGGTGCTGAGGTGTCGTCCACCAGACGGCGGTCTCCTTGGGTTAACCTGAGGCAGTCCCTTTGGCTGGGTGCCTGGAATGTCCTATCCCTAAGAGAAGATGATCACCTGTCTGTTATTATCTGAGCTCAAGCGTATGAACATTGGTATTGCATCACTTTCTGAGGTTCAGAGACCGGATAGTGGCGAGATCATGGCGGGTGGTTACACCTACTATTGGTGTGGTCGCTCTGATTGTTACCATGCCCAAGGAGTTCCTGCAGCTGTGTCCCATTAGCTGACTCCAATGATAATTGAGGTAACACTGGTCAACGAGCGTATTATGAGATGAAGGATTCGTCACTCCTTGGGTGACATTTCCTTGGTCTCTGTATATGCTCCGAATGAGGCGAGTGATCTCACCGTGAAGGACGCATTCTATGCCACGCTCGAGTCTGTGGTTGATCATTGCCCCAGGCGAGATTCACTTCTAGTCTTGGGGGATTTCAATGCATCAACTGGAACTGATAGGGATGGTTATGAGACATGTGTTGGTCCCCATGGGTCTGGAACTGTGAACCAGAATAGCACTAAGTTCCTTGACTTTGCAAGAAGTCATGGACTTAGGGTGGCCGGTTCATGGTTTCAGCGCCCACAGGCTCATCGCTGAACTTGGTATTCCAATGCTGGTGTTGTGGCAAAAGAAATTGGCCATGTGCTCGTTGCTGGTCACTAGAGGATGATCCAGAACTGCAGGAACTACCGGAGTGCTCAGTTCCTCAATACTGACCACCGGCTTGTTGCAGCAACTCTGAAGTTGCAGCTTAAATCTAGGAGAAGGGTACCATCCCAGCCTAGGCTGGATATTGGCAAGCTCAAGGATGAGAGGGTAGCTGAGGAGTTTGCGAACAGGCTGAGTTGAGATTTGGGGGGGTCTGGGTGCTTTGGGGGATCCTGAAGAGTTGTGGAGTGCCTTCAAGACCAACATCCTTGATGTTGCCAGTGGATGTCTTGGAACTCACCATAGGGCGAAGAAGAATTTTGTCTCTCAGGGGACACTGCATACCATTGACTAGAGTCACAGGGCTAGGCTGAATGGCAGAGCTGAGCTGTTCAGGGAGCTGAGGCATAAAACTCTCTGTGCACTAAGGGTGGACAAGGAGGTCTATGTGCAAGGAATCTGTGATGGGGTTGAGCATCACCTGCGGTCAGGTTATTCTTGTCCTGCTTGCAGGGGAATTCATGCATTACGTTCCTCCAAGCCCATCCCTTGGCGCACTGCAGTTAGAGCAGAGGGTGGTTGGCTCTTGACAGAGCAGTCCGAAGTGAAGGCCCGCTGTTCCGGTTACATTGAGCGGCTGCACCAGGCTGATCCACCAGCTGTCAAGTTGGATGTCAGGGGTTTTACAATCCCTATTGCTGACCCTCTAATCAACTGTGGTCCACCTTCATTTGTGGAAACAGGCTGCGGTGAAACGGTTGAAATGGGGTAAAGCATCTGGAATCTGTGGCATCAATGCTGAACTTCTCAAGGCTGGTGGAAATGCTGTATTCATGTCGATGATGCCGTTCTGTCCTTTGCTTGGAACACAGGCATCATTCCAACTGACTGAAAGAGGGGCCTTGTTGTCCCTCTCTGGAAAGAGAAGGGTGATTGCCAAGACAGCAACAACTACTGAGGGGTGATGCGGCTCTCAGTGCCGGGCAAAGTCATTGCTCGGATAATTCTTGATGAGGTTTGCCACCATCTGCTTGAGCACCAGCGTCCAGAGCAGTCAGGCTTTACACCAAAGAGGTCAAGAATTGACTGCATCCTTGCTCTTCGGGTCCTCACCAAACGCAGACGAGAGTTTCGGCAGGGGCTGCTTGCAGCCTATGTTGATCTCTGTAAAGCGTCTTCGGAATGCCCTCTTGAGGATTGTTGGTCTTCGTGGGGTGCCACCAAAGCTGATTGATTTGATATCTGAACTATACTCTGGTACTGAGAGTGCTGTGAGATGTGGTGATACCATCTCTGACTTATTTCCAGTTGTTATTGGAGTTCGTCAGGGGTGTGTACTGGCCCTACAATTTTCATCACTTGTATGGACTGGTTTCTGGGGAGGATTTCGGAGAGATCAAGCTGTGGTGCATTGTTTGGAATATCAAGATCTCTGACCTTGATTTCGCAGATGACTGCATCATCTTTGCGGAGACTCTAAATATCGTTTTGGGGGCCCTCGAGGTGCTGAATGAGGAGTCAGAGCCGCTGGGATTTCTGGTTTCCTGGGTCAAAACTAAGATCCAGGCTTTCAATGACATATTGGATGCTGCTATCCTGTCTGTACCTGTTTATGGCGAGGATGTTGAGGTCACGGAGAGATTCACTTTCCATGGCAGTGATATTCATGTCTCTGTTGGCTGTGAGCCAGAGGTCAACAGACGTCTGAGTCTGGCCTGGGGAGTCATGGATTCACTGGATCATCGGGTGTGGCACTGCCAGTACCTGTGGAGGAGGACGAAAGTCCGAGTCTTCAGGTCCTTGGTGCTTCCAGTCTTGCTCTATGGATGTGAGACTTGGACTCTGACCAGGGATCTGAGACGGAGACTTAATTCCTTTGGTACCAGTTCTCTTCGGAGAATCCTTGGCTATCTCTGGTCGGATTTTGTGTCCAATGAGCGGTTGCTGAGAGAGACTCAATTGAGATTTATTACCTGCATAATCCGTGAGGGTCAGCTGTGGCTGTGTGGACATGTGGCTCGTTTTCCTAACGCTGATCCTGCTCACCAGATTCTCTCAGCGATGAGCCTCATGAGCGGAGGAAGCCAATGGCCGACCACATGCCTCGTGGTTGCAGCAGGTTGATCAGCATCTCAAGGAGATGCGGATGGGCCGGGCATCTGCCTGGGGGGGGGGGATGGCCAGAGTCCCTGGAGTACCGTGGGAAAGTGGACGAAGCGAAGCACTGCTCTTGCGCATGCTCCCATACCTTACCTGACCTGACCTATTCCCCCTGCTTCAAAAAAAAAAATCCCCAAAAATTTTCATTCGGACATTATCTTATTCTGCCTTCTACCTGAACTTCCTGCACATCTTTCCTTTCCCTCTATCATCTTCTCATTGCAGTATCTTCATTGAAGAAAACGCTTCTTTATTTGTGATCTGATCAAAGATGGCCGACTGGTAGACTGGTGACCATTTTAGTTGTAAAAAAAAAAAAAACCCCAGTATTGAACACGTCCTCAACCATTTCTTAAACATGCTTTTACCGATGTTGTTCCAACTTGGTACACAGCTAATGAATGATGGCTTAATCTGCACTTTTTTTTTGAGTTCAGAGCCGAAATTGCCAGCTGGTGGCCATTTTGCTACTTAAATGTATCCCCAACCATTTCTTGAACATGCATAGTCCGATTGTGTTCAAACTTGGCACAACTATTCCCAATCGAACATCATACATGTCACATAACCAACGATCTTACACAACATAACTACATGACCCATATCATTAATATTCATGACCACATACCTCAATCATATGCAATCTTCCATGTCACATGACCACTCAAGTCAGTTGAGCATGCACTTAAATCTTGTAAATATGGGCTAGCCCTTTAACTCTATACAGCAAAATTACAAAAACCATGGGGACTATGATATTGTATGTCTTTTTTTCTCCTTGTTTTTAATATAAAATAGGCAAAGCCTAGAAATGAATGAACATGGAGGGTTAGAAAGGTTCTTCTTCATTTTGGTTCCGCTATTGGCTCGAGCGTGCGTTTAAGCAAACTAACTTTTATCTCTGGTTTGTTATCCTAGTTGTCTTTATTGGTTTCTAGTCTACAAAATATATCAGTAAATGAAAATTGTTTTTCCTTTTATTTTACTGACCAACTGGTCATGTCCTGCTTGTCATGGGGATCACACCACCCCCCCCTCCTTCCCCCCACCCCCGGCTACCCCTGCCGAACCAATGTTCATTTCCACCTTTGGCGAGATGTCTTGACAATTTTAGCGTACTCCGAAAAGTATCTAAAGGCATTTGTATGCCTGTTACCGATTCACTTAACAAACTTCTCCGTGATGTGCTTAAACATGAAGCCCTGTTGGCCTGACATAGTCTCCTTGTCTTTTGTTTTTTTTTGGTTTTAAGTTGTCTGATAAAGAGGACTCTCCTGATATTTCACTGACATCCAAAGTCAAGTGCCAGGTGGCATGTTTTTATTATTTTAAATTTATTTTATTTTTAAATTTGGATTTGGACGGCTTGCCACCCCTTTCAAGCAACTCCATAATTAAGCCCCACAAACTTGATGACCAGCAATGTATTAACAGAAGAGTGAAGGCCAAATTTGCCGACATGAACATCAACGGTGCCATCAGAGAGTTGGCATCCCGTGAGGGGGAGCTCCACAATCAGCCGAAAAGGCGAATGCGCTTCGAGTCAAACATCCGGCTGCCCCACCAGACCTCAACCTACCGGCTGTGCCCAACGGTAAATTGGCCACTGATGGTTCTCTCTGAGCAATCCATCTGGACCTCGGTCAATCTATTTACATCGGGGTCGGTTGCAGGCCCTGAAGGGCTCAGACTGGGCCACTTTCAGGCACTTCTGGGCAGGGAACCTGCTGAATTGGGGGCTCACCTACTCACTTTTCTCACCCTGTTCATTAACATGGTCCTGTGGGTGGGGGATGGGGGGGGGGGTTGGAAGCCATGCATCCTATTTTGTTTTTCGGCATGCACCGATTTGCTTTAAACCAATACAGATAGTGGTGTTTGCCCAATTGCAGTGGGCAACACATTTCGCCGACTCTCGACCAAAACTGGAGTTTAATCTTTTTCCAATGAACTTGGGGGAGAGCTACACCCTGTCCAGTTGGACTATTCAACCAAGGGTGGGTGTGAAGTGGCTGCTTATGCTGCCAGACATGATTTGACAAATCTGCCTCCAAACTTGCATCTTCCTTAAGATTGATATGTGCAACACGCAACTGCTTGAGATGTGCTATTTTTTTAATTCAATGTAATTATTTTGGGCTGAAACACAAAGGCGCACTCCCAGTATCTGTCCGCTCATCTGGCAGGTGTACGCTAGGCCTTCAGTCCTATTCTATGGTGACGAGGCCATTCATTCAGTAACGAGCATCCAACAAAGTGACCCTTTTGGGCCTGGCATTTTCTCCCTGGGCATGGACCCCATAGATAGAGGCTTCAGTCAGAGCTTTATTTATGGTACCTCGATGATGCATCATTTGGTGACGAGCCCACAAAAGTGCTGGAAGACCCTCAGAATATCATTGCTCCACTGACCGACATTGGATTTAAGATCAATGGCAGCAAGTGCGAGCTAACTCTTCTTAATCACCCATTGCCTGATGACTGTCAACTTACTGAGACCTTATTCAAGGCAGTCCTCCCTGATATCAAGATTGTCCTGACCAATGACTGCACCCTTCTTGGTGTTCTGATCTTATTGAGGCCATCGCCCAAAGCCATCACCGAGAAGCATGCCAATTTGATTTGAAAGGCAGGCTGCCTGGAAGTAATCGATGCACACAAAGCATTTGTTTTGCTGAAAAATTGCTTCGCCCTGCCCAAGCTCCTTTATATCTTGTGTGTGCCCCCTCCTTCCTGAATAGCATGCAGCTAAGAGTTTTTGAGGATACCATCCGTGAAACTGTTAGCAAAATATGCAATGTCACTTTTGCTGATATTGCTTGGTTACAAGCCATGCTTCCAGTTCAGCAGGGTGGGCTGGGTTTCAGGAAGGCTACCAACATTGCCCTCCCTGGCTTCATCTCCTCATTGCTCGCTGCCCGCCCCTGATTGATGCTGTTCAGTCCTGCATAAACGGTTTAGTGTAAATGGGGAAGTTGGCAGTGGCTGTGTCGAAATAGAGCTTAGTTTTATGCCAGTGCTTGTGAGACTAGGTCTGTTCCGGCTCAGCCAAAAAGCTTGGGATGTCGAGATGGCAAGAGTGTCATTTGCCAGTCTGATGAACAGGGCAGATCAGGTCGCTAGAGCCCGTCTTTTGGCTGCAGTGAATAAGGAGAGCGGAACCTGGCTCCACGCAGTCCCTGCTCCCTCTCTGGAAACCCAGCTTGACCCAGAGTCCCTGAGGGTTGCGGTCGCCCTGCAAGTTGGGGCGACGGTCTGCGAGCATAGTGTCGATGTGGTAGAATGATGGATACGCTCAGCCATCATGGTGCGTCATGCCGTTTTAGCACCGGTCGTTCACAAAGACACACTGCCCTGAATGATGTGGTCAAACATGCTCTTCACGGGGCAGGGATACCATCTGTCTTGGAACCCCTTGATTTATACCGTCGTGAAAGTATGCGCCCTGATGGCTTGAGTATTGTCCCCTATAATAACAAGAGAAGTCTAACTTGGGACTGCACCTCTATAGACACGTTTGCCAAATTCCACGTCAACAACACAGCTATTACGGTCAGAGTGGTGGCCACCGATGCAGAAAACATGAAGTGCTAGAAATATGCCAGCCTTAGTCAGTCTTACATGTTCGAGCTATCGTCATCAAAACAACGGGGGTCTATGGCCAATCAATGTCCTGCATCATCAACGACATTGGTGGAAGGCTCACAGCAACTACTGGTGAAAGTAGACAACTGGCATGGTTCAAGCAACGGCTGTGCTTGGCTGTCCAGCGTGGAAACACGATTAGCATTTTGTCTTCGGCACGGGAAACAAGTCCTGGATACTGATATTTATCTTTTGATTTTTTATAATTTTTATAATCAAATACTTTTGAAAATTTCAGGAAAAGATCAATCTTAAAAGTAATTAATTAAAAATGGAAGGAATTTTTTTTATAATTGTGTGTATTTTAGCAAAGTATTATTTTTATAAAAACAATTATGGCTGGTCTACCACTTCACTGATGACATCGTTCTTACAATCCTTTATTCCGCATTGGGAGTAGAATGAGATGTGTCAAGTGTCAAAATTTTCCAATCAGTGGTTTCAGATAGAATTTTTTAATTTTTTATATTTAATCCAAGGTGGCTTCTGTACCAATGACATCACAATTGTCATCAAGATATTCTCCATGGGGGGTCGCTCCTTCCCTGAAAATTTTATGTCAGACAAGTGGTTGCTG
>CM068953.1:25757454-25773320 GCA_035128595.1 Eptatretus atami | reverse complement strand
ACGTGGTTACCTGAACGGGGAGCGCGCCCTCGGCAAAGCACCAATGTTATCTCGATTAGATTTAATTAGGGCGGCCGAAGCGTTTTAACCGCTGGTGCGTGCCGACGATTTTGGTCAAATCTGTGGTAATTACCTCCCACTCTATCTCGGTTCGAACAATGCTAGACCAAAAGAAGGAAAGGCCAAACACGGACAGGTGGAAATCGACAAATAATTTATTAATAATAAAATTAATAAATAAAAGGAACTTTTAATTTGCTGAGGTAAATAAAGAATTAATTTTCAAAGCAAAATCAATTCAAAATTCCAGGAAAGAGACAAAGAGCAGATGCTTATGGGAGTGATTACAGATAAACGCAGACAAGGGGACCCAGCAGATCATTCAGGGGAGGGGGGGGGGGGGGGGAAGAATCGTCTCGCTCACACAGAAAGTCGTCCGTGAAGCGAAAACGTCCTGAAATGTGTGCGTGCGTGTCACGTCCATCGCCAGCACAGCCTTTGCCGTGCACCCTCTCGCGGAGCAGCCTTGAACGCCAGTCGAAGTCTGGAGGGCACCGAGATCGTCTGTTGCGGGTTTAGACCCTGGTGTTGTTGGTGATTGACCCGTGCCTCACTTGCTGGCGGCGCTGCTCACACCTACACACGCACCACACGCTCGCTTGCCGAAGCACTGGGAAGGACGAAATGTCTCGTTGGCGCTGGTCAGACACCACACGTGCACGACATGCTCGCTTTGCCAAGCACTGGGAAGGACAATTGTTTCATCGGCACTGGTCAGACACCCGCTTCTCTCGCCCTTGCTTTTTCCTCTCTCTCTTTCGCTTTTTTCTTTTCCTCTTTCGCTTTTTCTTTTTCCTCTTTCGCTTTTTCTTTTTCCTCTTCCGCTTTTTCTTTTTCCTCTTTCGCTTTTTCTTTTTCCTCTTCGCTTTTCTCCTCACGATTTTCTCTCCTCACGATTTTCTCCTCAATACTTTTCCCTTCACTTTTTCTCTCCTCTTTTATCCTCAGAACGACACGTACTTCTCGCTCGTTTTAATATCTCCGGGCCGTCTCCACGGTGTGCCATCCGCCCAAAGCTCACCCCGCCCACTGGCGCACGGTTACCATGACGACCCGTGCGCTCCCAAAAAAAGGCGGGCATCGGAGCTCACGAAAGATTGCCGCTGAGGAAGAATGGGGGCGGCTTCAGAGCTCATGAAGAAATGTGTGTGAACGTGTCTGTCGTAAAGAAAAAAAGCTTCCCATAAGAGAGGGGATCTATCCTTTACCCTTCTCAATGCATCACATTTAAGATCCCATTAGACATGGGGATGGGGCTAATCTGAACATGCATTTAAGGAAATAACTGTCTGAGTACCTGGATGTGTGGATGCATTCATCAGACTGGATTCTGAAATCTGTAACAAGATTATATATAATTATATAAAAAGATATAATTATATAAAATAATTATATATATATAAATAATTATATAAAAAAAGCAAATCGATAAAGAGGATATATATATATATATATATATATATATATATATATATAATATATATATAATATATACTGTATATGTATCACACACACACACACCAGACGCACCTGACTGTTATGGTGAGCATCACCGAGGTTATGTCTCACACGGTAAAAACGCATAATCCGCAAAGAACAACCGTCCATCCGCCACCCAGAACGATTGTTCCTGCTAATGCAACTGTTCAACCAGAAGGCACATGATGCGGTTGCGGATAAATCGAAACATGTGAGTGTGACGAGCACTCCCCCGATCTCCATTGTACATAGCCCTTCACCAAAGCGTCACCTCCAATCCGAGGCCTCTGCCTGGTGACTTTGTCAAACAGACAAGATGGAGGTGATGTCTGTCTGTAATGGAGCAGTGATAGGACCTTTGACTCAGCTTCATCGCGGGAGATTCCAATAATCATGTGGGCCTTGGTTTTCACTGCATTAAACTGAGCAATACGTGAGGCAGGGGAGCCAGCCCAGAGGGGAGAGCAGTTCTCCATGAAGCTGTGGATGAAAGCCTTGTAGGTGGATTGGAGTTCCGGTGTGCCATGGAAGGACTTTGTATGACGGAGGATGCCAGTCGGCGGCTGGTTTTGGAGGGCAGTTTTGAAAATGTGGTTTTGCCAAGAAAGATCATGGCTGATAGTGAAACGCAATAGTTTGAATGACTGAACGTAGATGGGAGCAGGACGTTGTCAGACGGTCCTTTCGGGAGAGATAGTGAGAGTGTGAGATTTGGCAGGATTGAAAGACATATTCCAAGTGTTTGACCAGCTTGTGGGTTTTTTTCAAAGTCTAAAGAGAGGAAGAGGCTGCAGCCTGTCTGGCTGAAGGACGAGGGATGTCACAGCAGAGGGTGGAGTCATCAGCCAATAGATAAAGAGGATTTTCAGATCGTGAGGGAGATCATATCTGAAGACCAGGAATAAGACTGGTCCCAGAACACTGCCTTGGGGGACTCCAGCCTTGACAGGAAAGGAGATGAAAGGATTCCTTGAGGGCCACACGTTGGCTACCAGAGTAGGAGGAAGTCAGGAAGCTACATGTGGATTGTCCTTGGATGCCATAAGCAGAGTTTCGAGAGCATGGCAGGTTGCCAGACTATCAAAAAGCACAGATATGTCCAGAGAGACGGCCCCGATCTCATGTTTTCTTCTGGAAATGCATCATACTGTTCGTGATGATTGTTATTAATTACTTCGGATGCAGCCTGTGGCTGTGCCAATGATGCATTGCCCTGTTCCCAGTAAGCTGATACTCAATTTACTCACTGGGAAGTGGGACAGGCTGAGTCAACCCACATGGTGTTATTCAACAACCCGATAGGGGCTCAAACTAATGACCCTAAGATCATAAGGCAGCAACCACCTTAAACTTTAACCCAACTCCAGGCTTAATATTGTGATTATAATATACAATGGCAGACAACGTTCATGATTTTATTTGATTCGTCATCCAATTAATGTTTTGGGGAGGTGACCATGATAAAATTCCACTCGCTTTAATCTCCGGCTAAATAACATAGGTTTGGCCTGATTGATGTGGCCATCCAGTGCTGCATTTAAAGAGAGTAGCCATGCGGCATGTCTGAAGCAAAACATCCAATTTGGAGCAATCTCTCCACATACATCAAGGAAATTAGCTTTTACACATGTTCCAAGGCCACACAGGTCATGCTTCATCAAGCAGTCAGTCAATTGATTAAGTAAAAAGTTTATTTAATTTAAGCGAGACTATTCTTCAGTTTTCAGTTGAAAGATTATTGCAAGATCATTAAACGTCGTCAGTGTGAAGATGTTCAACTTAGAAGGGTTTATGTGAAGCCTGTGTTGGTTTAATGGTTACAGTGGCTGGCTTAACATCTTAGGGGTTGAGTTCAAGCCCATGTCGAGTTGTTGAATTAACATAAAGTGGGTTGACTCAACTGTCATCCTTCTGAGGTTGGCGAAATGAGTATCACCTTAGGAGTAACAGGGCATTGCATCAGCAGTGCAGCTGCACCCCAGAAAATGCAGCCAATGAGCCAAGGAGCTACAGGCTGTCTATTGACACTAATATATGTCTGTGTGTTTGTGTTTGCCTCCATAACTCCAAAACTATGAAACCGAGCAGCCTGAAACTTTGGCATGCATACGAAGGGAACTCCAAGGTGCAAGAGTGAAGATTGGGTGTTTGGGTGAATGAAAAACACCCCTTTTGAGGAATAATTAACAACCTGATTTATTTATATCAGGTGCATCTTCAGCCACCTTGCTCTCTAGGGTCTCAAAACGTATCCTGGGTGACCTTTCTGGAGTCTGAAGCCACCCGTATTTTGGCCTGCTCAATCATGCCTTGACTTGGAACAGGGCGCAACGATTTCTTAACGACAGTTTTTGTTTTTTCACTTTCCTCACTCATATTATCGAATGCCTGTTCATCATGCTATGAATCGCTGGACACATTGCAATGCTTATAAATGCCCAGCGACCGCAGCGTTTGTGGCTTTATTTCATTTCCGCACATGCGATAACCTCAAGAATCTCCTAAACTAAGAGATTGACAAAATTTAAGCTCCAGAATCGAACTCAGCAACAGTTCCGGCTCCTAAAAACATGTTCATTTCTCCAATTCGGAAATTGCTTGGGCATTTCCGGGTGCATAGTTTTATTGAGCGGCAATTGGTAACGGCTTTGCCAAGCAGGCATTCCGTTGGAGTGCTTGCTTGAGTGCTTAAGCCACTTACCGAGCACCCGAGAGTCGATAGCAGGACGGTTCGTGTCCCGATCGGGATTTACAGTCGACAGTGACTACATGGTTGAGGTACGTATACAGCAGATATGGATGTGGTACATATAGCTAGATTTGGATCTGTACGGACTCTCCACAGGTGTGTGGACATGCCATGCCTGTTATGGGCACCCATGGTGGCAAAGTTTCATCTTATCTCATGGAGATTTGATTAGGTTTTCCTTTGTCCTTGCGACTGTTTCTAAAACACTTGGTTCTCATATTTGCTTTACAAAGGTTATACACTAAATGGCCAAAAATATGTGGACACCTGCTCGTCCACATCTCATTCCAAAATCATGGGCATTAATATGAGGTTGTCCCATCTTTGCTGCTACAACAGCCTCCACTGTTCTGGGAAGGCTTTCCACTCGATGTTGGAACATTGCTGTGGGGATTTGCTTCCATTCAGCCACAAGAGTATTCGTGAGTTCGTGCACTGATGTTAGGTGAATCGGTCTGGCTCGCTGTCGGCGTTCCAATTCATCCAAAGGTGTTCGATGGGGTTGAGGTCAGGGCTCTGTGCAGGCCAGTCAAGTTCTTAACACCAATCTCCACAAATCATTTCTGTATGGACCCGCCTTGTGCACGGGGGGTATTCTCATGCTGAAACAGGAAAGGGCCTTCCACAAACTGTTGCCGCAATGTTGGAAGCACAGGATCGTCTAAAATGTCATTGTATGCTGTGGTGTTAAGGTCTACCTCCACTGGAACTAAGGGGCCTAGCCGGAACCATAAAAAGCATCCCCAGACCATTATTCCTCCTCCACAAAACTTTACAGTTGGCTCTATGCATTTGGGCAGGTAGCGTTCTCTGGCATCCGCCAAACCCAGATTTGTCCGTCAGATTGCCAGATGGTGAAGCGTGATTCATCACTCCAGAGAACGTGTTTCGACTGCTCCAGAGTCCAATGGCGTTGAGTTTTACACCACTCCAGCCAAAGCTTGGCATTGCACATGGTGATATTAGGCTTGTGTGG
Source organism: Eptatretus atami (assembly GCA_035128595.1). Classification (NCBI taxonomy): domain Eukaryota; kingdom Metazoa; phylum Chordata; class Myxini; order Myxiniformes; family Myxinidae; genus Eptatretus; species Eptatretus atami. The sequence goes on along the minus strand of CM068953.1, from coordinate 25,768,056 downwards.
CGGCTTCTCGGCCATGGAAACCATTTCATGAAGCTCTCGACGAACAGTGCTTGTGCTGACATTGCTTCCAGAGTCAGTTTGGAACTCGGTAGTGAGTGTTTGCAACAGATGACATGATTTTTTCCACGCTATGTGCTTCAGCACTCGCGGTCCGTTCTGTGAGCTTGTGTGACCTACCACTTCAGGCTGAGCTGTTGTTCCTCCGAGACGTTTCCAACTTCACAATAACAGTACTGACAGTTGACCAGGGAAGCTCTTACAGGGCAAAAATTTGATGAACTGACTTGTTGGAAAGGTGGCATCCCATGATGGTGCCACGTTGAAAGTCAGAGCTCTTCAGTACGGCCCATTCTCCTGCAATGTTTGTCTTGATTTTACACCTCTCAGTAATGGCTGTGGCTGAAATAGATGAATCCACAAATTAGAAGGGGTGTCCGCATACTTTTGGCCATGTAATGTATGTTTCTCTTTTGTGAGTTTCAAAGCAAATATATTTGATAACACTCGATTTCTGAGCTGTTGGCCGGATTAACATGTTTTCTAAATATAATTTAGAATTATAATTTAGAATAAATTATAAATTATGTGTTCAATAATTATTGAACCAAATTTTTTCCACCTGTCACACGCAGCTGTTTATAAAGATTAATGTTTGTGAACATCGCCATGAAACTACTATATAATGCAAATTTGTTTTTTCAGTGAAAGCTACTCAAGGTTTCTGGGTTGTAACAGTACGTATGCATGGTGTTGGTTTAATGGTTAGGGTGGTTGGCTTGGATCCTAGGATTCTGAGTTCAAATCCCATTCGGCTGTGGAATTAAAACCAGGTGGGGTTGACTCTGCCTGTCATCCTTCTGAGTTCGGCAAAATGAGTGCCAGCTTGCTGGTATCCTGTGTCAGAGTGGCGACCTGTCCAAGTTGGTGCCCAATAGCCAAGGAGACTGCTTTGGCAGCACCAACGCTCTGCACAGAGTGTGGCCCAATGGATGGATGGATACAGTAACGTACTGTAGTCGGTAATCACACTGACTCCAACCTGCCGATTCCCGAAAAATTGGTGTGCGTGTGTGTGTATGTGTGTGTGTGTGTGTGTGGTGTTGTGTGTGTGTGTGTGTGTGGTTTGTTTTCATAAAGCATAACATAGTCTCTCTGCTAACTCCCCCACCCTCTCTCTCGCTCTCTTTGCCCATCCTTGCTCTACCTCCCGTTACAGTGCAGCACCCTCCCCCCATCCTCCTTCTCTCTCTGGGCGTATCTGGATGGTGATTATCTCATGTGTGTCTGGACGGTGATTTTGTCCAGGCGGGGTTTGTCTGGCGGACCTGTCCGGATGGCATTTCTCTCTGGACGGTGTTTGTCTCTGGACTGTGTTTATCTCTCGGACATGGCCAGGCGGTGTTTGTCTCTGGACTGTGTTTATCTCTCGGACATGGCCGGGTGGTGTTTGTCTCTGGACTGTCTACTCTTGGACATGGCTAGGCGGTGTTTGTCTCTAGACGGTTTTTATAGTTTGACCATAGAAAATGGATTTCAGACACTATTTTGTTTCCATCTTCACTGTTTATTCAATGAAGAAGCATTTTGATGAGATAGTATGAATCGAAATTAATGCTCCACCACACATGTGCTTTCCCTTCCTCTCACTTCTCACTGCCTCACCTTCCACCACTCCTCACTCAACCTCTCTCCTCGCTCCCCCACCTCTCCTCATCCCTATACTCCTCACTCTCCCCACACCCTCTCCCCCCCTCCTCATTTTCCTGCCTCTCAGTTGCCCATCGGTGAAGCGAAGGATGGTATTTGCCCAGGGAATGTATAAATAAAAAGGCTTATGTGCTTTGCTTGGAAGTCAGAAATAAAATCTGGGTGATCCTGTAATTATTAGGTTTAAATTATTGTTGTTAAACGTCAGGTTAGGTCAGGCATGGGAGTATGTGCCAGAGCAACGCATTGCTGCATCCACTTTATGCCGGTATTCCAGGGGCCTCCGTCTGCATCCCCAGGCAGATGCCAGGCCCATCCCCATCTCCTTGAGATGCCGATCAACCTTCTGCAGCCATGAGGCACGTGGTCGGCCCATTGGCTCCTCCACTCACGAGGCTCTCTCGCTGAGAGAATCTGGTGAGCAGGATCAGCATCAGGAAAAACGAGCCAATATCCATACAGCTACAGCTGACGCTCACGACTATGCAGATAACAAATCTCATTTGAGTCTCTCTCAGCAACCGTTCGTTGGACACAAAGTCCGACCAGCGATAGCCAAGGATTCTCCGAAGAGACCTGGTAACCAAGGAATTAAGTCTCCATTCTCAGATCCTGGTCAGAGTCAAGTCTACCTCCGTAGAGCAAGACTGGAAGCACCAAGGACCTGAAGATTCGGACTTTCGTCCTCCTCCACAGGTACTGAAAGTGCTACAACCCCATGATCCAGTGAATCCATTACTCCAAGGCCCGACCCAGACGTCTATTGACCTCTGACTCACAGCCAACAGAGACATGAATATCACTGCCAAGGTAAGTGAATCTCTCCTTGACCTCAACATCCTCGCCATAAACAGGTACAGACAAGATAGCAGCAGCCAAGATGTCATTGATAGCCTGGATCTAGTTCTGACCCAGGAAACCCATAATCCCAGTGGCTTCGTCTCCTCATTCAGCACCTCGAGGCCCCAAAAGAATATCCAGAGCTCCGCAAAGATGACAGAATCATCTGCAAAATCAACATTAGAGATCAGAGAGTTTAGTTCAAACATCATATTGATCAGTTTTGGTGGCACCCCACAAGACCAAGAATCCTCCAGAGGGAATCCCGATTTACTGAATCAAATGCTTTGCAGCGATCAACATTGACTGCAAGCAGCCCCTGCCGAAACTGTCATCTGCGTTCAGTGAGGACCAAAAGGCAAGGATGCGGTCAATCGTTGACCTCTTTGGTGTAAAGCCTGACTGCTCTGGGCACTGGTGCTCAAGCAGATGGGGTGAACCCTCTCAAGAATTATCCGAGCAAAGACCTTGCCGGGCACTGAGAGGAGCGTCACCTCTCGGTAGTTGTTGCAGTCCTTGTGATCACCTTCCCTTTCCAGAGAGGACAACAAGTCTCTTTCCAGTCAGTTGGGATGATGCCTGTGGCTCCAGGCAGAGCACAGAACTGCATGCAACGACATGAGTACAGCATTTCACCAGCCTTGAGAAGTTCATTATGGATGCCACAAGATTCTAGGAGCTTTACCCCTTTTCAACCGGTTCACCGCGCCTGTGTTTCCACAAATGAAGGTGTGTCACAGTTGATTGGTATGTCCGCAATGGGGATAGTAACACCCCGACATCCAACTCAACAGCTGTGGATCAGCTGGTACGCCTCTTAAGTGACCGGCCCAGTGGACCTTCACTTCGGACTCCTCTGTCAAGAGCCTACCACCCTCTGCTCTAACTGCAGTACACCGAGGGACGGGCTTGGAGGAACGCAATGTGCAAATTCCCTGTCAGCAGGACGAGAATCACCTGACCACAGTTGATGCTCTACCCCCTCAAAGATTCCTTGCACATCGACCTCCTTTCCACCCTCTGTGCACGTACAGTTTTTGCTTCAGCTCATGAAAAGCTCAGCTCTGCCATTCAGCCTGGTCCTGCGACTCTGGGTCAATGGTATCCAGTGTCCTTTGAGAGCAAAATTCTTCTTTGCCCTACGGTGAGTTCAAGCATCACCAGCAACATCAAGGGTCCAATGCAATCCCATTACAATCCTGACATCCAGTGCAATCCATTACTGTTCTGATATCCAGTGGCAATCCCATTACAATCCTGATATCCAGTGCAATCCCATTACTGTTCTGTATCCAGTGCAATCCCATTACAATCCTAACATCCAGAGCAATCCCATTACAATCTTATATCCAGTGCAATCCCATTGCAATCCTGTCATGCAGTGTAATCCCTTACACTCTTACATATCCAGTGCAATCCATTACTGTTCTGATATCAGTGCAAATCCATTACAATCCTAACATCCAGAGCAATCCCATTGCAATCCTTATATCCAGTGCAATCCCATTGCAATCCTGTCATGCAGTGTAATCCCATTACACTCCTTATTCCAGTGCAATCCATTAAACCTTATATCCAGTGCAATCCATACAATCCTGACATCCAGTGCAATCATTACATCCTTATATCCAGTGCAATCCTTTACAATCCTGACATTCAGTGCAATCCATTGCATCCATCATGCAGTGTTACTAATCCCATCATTTTGTTTACACACTCGGTGGATCAGAAGAATATCTTTGTCTCTTCGCAGATCCAATTACATTTGTAAAAAGCCCATATTGGATCTTCATTGCACACCTGCACGTTTTACAATGTGATTTTTACACCTGAGCTGGTTGTCCGTCCGAGTGGTTAATGACTTGTTTTTTTCTCCACTGGCCGTTGTTGCCCGATTCGATTCCCAAGGCTGCTTCACTGCTGCCAATGTGCGCTTTGCAAACGTGATGAGTTTCCCAAACACGAGGTGAACGTGAGCCGGTTGAGGCCTTCGCCCCCGCAGTGACACATGGCACTGCCACCGAGGTCTAGTTTTCCGTTTAAGATTTTCAACGTTGACATTTTACCTTCTCTTTCATAATGTGACGCAGATGGATTACATCCGCCACTGAAGTGAATTACAGGTTATCTTTACACTCCTGGTCTGTCTGTGTGTTTGTTACTTGTGAAATCGAAGATTCACAAAGTATACAGGGTGTTCCAAAAAGACCTGCAACTTTGGTTTTAACAATATTTAGAACATCACATGATACAACCGATACCTTTTGGTTTATATGATAACAAACTCAACAGTTTTTTTTGCACACCATTGATACACTTATTGTGAGCTCCATTTGTCACGTGCTGGACATGATGAAGGCGGAACACGAGTTTCTGACATGTTCGGCTCAGCATGTTTGCGTCCACAGTGTGCATTTAGCTGTGATCCGAGAACGAAGATCTTGCAGGCTTGCCACCTTGGTGTTGTGAGCACAACATCTTTGACAAAACCGCACAGAAAAGTAAAAGAAAAAAGAGCAATCAGAGATTGCAGACCATCGCCAGGACTTGTTTTGTGTAGTGTATTTGTGTGATTTTGGTAACTAGTGTGGACGTAATTAATAGAGACATAATTAGAACTGCCACTTTATAACTGCTGGTAGTGATGACCGGGTACCAAGACGTCCGCTTTGATCGACACAGTGACCCTGACCCATGAGGTTTTAATTATTCAATTGAATTTAGAATGGGATTAAATATATATTCAATTCAAATCAAGTGGAAGACCAAATCGGTACGGTCCTGCATTGGAGTCATCAAAGGAACCCGAACAAGTAAAAGAAAAAGATGAAGTCATCAGGAGGAACGTGGATCGGATTCACATTTCAGCTGCGACTCCTCTACTCAAACACCATCCAGGCGGAGCCAAGTCAGACTTATCAAAAATAATGATATAATAAAATAAATAAAAAATAACCCATATCAAAAATAAATAATTCTGGCTGCCAGACCATGTGTCCGATCAATTTTGAAATTTAAAACTTTTATTCCCCATCACTACTGGATCATAATTTTGAAGTTTCACGTCGATTGATTAAGTGCTTTCAGAGAAAACATTATTGAATATTTTTCATAAATCCAATATGGCTGCCAAATCATGTGACTTATCAATTGTTCCTTATAAATTTGTACATGGATGCTTGGGGAACATTTTTTGTGAAGTCTCCCTCCATCTGTCCAGCTGTTTCGGAGAAGATGTTTTATATGTTTTGGGGCAAATCAACATGGCTGCCAAACCGTGTGACCTATGACATCATATGTGTTGAACCTGTTGTTCCTCATGGATAGGTGGTCATATGTGTAAAGTTTCGCTTCGATTTGTTCAGCATTTCACGAAGATATTTGAGGTTTAAAAGATATATATATATATGGCTGCTGAATCACGTGACCCATGACGTCATCAAAAAATTGTGGACCATTTTATCCAAGATGACCCTCAAATATTCATACTGATCGCAGGTGGGCGTTCTGCATATGCAATTATGACGTCATGACGAAGGCACCTGTGACATATAAAAAAATCAAACTCATTCCCCATGTGGAGTACTTGCCGTGTGCCAAGTGTAATTTTTCCTTGATGCAGTTTCAGATACAGAGGTCCAAAGTTTTTCCACATTTTTCCAACATGGCTGCACACTACGTGACCTATGACATCATAATTATCATTAAAACATTCTACATAAGTATGTGCCACCATTGGTGAAAATTTATTCTCAATCAACAAACGGTTGTGGGGAAAAACACGAAAGCTCCTTTGGCGGACAAACAAACAAACAAACAATGGACCCAAACGCAATACCCTCTCCTTCGCGAGGGTAAAAAAACAAGGGGGTTAATGTCAGGTGATCGTGGGGGCCAGGCGGTTGGTCCGTCTTGGCCAATCCAGCAACCTGGAATTTTTTAATTCAGGATGGCTTGAACGACTAAGGTCAAATGCAGGGGGAGCACTGTCTTGTTGAAAATGATATCAGGTTGCAGGTCTCATCTGTGAGAAGGTGAATCCTTCAAACATGTTCACGTAAATTGTTGAGGTCACTGTATCCTCCGCAAAGAAAAATGAACCCACCAAGTGGTCATGGAGAAGGCCACACCACACATTTACCTTGACTATCGTGTACGTGTTCAATGACGATGTGGGGGTTTCAGAGCCCCAGATACTCACATTGTCCGGTTGAATCTTCCCAATACATGAAAGCAAGCTTCGTCTGTGAACATGCCCTTTTTCAGGAAATCTTTGTCATCCTCGATGCGGCTGATTTCCAAGGCAAACACATTGCGTTTGGTCCATCATTTGGTTTTGAGTTTCCTGCAGAATCTGCATCTTGTTGGAATAACGCTCAGTCTGTTATGCAAAATCCTGTGTAACAGCAGTGGTTGGGAGTCCGTTCTCTGGATGGTGCGATGAGACCCCGCCCATGTACACTTCTTTGTTGTGGTTAACTGGGCTGCAAACACAATGTTTTGTTACTGTTGTTACTTTTATATTTCACTAGCAAAGTATCCGTCTTCGACGGGTAATTCATAAATGAAAGCATATGTCGGTTACTCACAGTTTCTGTGAGTCAATTTTTGTTACGAACGGTCTCCTTCGGTCGTCTACTCAGCACATTTTAAAAACAACGTACCTCGTTTCTTGTCTGGGGCATGTTCGTGCACTTTTGATCTTGATGCCGCAACATACAACATTCCGAGTGAGAAAACAGGCGAACGCAGATCTAGTCCGATTATGCTGAACGTCTGTCCCTGTGCTTTGTTTTGTTGTCATGGCAAAGCAAGGTCGTAAGGGAAATTGTAATCTACGGAACTGGAATGGCAGGTTACTGTCGATGGTATAGTGGTATCCTTGGAATTAATGCATGTTTTTCCTGCTGCCGTCCATTAATCAGGATTTACTTCAATCACATTTGGGCTCATTCGGTAGACTGTACAGCGGTGCCATTCATGCCATTTGGTGGATCCAATGAATGTAGACAATAACTGGGAAGCCCACTTTTCAGCTTAAGTTTGTGTGGTGGTATCCCTGATATTTCAATGGAATTCAGAATTCAACGGGAAAGTGCACCGCTTCCTCCGGAGTGAGTGTCGTGTTGATTGCATTATATATCTTGACGTCTCCTGGGAAGCGGTCAATGATGGTAGAGTTGAACAGCATCCACTGTTTCATTTAGAGGTGCGAGTATCGCTCGTTCTAACACCAGTTGTTGTCGTTTGGAGCAGTCCTGTTAATCTCGACATAGATTTCCTCGATTAATTGGATGAGTTTTCGTGCTGGTGGATCCCTTCTGGTAAAGTGATGGTGTCCGGTTTTATTTTCAACAGGGTAGTTACCATCTCATGTTCATGAGGAGGTCGGCGTATTAGCAGCGGTGGGGTCGTTTGTAAGCTGTGCTCGTATGTTTGTCGTGCAGTCGGTACGTTGTCACGTTGCGCATAACGCCGATCGCTTCAGTGTCGCAATCGACTATGTTTGCGAGTTTCTTGCTTCACAACGGGCAGTACTTGGCGGAAGTCTCGACAGAACATTACCGGGATGCACCAAATGGTTTTGAATTTCCACAAATATCCTGTAGGATCCTACCGATCGCTTCATACATGACCTGTGTGTCATCGAGCCTCCACCAAATAATTTATTTTGGCTTGGTTCATCACTAGCGATTGCTGTCCCTTTTTTTCATAGAGCAGGTTGTGTATCTTGTTTGTGAGCATTCAGGGTACTTTGAAGGCGGAATGTAGAGTACGTCCCCCTGTTAGTAAAGTTGCGGCTATAACTACTCGATGCTGAAGCATAGCGATATGGCCGTTTCGATCTGATTCTTTGCGAAGAATTAATTCAGAGGAACGTTTACCTGTCCTCCAGGAGCGTCACAAAGGTGATACTGCAGTCCTTGCTGTGTGTTTACTTTGTCGAGAAATAGTGCATATATATTTCTCTCTGATTTGCCATCATCTGATGCTCGTGGTTTTGATGTACTGGTTTTGTTCACATACGTCGAAATTTGGGTACCCGAACGTACTCCTGTGCGTGTTTGCAACCGTTGTACGGTCAGATACAGGAAGGTTGTATTATCCAGAGTTTGACCTCCTTGTGCGAGGATGTGGTCTTCTATTTCCATCAAGCAAAGATTGTACATTTCCTTGCGCGGTCTGCGTCGTCAACATGAAGGTTATGGCGATGGAAAAAATCTCTGCTAACGCAGCTTTATGATCATTCCAGAGTGCGAGTGGGTTACTTGGTTCACAAAAATCAACAGGAAATGAATAATTTCCGAAGACTTTGCGGCTCTGTCCAATAGTTGCCTCTTGCAAGGATTATGTAGATGGTGGTCATCCTCTACAAGTCCCTTCACCAGACATGCCTCTCGAAAAGTTGGTAGGATTACACCTTCATGACTCCTGAGATTCTTAAACGATGTCGGACCATGCTCCTGGTGAAGCAGCATGCGTAAAATAGCACTGATTGTTTTGGATTGACCGTGTTAAATTCTACCGATACTGGCTTCTGAATACACCCAGGGAATTGTGGTTCTGGAGTTCCCCTCTTGCGTCGATTCCACTTTTTGTTGCAAGAATCCCACGTGTAATACTCTGGAACTTCGTGATAAAGTGAGTGTTTTCGCGAACTCATCCGTATGGCAAATGGTGAAGAATTCTGTCAGAGTTGTCTTTGGTGGTCCCGCTGCGGCACGGGCATCAGCATTGCAATTGTCAACTACACTCGCTGGCCATTCTCCAGGGGATAGCAGCTGCATCACTGGTGAATAGTGTTCATGCATCGGGAAGCCCAAGATTCGGTGAGCAGCTTCCAGGACACCCACGAATCTGGCTTCTTGATATTATTGTATTTCATCATTATTTTGTCCACCTTCAATAGTTGAAGATCGCTTGGTCACTTCCCTTGTTTACATACTTCAGCACATATTTTCAAACTTTTGACTGAAGTACAAATTTCAACGTTCGTGTGCACTTCATTTGTTTTAAAAGCCAAGGGTTGTGAGGTACAACCCACCGATTTGTCTATAACGTGCTCGATACGCTGTCCATTTACAATCTTGGTGATTGCGATTACATATCCCTCCGTCCTGCGGGGTGCGCCTGCGGTAACTTGGGATAGTATCTTGCCCTTGTTCCGTCGCTTCATAAAAACCTTCGGGAACATTTTTGAGGCAGGAATCCATCCTCATACATGGACTGTTTCTGTTGAAAGGGCCGCATGGTCATGGATCATGTTGCCATTTCACCAGTTCGTGCAGTTGAAGTTCGAATCTGGACATGGTATCCCCGCAGATATGACTTGATCAATATCGTTGGGTCTGATTTGCTTCCTGGACAGCCAAGTAGTATGTGCACAATGAGGGAGCCCTCTTTCTGGAATTCGATAGAATACAGCCATGCAGCAAGTCAACCAAAAGCTCCATTCTTACAGATCCATCATTTTCTTCAATTTCAAATGAAAAACACGAAGAAGTATCTGGCCGGTCTGATGCTATTGTTTCAGTAGAAGATTTTCTGTAATTTCTGACCATTTCGGATTAGTAGTGGAGGTTTGAACAGATCTGGTCTGCCATACTTCCGCACGTATGCGATGGCATCTTGGGTGCGCTCGTGCATAAAGCGCGGACCGCCCGTGAATGTAGATGGTAACACGATCCTTTGCCCCACGTTCCGCGGATGCACAGTCGTTATTAAATATAGCGTCTCTGAAGTTTTGGTAGCTGTCCGTCTTAGAGCTTTCTGTTCCCGTCTGAGAAAATGTTAATCATTCTGTTTCTATATTACAGTACACGTCAACTAAAATTGCTGGGACACAGTCTGCGGCACAGTACATAACCGCTGGTGCGTGCCGACGATTTTTGGTCAAATCTGTGGTAATTACCTCCCACTCTATCTCGGTTCGAACAATGCTAGACCAAAAGAAGGAAAGGCCAAACACGGACAGGTTGGAAATCGACAAATAATTTATTAATAATAAAATTAATAAATAAAAAGAACTTTTAATTTGCTGAGGTAAATAAAGAA
>CM068953.1:25737841-25757429 GCA_035128595.1 Eptatretus atami | reverse complement strand
TTAATTTCAAAGCAAATCAATCAAATTCAGGAAAGAGACAAAGAGCAGATGCTTATGGGAGTGATTTACAGATAAACGCAGACAAGGGGACCCAGCAGATCATTCAGGGGGGGGGGGGGGGGGGGGAAGAATCGTCTCGCTCACACAGAAAGTCGTCCGTGAAGCGAAAACGTCCTGAAATGTGTGCGTGCGTGTCACGTCCATCGCCAGCACAGCTTTGCCGTGCACCCTCTCGGGAGCAGCCTTGAACGCCAGTCGAAGTCTGGAGGGCACCGAGATCGTCTGTTGCGGGTTTAGACCCTGGTGTTGTTGGTGATTGACCCGTGCCTCACTTGCTGGCGGCGCTGCTCACACCTACACACGCACACACGCTCGCTTTGCCGAAGCACTGGGAAGGACGAAATGTCTCGTTGGCGCTGGTCAGACCACCACACGTGCACGACATGCTCGCTTTGCCAAGCACTGGGAAGGACAAATTGTTTCATCGGCACTGGTCAGACACCCGCTTCTCTCGCCTTCGCTTTTTCCTCTCTCTCCTTTCGCTTTTTTCTTTTCCTCTTTCGCTTTTTCTTTTTCCTCTTTCGCTTTTTCTTTTTCCTCTTCCGCTTTTTCTTTTTCCCTCTTTCCGCTTTTTCTTTTTCCTCTTCGCTTTTCTCCTCACGATTTTCTCTCCTCACGATTTTCTCCTCAATACTTTTCCCTTCACTTTTTCTCTCCTCTTTTATCCTCAGAACGACACGTACTTCTCGCTCGTTTTAATATCTCCGGGCCGTCTCCACGGTGTGCCATCCGCCCCAAGCTCACCCCGCCCACTGGCGCACGGTTACCATGACGACCCGTGCGCTCCCAAAAAAAGGCGGGCATCGGAGCTCACGAAAGATTGCCGCTGAGGAAGAATGGGGGCGGCTTCAGAGCTCATGAAAGAAATGTGTGTGAACGTGTCTGTCGTAAAGAAAAAAAGCTTCCCATAAGAGAGGGGATCTATCCTTTACCCTTCTCAATGCCATCACATTTAAGATCCCATTAGACATGGGGATGGGGCTAATCTGAACATGCATTTAAGGAAATAACTGTCTGAGTACCTGGATGTGTGGATGCATTCATCAGACTGGATTCTGAAATCTGTAACAAGATTATATATAATTATATAAAAAGATATAATTATATAAAATAATTATATATATATAAATAATTATATAAAAAAAGCAAATCGATAAAGAGGATATATATATATTATATATATATATATATATATATATAATATATATATATATATATACTGTATATGTAATCACACACACACACACAGACGCACCTGACTGTTATGGTGAGCATCACCGCAGGTTATGTCTCACACGGTAAAAACGCATAATCCGCAAAGAACAACCGTCCATCTGCCACCAGAACGATTGTTCCTGCTAATGCAACTGTTCAACCAGAAGGCACATGATGCGGTTGCGGATAAATCGAAACATGTGGAGTGTGACGAGCACTCCCCCGATCTCCATTGTACATAGCCCTTCACCAAAGCGTCACCTCCAATCCGAGGCCTCTGCCTGGTGACTTTGTCAAACAGACAAAGATGGAGGTGATGTCTGTCTGTAATGGAGCAGTGATAGGACCTTTGACTCAGCTTCATGCGGGAGATTCCAATAATCATGTGGGCCCTTGGTTTTCACTGCATTAAACTGAGCAATACGTGAGGCAGGGGAGCCAGCCCAGAGGGGAGAGCAGTTCTCCATGAAGCTGTGGATGAAAGCCTTGTAGGTGGATTGGAGTTCCGGTGTGCCATGGAAGGACTTTGTATGACGGAGGATGCCCAGTCGGCGGCTGGTTTTGGAGGGCAGTTTTGAAATGTGGTTTTGCCAAGAAAGATCATGGCTGATAGTGAAACGCAATAGTTTGAATGACTGAACGTAGATCGGGAGCAGGACGTTGTCAGACGGTCCTTTCGGATGAGATAGTGAGAGTGTGAGATTTGGCAGGATTGAAAGACATATTCCAAGTGTTTGACCAGCTTGTGGGTTTTTTTTCAAAGTCTAAAGAGAGGGAAGAGGCTGCAGCCTGTCTGGCTGAAGGACGAGGGATGTCACAGCAGAGGGTGGAGTCATCAGCCAATAGATAAGAGGATTTTCAGATCGTGAGGGAGATCATATCTGAAGACCAGGAATAAGACTGGTCCCAGAACACTGCCTTGGGGGACTCCAGCCTTGACAGGAAAGGAGATGAAAGGATTCCTTGAGGAGCCACACGTTGGCTACCAGAGTAGAGAGAAGTCAGGAAGCTACATGTGAGATTGTCCTTGGATGCCATAAGCAGAGTTTCGAGAGCATGGCAGGTTGCCAGACTATCAAAAAGCACAGATATGTCCAGAGAGACGGCCCCGATCTCATGTTTTCTTCTGGAAATGCATCATACTGTTCGTGATGATTGTATTAATTACTTCGGATGCAGCCTGTGGCTGTGCCAATGATGCATTGCCCCTGTTCCCAGTAAGCTGATACTCATATTTAGCTCACCTGGGAAGTGGGACAGGCTGAGTCAACCCACATGGTGTTATTTCAACAACCCGATAGGGGCTCAAACTAATGACCCTAAGATCATAAGGCAGCAACCACCTTAAACTTTAACCCAACTCCAGGCTTAATATTGTGATTATAATATACAATGGCAGACAACGTTATGATTTTATTTGATTCGTCATCCAATTAATGTTTTGGGGAGGTGACCATGATAAAATTCCACTCGCTTTAATCTCCGGCTAAAATAACATAGGTTTGGCCTGATTGATGTGGCCATCCAGTGCTGCATTTAAAGAGAGTAGCCATGCGGCATGTCTGAAGCAAAACATCCAATTTGGAGCAATCTCTCAGCATACATCAAGGAAATTAGCTTTTACACATGTTCCAAGGCCACACAGGTCATGCTCATCAAGCAGTCAGTCAATTGATTAAGTAAAAAGTTTATTTAATTTAAGCGAGACTATTCTTCAGTTTTCAGTTGAAAGATTATTGCAAGATCATTAAACGTCGTCAGTGTGAAGATGTTCAACTAGAAGGGTTTATGTGAAGCCTGTGTTGGTTTAATGGTTACAGTGGCTGGCTTAACATCTTAGGGGTTGAGTTCAAGCCCATGTCGAGTTGTTGAATTAACATAAAGTGGGTTGACTCAACTGTCATCCTTCTGAGGTTGGCGAAATGAGTATCACCTTAGGAGTAACAGGGCATTGCATCAGCAAGTGCAGCTGCACCCCAGAAAATGCAGCCAATGAGCCAAGGAGCTACAGGCTGTCTATTGACACTAATATATGTCTGTGTGTTTGTGTTTGCCTCCATAACTCCAAAACTATGAAACCGAGCAGCCTGAAACTTTGGCATGCATACGAAGGGAACTCCAAGGTGCAAGAGTGAAGATTGGGTGTTTGGGTGAATGAAAAACACCCTTTTGAGGAATAATTAACAACCTGATTTATTTATATCAGGTGCATCTTCAGCCACCTTGCTCTCTAGGGTCTCAAAACGTATCCTGGGTGACTTTCTGGAGTCTGAAGCCACCCGTATTTTGGCCTGCTCAATCATGCCTTGACTTGGAACAGGGCGCAACGATTTCTTAACGACAGTTTTTGTTTTTTCACTTTCCTCACTCATATTATCGAATGCCTGTTCATCATGCTATGAATCGCTGGACACATTGCAATGCTTATAAATGCCCAGCGACCGCAGCGTTTGTGGCTTTATTTCATTTCCGCACATGCGATAACCTCAAGAATCTCCTAAACTAAGAGAATTGACAAAATTTAAGCTCCAGAATCGAACTCAGCAACAGTTCCGGCTCCTAAAAACATGTTCATTTCTCCAATTCGGAAATTGCTTGGGCATTTCCGGGTGCATAGTTTTATTGAGCGGCAATTGGTAACGGCTTTGCCAAGCAGGCATTCCGTTGGAGTGCTTGCTTGAGTGCTTAAGCCACTTACCGAGCACCCGAGAGTCGATAGCAGGACGGTTCGTGTCCCGATCGGGATTTACAGTCGACAGTGACTACATGGTTGAGGTACGTATACAGCAGATATGGATGTGGTACATATAGCTAGATTTGGATCTGTACGGACTCTCCACAGGTGTGTGGACATGCCATGCCTGTTATGGGCACCATGGTGGCAAAGTTTCATCTTATCTCATGGAGATTTGATTAGGTTTTCCTTTGTCCTTGCGACTGTTTCTAAAACACTTGGTTTCATATTTGCTTTACAAAGGTTATACACTAATGGCCAAAAATATGTGGACACCTGCTCGTCCACATCTCATTCCAAAATCATGGGCATTAATATGGAGGTTGTCCCATCTTTGCTGCTACAACAGCCTCCACTGTTCTGGGAAGGCTTTCCACTCGATGTTGGAACATTGCTGTGGGGATTTGCTTCCATTCAGCCACAAGAGTATTCGTGAGTTCGTGCACTGATGTTAGGTGAATCGGTCTGGCTCGCTGTCGGCGTTCCAATTCATCCAAAGGTGTTGATGGGGTTGAGGTCAGGGCTCTGTGCAGGCCAGTCAAGTTCTTACACACCAATCTCCACAAATCATTTCTGTATGGACCCGCCTTGTGCACGGGGGTATTCTCATGCTGAAACAGGAAAGGGCCTTCCACAAACTGTTGCCGCAATGTTGGAAGCACAGGATCGTCTAAAATGTCATTGTATGCTGTGGTGTTAAGGTCTACCTCACTGGAACTAAGGGGCCTAGCGGAACCATAAAAAGCATCCCCAGACCATTATTCCTCCTCCACAAAACTTTACAGTTGGCTCTATGCATTTGGGCAGGTAGCGTTCTCTGGCATCCGCCAAACCCAGATTTGTCGTCAGATTGCCAGATGGTGAAGCGTGATTCATCACTCCAGAGAACGTGTTTCGACTGCTCCAGAGTCCAATGGCGTTGAGTTTTACACCACTCCAGCCAAAGCTTGGCATTGCACATGGTGATATTAGGCTTGTGTGGCGGCTTCTCGGCCATGGAAACCATTTCATGAAGCTCTCGACGAACAGTGCTTGTGCTGACATTGCTTCCAGAGTCAGTTTGGAACTCGGTAGTGAGTGTTTGCAACAGATGACATGATTTTTTCCACGCTATGTGCTTCAGCACTCGGCGGTCCCGTTTCTGTGAGCTTGTGTGACCTACCACTTCAGGCTGAGCTGTTGTTCCTCCGAGACGTTTCCAACTTCACAATAACAGTACTGACAGTTGACCAGGGAGCTCTTACAGGGCAAAAATTTGATGAACTGACTTGTTGGAAAGGTGGCATCCATGATGGTGCCACGTTGAAAGTCAGAGCTCTTCAGTACGGCCCATTCTCCTGCAATGTTTGTCTTGATTTTACACCTCTCAGTAATGGCTGTGGCTGAAATAGATGAATCCACAAATTAGAAGGGGTGTCCGCATACTTTTGGCCATGTAATGTATGTTTCTCTTTTGTGAGTTTCAAAGCAAATATATTTGATAACACTCGATTTCTGAGCTGTTGGCCGGATTAACATGTTTTCTAAATATAATTTAGAATTATAATTTAGAATAAATTATAAATTATGTGTTCAATAATTATTGAACCAAATTTTTTTCCACCTGTCACACGCAGCTGTTTATAAAGATTAATGTTTGTGAACATCGCCATGAAACTACTATATAATGCAAATTTGTTTTTTCAGTGAAAGCTACTCAAGGTTTCTGGGTTGTAACAGTACGTGCATGGTGTTGGTTTAATGGTTAGGGTGGTTGGCTTGGATCCTAGGATTCTGAGTTCAAATCCCATTCGGCTGTGGAATTAAACCAGGTGGGGTTGACTCTGCCTGTCATCCTTCTGAGTTCGGCAAAATGAGTGCCAGCTTGCTGGTATCCTGTGTCAGAGTGGCGACCTGTCCAAGTTGGTGCCCAATAGCCAAGGAGACTGCTTTGGCAGCACCAACGCTCTGCACAGAGTGTGGGCCCAATGGATGGATGGATACAGTAACGTACTGTAGTCGGTAATCACACTGACTCCACCTGCCGATTCCCGAAAAATTGGTGTGCGTGTGTGTGTGTGTGTGTGTGTGTGTATGTGGTGTTGTGTGTGTGTGTGTGTGTGTTTGTT
The DNA here is from genome assembly GCA_035128595.1 of Eptatretus atami. Classification (NCBI taxonomy): domain Eukaryota; kingdom Metazoa; phylum Chordata; class Myxini; order Myxiniformes; family Myxinidae; genus Eptatretus; species Eptatretus atami. The sequence goes on along the minus strand of CM068953.1, from coordinate 25,751,312 downwards.
TTCATAAAGCATAACATAGTCTCTCTGCTAACTCCCCCACCCTCTCTCTCGCTCTCTTTGCCCCATCCTTGCTCTACCTCCCGTTACAGTGCAGCACCCTCCCCCCATCCTCCTTCTCTCTCTGGGCGTATCTGGATGGTGATTATCTCCATGTGTGTCTGGACGGTGATTTTGTCCAGGCGGGGTTTGTCTGGCGACCTGTCCGGATGGCATTTCTCTCTGGACGGTGTTTGTCTCTGGACTGTGTTTATCTCTCGGACATGGCCAGGCGGTGTTTGTCTCTGGATGTGTTTATCTCTCGGACATGGCCGGGTGGTGTTTGTCTCTGGACTGTCTATCTCTTGGACATGGCTAGGCGGTGTTTGTCTCTAGACGGTTTTTATAGTTTGACCAGTAGAAAATGGATTTCAGACACTATTTTGTTTCCATCTTCACTGTTTATTCAATGAAGAAGCATTTTGATGAGATAGTATGAATCGAAATTAATGCTCCACCACACATGTGCTTCCTTCCTCTCACTTCTCACTGCCTCACCTTCCACCACTCCTCACTCAACCTCTCTCCTCGCTCCCCCACCTCTCCTCATCCCTATACTCCTCACTCTCCCCAACCCTCTCCCCCCCCTCCTCATTTTCCTGCCTCTCAGTTGCCCATCGGTGAAGCGAAGGATGGTATTTCCAGGGAATGTATAAATAAAAAGGCTTATGTGCTTTGCTTGGAAGTCAGAAAATAAAATCTGGGTGATCCTGTAATTATTAGCTTTAAATTATTGTTGTTAAACGTCAGGTTAGGTCAGGCATGGGAGTATGTGCCAGAGCAACGCATTGCTGCATCCACTTTATGCCGGTATTCCAGGGGCCTCCGTCTGCATCCCCAGGCAGATGCCAGGCCCATCCCCATCTCCTTTGAGATGCCGATCAACCTTCTGCAGCCATGAGGCACGTGGTCGGCCCATTGGCTCCTCCACTCACGAGGCTCTCTCGCTGAGAGAATCTGGTGAGCAGGATCAGCATCAGGAAAAACGAGCCAATATCCATACAGCTACAGCTGACGCTCACGGACTATGCAGATAACAAATCTCATTTGAGTCTCTCTCAGCAACCGTTCGTTGGACACAAAGTCCGACCAGCGATAGCCAAGGATTCTCCGAAGAGACCTGGTACCAAAGGAATTAAGTCTCCATTTCAGATCCTGGTCAGAGTCAAGTCTCACCTCCGTAGAGCAAGACTGGAAGCACCAAGGACCTGAAGATTCGGACTTTCGTCCTCCTCCACAGGTACTGAAAGTGCTACAACCCCATGATCCAGTGAATCCATTACTCCAAGGCCCACCCAGACGTCTATTGACCTCTGACTCACAGCCAACAGAGACATGAATATCACTGCCAAGGTAAGTGAATCTCTCCTTGACCTCAACATCCTCGCCATAAACAGGTACAGACAAGATAGCAGCAGCCAAGATGTCATTGATAGCCTGGATCTAGTTCTGACCCAGGAAACCCATAATCCCAGTGGCTTCGTCTCCTCATTCAGCACCTCGAGGCCCCAAAAGAATATCCAGAGCTCCGCAAAGATGACAGATCATCTGCAAAATCAACATTAGAGATCAGAGAGTTTAGTTCAAACATCATATTGATCAGTTTTGGTGGCACCCCACAAGACCAAGAATCCTCCAGAGGGAATCCCGATTTACTGAATCAAATGCTTTGCAGCGATCAACATTGACTGCAAGCAGCCCCTGCCGAAACTGTCATCTGCGTTCAGTGAGGACCAAAAGGCAAGGATGCGGTCAATCGTTGACCTCTTTGGTGTAAAGCCTGACTGCTCTGGGCACTGGTGCTCAAGCAGATGGGGTGAACCCTCTCAAGAATTATCCGAGCAAAGACCTTGCCGGGCACTGAGAGGAGCGTCACCTCTCGGTAGTTGTTGCAGTCCTTGTGATCACCTTCCCTTTCCAGAGAGGACAACAAGTCCTTTCCAGTCAGTTGGGATGATGCCTGTGGCTCCAGGCAGAGCACAGAACTGCATGCAACGACATGAGTACAGCATTTCACCAGCCTTGAGAAGTTCATTATGGATGCCACAAGATTCTAGGAGCTTTACCCTTTTCAACCGGTTTCACCGCAGCCTGTGTTTCCACAAATGAAGGTGTGTCACAGTTGATTGGTATGTCCGCAATGGGGATAGTAACACCCCGACATCCAACTCAACAGCTGGTGGATCAGCTGGTACAGCCTCTCTAAGTGACCGGCCCAGTGGACCTTCACTTCGGACTCCTCTGTCAAGAGCCTACCACCCTCTGCTCTAACTGCAGTACACCGAGGGACGGGCTTGGAGGAACGCAATGTGCAAATTCCCTGTCAGCAGGACGAGAATCACCTGACCACAGTTGATGCTCTACCTCCCTCAAAGATTCCTTGCACATCGACCTCCTTTCCACCTCTGTGCACGTACAGTTTTATGCTTCAGCTCCATGAAAAGCTCAGCTCTGCCATTCAGCCTGGTCCTGCGACTCTGGTCAATGGTATCCAGTGTCCTTTGAGAGCAAAATTCTTCTTTGCCCTACGGTGAGTTCAAAGACATCCACCAGCAACATCAAGGGTCCAATGCAATCCCATTACAATCCTGACATCCAGTGCAATCCATTACTGTTCTGATATCCAGTGCAATCCCATTACAATCCTGATATCCAGTGCAATCCCATTACTGTTCTGATATCCAGTGCAATCCCATTACAATCCTAACATCCAGAGCAATCCCATTACAATCTTATATCCAGTGCAATCCCATTGCAATCCTGTCATGCAGTGTAATCCCATTACACTCTTAATATCCAGTGCAATCCATTACTGTTCTGATATCAGTGCAATCCATTAAATCCTAACATCCAGAGCAATCCCATTGCAATCCTTATATCCAGTGCAATCCCATTGCAATCCTGTCATGCAGTGTAATCCCATTACACTCCTTTATTCCAGTGCAATCCATTAACCTTATATCCAGTGCAATCCCATTACAATCCTGACATCCAGTGCAATCATTACATCCTTATATCCAGTGCAATCCCTTTACATCCTGACTTCAGTGCAATCCATTGCATCCATTCATGCAGTGTTACTAATCCCATCATTTTGTTTACACACTCGGTGGATCAGAAGAATATCTTTGTCTCTTGCGCAGATCCAATTACATTTGTAAAAAGCCCATATTGGATCTTCATTGCACACCTGCACGTTTTACAATGTGATTTTTACACCTGAGCTGGTTGTTCCGTCCGAGGTGGTTAATGACTTGTTTTTTCTCCACTGGCCGTTGTTGCCCGATTCGATTCCCAAGGCTGCTCACTGCTGCCAATGTGCGCTTTTGCAAACGTGATGAGTTTCCCAAACACGAGGTGAACGTGAGCCGGTTGAGGCTTCGCCCCCGCATGCACCATGGCACTGCCACGAGGTCTAGTTTTCCGTTTAAGATTTTCACGTTGACATTTTACCTTCTCTTTCATAATGTGACAGCAGATGGATTACATCCGCCACTGAAGTGAATTACAGGTTATCTTTACACTCCTGGTCTGTCTGTGGTGTTTGTTACTTGTGAAATCGAAGATTCACAAGTATACAGGGTGTGTCCAAAAAGACCTGCAACTTTGGTTTTTAACATATTTAGAACACACATGATACAACCGATCCTTTTGGTTTATATGATACACAAACTCAACAGTTTTTTTTGCACACCATTGATACACTTCATTGTGAGCTCCATTTGTACGTGCTGGACATGATGAAGGCGGAACACGAGTTCTGACATGTTCGGCTCAGCATGTTTGCGTCCACAGTGTGCATTTAGCTGTGAATCCGAGAACGAAGATCTTGCAGGCTTGCCACCTTGGTGTTGTAGCACAAATCTTTGACAAAACCCACAGAAAAGTAAAAGAAAAAAGAGCAATCAGAGATTGCAGACATCGCCAGGACTTGTTTTGTGTAGTGTATTTGTGTGATGTTTGTGTACTAGTGTGGACGTAATTATAAAGACCATAATTAGAACTGCCACTTTATAACTGCTGGTAGTGATGACCGGGTACAAGACGTCCGCTTTGATGACACAGTTGACCCTGACCCATGAGGTTTTTAATTATTCAATTGAATTTAGAATGGGATTAAATATATATTCAATTCAAATCAAGTGGAAGACCAAATCGGTACGGTCCTGCAGTTGGAGTCATCAGAAGGAACCCGAACAAGTAAAGAAAAAGATGAAGTCATCAGGAGGAACGTGGATCGGATTCACATTTCAGCTGCGACTCCTCTACCTCAAACCCATCCAGGCGGAGCCAAGTCAGACTTATTCAAAAAATTAATGATATAATAAAATAAATAAAAAATAACCCATATCAAAAATAAATAATTCTGGCTGCCAGACCATGTGTCCGATCAATTTTGAAATTTAAAACTTTTATTCCCCATCACTACTGGATCTAATTTTGAAGTTTCACGTCGATTGATTAAGTGCTTTCAGAGAAAACATTATTGAATATTTTTCATAAATCCAATATGGCTTGCCAAATCATGTGACTTATCAATTGTTCCTTATAAATTTGTACATGGATGCCTTGGGGAACATTTTTTGTGAAGTCTCCCTCCATCTGTCCAGCTGTTTCGGAGAAGATGTTTTATATGTTTTGGGGCAAATCAACATGGCTGCCAAACCGTGTGACCTATGACATCATATGTGTGAACCTGTTGTTCCTCATGGATAGGTGGTCATATGTGTAAAGTTTCGCTTCGATTTGTTCAGCATTTCACGAAGATATTTGAGGTTTAAAAGATATATATATATATGGCTGCTGAATCACGTGACCCATGACGTCATCAAAAAATTGTGGACCATTTTATCCCAAGATGACCCTCAAATATTCATACTGATCGCAGGTGGGCGTTCTGCATATGCAATTATGACGTCATGACGAAGGCACCTGTGACATATAAAAAAATCAAACTCATTCCCCATGTGGAGTACTTGCCGTGTGCCAAGTGTAAATTTTTCCTTGATGCAGTTTCAGATACAGAGGTCAAAGTTTTTCCACATTTTTCCAACATGGCTGCCACACTACGTGACCTATGACATCATAATTATATTAAAACATTCTACATAAGTATGTTGCCACCATTGGTGAAAATTTATTCTCAATCAACAAACGGTTGTGGGGAAAAACACGAAAGCTCCTTGGCGGACAAACAAACAAACAAACAATGGACCCAAACGCAATACCCTCTCCTTCGCGAGGGTAAAAAACAAGGGGGTTAATGTCAGGTGATCGTGGGGGCCAGGCGGTTGGTCCGTCTTGGCCAATCCAGCAACCTGGAATTTTTAATTCAGGATGGCTTGAACGACTAAGGTCAAATGAGGGGGAGCACTGTCTTGTTGAAAAATGATATCAGGTTGCAGGTCTCATCTGTGAGAAGGTGAATCCTTCAAACATGTTCACGTAAATTGTTGAGGTCACTGTATCCTCCGCAAAGAAAAATGAACCCACCAAGTGGTCATGGAGAAGGCCACACCACACATTTACCTTTGACTATCGTGTACGTGTTCAATGACGATGTGGGGGTTTCAGAGCCCCAGATACTCACATTGTCCGGTTGATCTTCCCAATACATGAAAGCAAGCTTCGTCTGTGAACATGCCCTTTTTCAGGAAATCTTTGTCATCCTCGATGCGGCTGAGAATTTCCAAGGCAAACACATTGCGTTTGGGTCCATCATTGGTTTTGAGTTCCTGCAGAATCTGCATCTTGTTGGAATAACGCTCAGTCTGTTATGCAAAATCCTGTGTAACAGCAGTGGTTGGGAGTCCGTTTCTGGATGGTTGCGATGAGACCCCGCCCCATGTACACTTCTTTGTTGTGGTTAACTGGGCTGCAAACACAATGTTTTGTTACTGTTGTTACTTTTATATTTCACTAGCAAAGTATCCGTCTTCGACGGGTAATTCATAAATGAAAGCATATGTCGGTTACTCACAGTTTCTGTGAGTCAATTTTTGTTACGAACGGTCTCTTCGGTCGTCTACTGCAGCACATTTTAAAAACAACGTACCTGTTTCTTGTCTGGGGCATGTTCGTGCAACTTTTGATCTTGATGCCGCAACATACAACATTCCGAGTGAGAAAACAGGCGAACGCAGATCTAGTCCGATTATGCTGAACGTCTGTCCCTGTGCTTTGTTTTGTTGTCATGGCAAAGCAAGGTCGTAAGGGAAATTGTAATCTACGGAACTGGAATGGCAGGTTACTGTCGGATGGTATAAGTGGTATCCTTGGAATTAATGCATGTTTTCCTGCTGCCGTCCATTAATCAGGATTTACTTCATCACATTTGGGCTCATTCGGTAGACTGTACAGCGGTGCCATTCATGCATTTGGTGGATCCAATGAATGTAGACAATAACTGGGAAGCCACTTTCAGCTTAAGTTTGTGTGGTGGTATCCTGATATTTCAATGGAATTCAGAATTCAACGGGAAAGTGCACCGCTTCCTCCGGAGTGAGTGTCGTGTTGATTGCATTATATATCTTGACGTCTCCTGGGAAGCGGTCAATGATGGTAGAGTTGAACAGCATCCACTGTTTCATTTAGAGGTGCGAGTATGCTCGTTCTAACAACCAGTTGTTGTCGTTTGGAGCAGTCCTGTTAATCTCCGACATAGATTTCCTCGATTAATTGGATGGAGTTTTCGTGCTGGTGGATCCCTTCTGGTAAAGTGATGGTGTCCGGTTTTATTTTCAACAGGGTAGTTACCATCTCAATGTTCATGAGGAGGTCGGCGTATTAGCAGCGGTGGGGTCGTTTGTAAGCTGTGCTCGTATGTTTGTCGTGCAGTCGGTACGTTGTCACGTTGCGCATAACGCCGATCGCTTCAGTGTCGCATCGACTATGTTTGACGAGTTTCCTTGCTTCACAAACGGGCAGTACTTGGCGGAAGTTCGACAGAACATTACCGGGATGCACCAAATGGTTTTGAATTTCCACAAATATCCTGTAGGATCCTACCGATCGCTTCATACATGAACCTGTGTGTCATCGAGCCTCCATCCAAATAATTTATTTGGCTTGGTTCATCACTAGCGATTGCTGTCCCTTTTTTTCATAGAGCAGGTTGTGTATCTTGTTTGTGAGCATTCAGGGTACTTTGAAGGCGGAATGTAGAGTACGTCCCCCTGTTAGTAAAGTTGCGGCTATAACTACTCGATGCTGAAGCATAGCGATATGGCCGTTTCGATCTGATTCTTTGCGAAGAATTAATTCAAGAGGAACGTTTACCTGTCCTCCAGGAGCGTCACAAAGGTGATACTGCAGTGCTTGCTGTGTGTTTACTTTGTCGAGAAATAGTGCATATATATTTCTCTCTGATTTGCCATCATCTGATGCTCGTGGTTTTGATGTACTGGTTTTGTTCACATACGTCGAAATTTGGGTACCCGAACGTACTCCTGTGCGTGTTTGCAACCGTTGTACGGGTCAATACGGAAGGTTGTATGTTATCCAAGTTTGACCTCCTTGTGCGAGGATGTGGTCTTCTATTTCCATCAGCAAAGATTGTACATTTCCTTGCGCGGTCTGCGTCGTCAACATGAAGGTTATGGCGATGGAAAAATCTCTGCTAACGCAGCTTTATGATCATTCCAGAGTGCGAGTGGGTTCATTGGTTCACAAAAAATCAACAGGAACAATGAATAATTTCCGAAGACTTTGCGGCTCTGTCCAATAGTTGCCTCTTGCAAGGATTATGTAGATGGTGTCATCCTCTACAAGTCCCTTCACCAGACATGCCTCTCGAAAAGTTGGTAGGATTACACCTTCATGACTCCTGAGATTCTTAAACGATGTCGGACCATGCTCCTGGTGAAGCAGCATGCGTAAAATAGCACTGATTGTTTTGGATTGACCGTGTAAATTCTACGATACTGGCTTCTGAATACACCCAGGGAATTGTGGTCTGGAGTTCCCTCTTGCGTCGATTCCACTTTTTGTTGCAAGAATCCCACGTGTAATACTCTGGAACTTCGTGATAAAGTGAGTGTTTTCGCGAACTCATCGTATGGCAAATGGTGAAGAATTCTGTCAGAGTTGTCTTTGGTGGTCCCGTGGGCACGGCATCAGCATTGCAATTGTCAACTACACTCGCTGGCCATTCTCCAGCGGGATAGCAGCTGCATCACTGGTGAGATAGTGTTCATGCATCGGGAAGCCCAAGATTCGGTGAGCAGCTTCCAGGACACCCACGAATCTGGCTTCTTGATATTATTGTATTTCATCATTATTTTGTCCACCTTCAATAGTTGAAGATCGCTTGGTCACTTCCCTTGTTTAATACTTCAGCACATATTTCAAACTTTTGACTGAAGTACAAATTTCAACGTTCGTGTGCACTTCATTTGTTTTAAAAGCCAAGGGTTGTGAGGTACAACCCCCGATTTGTCTATAACGGTGCTCGATACGCTGTCCATTTACAATCTTGGTGATTGCGATTACATATCCCTCCGTCCGTGCAGGGGTGCGCTCTGCGGTAACTTGGGATAGTATCTTGCCCTTGTTCCGTCGCTTCATAAAAACCTTCGGGAACATTTTTGAGGCAGGATCCATCCTTCATACATGGACTGTTTCTGTTGAAAGGGCCGCATGGTCATGGATCATGTTGCATTTCACCAGTTCGTGCAGTTGAAGTTCCGAATCTGGACATGGTATCCCGCAGATATGACTTGATCAATATCGTGGTCTGATTTTGCTTCCTGGGGACAGCCAAGTAGTATGTGCCAATGAGGGAGCCCTCTTTCTGGAATTCGATAGAATACAGACCATGCAGCAAGTCACCAAAAGCTCCAATTCTTACAGATCCATCATTTTCTTCAATTTCAAATGAAAAACACGAAAGAAGATATCTGGCCGGTCTGATGCATTGTTTCAGTAAGAAGATTTTCTGTAATTTCTGACCATTTCGGATTAGTATGTGAGGTTTGAACAGATCTGGTCTGCCATACTTCCGCACGTATGCGATGGCATCTTGGGTGCGCTCGTGCATAAAGCGCGGACCGCCCGTGAATGTAGATGGTAACACGATCCTTTGCCCCACGTTCCGCGGATGCACAGTCGTTATTAAATATAGCGTCTCTGAAGTTTTGGTAGCTGTCCGTCTTAGAGCTTTCTGTTCCCGTCTGAGAAAATGTTAATCATTCTGTTTCTATATTACAGTACACGTCAACTAAAATTGCTGGGACACAGTCTGCGGCACAGTACAGCTTTGCCGTGCACCCTCTCGCGGAGCAGCCTTGAACGCCAGTCGAAGTCTGGAGGGCACCGAGATCGTCTGTTGCGGGTTTAGACCCTGGTGTTGTTGGTGATTGACCCGTGCCTCACTTGCTGGCGGCGCTGCTCACACCTACACACGCACCACACGCTCGCTTGCCGAAGCACTGGGAAGGACGAAATGTCTCGTTGGCGCTGGTCAGACACCCACACGTGCACGACATGCTCGCTTTGCCAAGCACTGGGAAGGACAAATTGTTTCATCGGCACTGGTCAGACACCCGCTTCTCTCGCCCTTCGCTTTTTCCTCTCTCTCCTTTCGCTTTTTCTTTTTCCTCTTTCGCTTTTTCTTTTTCCTCTTTCGCTTTTTCTTTTTCCTCTTTCGGCTTTTTTCTTTTCCTCTTTCGCTTTTTTCTCCTGCTCGATTTTCTCTCCTCACGATTTTTCTCCTCATACTTTTCCCTTCACACTTTTCTCTCCTCTTTTATCCTCAGAACGACACGTACTTCTCGCTCGTTTTAATATCTCCGGGCCGTCTCCACGGTGTGCCATCCGCCCCAAGCTCACCCGCCCCTGGCGCACGGTTACCATGACGACCCGTGCGCTCCCAAAAAAAGGCGGGCATCGGAGCTCACGAAAGATTGCCGCTGAGGAAGAATGGGGGCGGGCTTCAGAGCTCATGAAAGAAATGTGTGTAAACGTGTCTGTCGTAAGAAAAAAAGCTTCCCATAAGAGAGGGGATCTATCCTTTACCTTCTCACCACTCACAATTTAAAGTCATTAGACATGGGGATGGGGCTAATCTGAACATGCATTTAAGGAAATAACTGTCTGAGTACCTGGATGTGTGGATGCATTCATCAGACTGGATTCTGAAATCTGTAACAAGATATATATATAATTATATAAAAAGATATAATTATATAAAATAATTAAATATATATAATAATTAATAAAAAAGCCAATCCGATAAAGAGGATATATATTATATATATAATATATTATATAATATTATATATATATATATATACTGTATATGTATCACACACACACACACCAGACGCACCTGACTGTTATGGTGAGCATCACGCAGGTTATGTCTCACACGTAAATACCGCCACACACCTCCGCAAAGAACAACCGTCCATCTGCCACCCAGACGATTGTTCCTGCTAATGCAAACTGTTCAACCAGAAGGCACATGATGCGGTTGGCGGATAAATCGAAACATGTGGAGTGTGACGAGCACTCCCCCGATCTCCATTGTACATAGCCCTTCACCAAAGCGTCACCTCCAATCCGGAGGCCTCTGCCTGGTGACTTTGTCAAACAGACAAAGATGGAGGTGATGTCTGTCTGTAATGGAGCAGTGATAGGACCTTTGACTCAGCTTCATCGCGGGAGATTCCAATAATCATGTGGGCCTTGGTTTTCACTGCATTAAACTGAGCAATACGTGAGGCAGGGGAGCCAGCCCAGAGGGGAGAGCAGTTCTCCATGAAGCTGTGGATGAAAGCCTTGTAGGTGGATTGGAGTTCCGGTGTGCCATGGAAGGACTTTGTATGACGGAGGATGCCCAGTCGGCGGCTGGTTTTGGAGGGCAGTTTTGAAATGTGGTTTTGCCCAAGAAAGATCATGGCTGATAGTGAAACGCAATAGTTTGAATGACTGAACGTAGATTCGGGAGCAGGACGTTGTCAGACGGTCCTTTCGGAGAGAGATAGTGAGAGTGTGAGATTTGGCAGGATTGAAAGACATATTCCAAGTGTTTGACCAGCTTGTGGGTTTTTTTTCAAAGTCTAAAGAGAGGGAAGAGGCTGCAGCCTGTCTGGCTGAAGGACGAGGGATGTCACAGCAGAGGGTGGAGTCATCAGCCAATAGATAAAGAGGATTTTTCAGATCGTGAGGGAGATCATATCTGAAGACCAGGAATAAGACTGGTCCCAGAACACTGCCTTGGGGGGACTCCAGCCTTGACAGGGAAAGGAGATGAAAGGATTCCCTTGAGGGCCACACGTTGGCTACCAGAGTAGAGGAAGTCAGGAAGCTACATGTGGAGTTGTCCTTGGATGCCATAAGCAGAGTTTCGAGAGCATGGCAGGTTGCCAGACTATCAAAAGCACCAGATATGTCCAGAGAGACGGCCCCGATCTCATGTTTTCTTCTGGAAATGCATCATACTGTTCGTGATGATTGTATTAATTACTTCGGATGCAGCCTGTGGCTGTGCCAATGATGCATTGCCCCCTGTTCCCAGTAAGCTGATACTCATATTTAGCTCACCTGGGAAGTGGGACAGGCTGAGTCAACCCACATGGTGTTATTTCAACAACCCGATAGGGGCTCAAACTAATGACCCTAAGATCATAAGGCAGCAACCACCTTAAACTTTAACCCAACTCCAGGCTTAATATTGTGATTATAATATACAATGGCAGACAACGTTCATGATTTTATTTGATTCGTCATCCAATTAATGTTTTGGGGAAGGTGACCATGATAAAATTCCACTCGCTTTAATCTCCGGCTAAAATAACATAGGTTTGGCCTGATTGATGTGGCCATCCAGTGCTGCATTTAAAGAGAGTAGCCATGCGGCATGTCTGAAGCAAAACATCCAATTTGGAGCAATTCTCCAGCAATACATCAAGGAAATTAGCTTTTACACATGTTCCAAGGCCACACAGGTCATGCTCATCAAGCAGTCAGTCAATTGATTAAGTAAAAAGTTTATTTAATTTAAGCGAGACTATTCTTCAGTTTTCAGTTGAAAGATTAATTGCAAGATCCATTAAACGTCGTCAGTGTGAAGATGTTCAACTTAGAAGGGTTTATGTGAAGCCTGTGTTGGTTTAATGGTTACAGTGGCTGGCTTAACATCTTAGGGGTTGAGTTCAAGCCCATGTCGAGTTGTTGAATTAACATAAAGTGGGTTGACTCAACCTGTCATCCTTCTGAGGTTGGCGAAATGAGTATCACCTTAGGAGTAACAGGGCATTGCATCAGCAGTGCAGCTGCACCCCCAGAAAATGCAGCCAATGAGCCAAGGAGCTACAGGCTGTCTATTGACACTAATATATGTCTGTGTGTTTGTGTTTGCCTCCATAACTCCAAAACTATGAAACCGAGCAGCCTGAAACTTTGCATGCATACGAAGGGAACTCCAAGGTGCAAGAGTGAAGATTGGGTGTTTGGGTGAATGAAAACACCCCTTTTGAGGATAATTAACAACCTGATTTATTTATATCAGGTGCATCTTCAGCCACCTTGCTCTCTAGGGTCTCAAAACGTATCCTGGGTGACCTTTCTGGAGTCTGAAGCCACCCTGTATTTTGGCCTGCTCAATCATGCCTTGACTTGGAACAGGGCGCAACGATTTCTTAACGACAGTTTTTGTTTTTTCACTTTCCTCACTCATATTATCGAATGCCTGTTCATCATGCTATGAATCGCTGGACACATTGCAATGCTTATAAATGCCCAGCGACCGCAGCGTTTGTGGCTTTATTTCATTTCCGCACATGCGATAACCTCAAGAATCTCCTAAACTAAGAAGATTGACAAAATTTAAGCTCCAGAATCGAACTCAGCAACAGTTCCGGCTCCTAAAAACATGTTCATTTCTCCAATTCGGACATTGCTTGGGCATTTCCGGGTGCATAGTTTTATTGACGGCAATTGGTAACGGCTTGCCAAGCCAGGCATTCCGTTGGAGTGCTTGCTTGAGTGCTTAAGCCACTTACCGAGCACCCGAGAGTCGATAGCAGGACGGTTCGTGTCCCGATCGGGATTTACAGTCGACAGTGACTACATGGTTGAGGTACGTATACAGCAGATATGGATGTGGTACATATAGCTAGATTTGGATCTGTACGGACTCTCCACAGGTGTGTGGACATGCCATGCCTGTTATGGGCACCATGGTGGCAAAGTTTCATCCCTTATCTCATGGAGATTTGATTAGGTTTTCCTTTGTCCTTGCGACTGTTTCTAAAACACTTGGTTCTCATATTTGCTTTACAAAGGTTATACACTACATGGCCAAAAATATGTGGACACCTGCTCGTCCAACATCTCATTCCAAAATCATGGGCATTAATATGGAGGTTGTCCCATCTTTGCTGCTACAACAGCCTCCACTGTTCTGGGAAGGCTTTCCACTCGATGTTGGAAC
>CM068953.1:25688406-25700150 GCA_035128595.1 Eptatretus atami | reverse complement strand
TGATGCCTCGCCCTGTCCAGAGACACCTGGATGACAGTTTGTAGCTGGGTTGAGATTCAAACCCAGGCTGGATGATTCAGAGGAGAGTGTGCATTAGGGTGTTCCACTTTTGCAAAAGTAGTTGCTGGAATGAAGCACTATGTGCCCTATCAATTCCACTAGTGAAGTTAGGTGATCGACCAAAGTTTGAAAATTTTCCGCCTTTTTTGACGCGGGCCGGCATTTTGAAATTTCAGGAAAAATCCATATTTTGGAATAATATATTGATTTTTGAATATTTAAAAAATATATTTCTCTGTGTTTAGATGGCCAAATGCACTTCAGTAGGCACCAGTATGATAGTAAGTACCCGTAAATATTATTCACAACTTGTCCCAACATTTTGAGAAGGGGTTGCCATTTTGGAATTTCACTGAAAATCCCATATTTTGACAATTATTGCACGGCACATGTTAGGCATTTACAGAATAATCAGTAGTAGCGTTTTCATAAAGACATTATTAATGACAAATGAGAGCATGATCAATTAATTAGCATGATTAATTATCTAAAACTTGTCGTTGTCCGATTTTTCATTTTCGTCCCAAGGATCAAGGTCACAAGGTCAAAAACTTAGAAAATTGCGAATTTTGACATAAAAATCATACGACCGCCAAAACTTTGAGACCTCGCATGACAATATTTTTTATGCATAATCTTGAGGACATTCCCCACCTAAAGTCTTGGAACCATTTTGCTCTATCTCGAACACCTTGCCCGTGGCGCCCCCTTTCAAGTTTGTTTTTACGCTTTTTTCATCAAAGTATGGATAATCCGAGGAGTGCGAAATGCCATATAGCCTATATGACGTTATATTGTACCTGGAATGTTCCAGAGGAAGTTTTGCACCAAAGGTCATAATCCTTGACCTTTGACCTTTAAAGGCCACAAAGGTCAAATTTTCAAAGTCGTGGGAACCGAACCGGGTTTTCGACCTTCTTCGACGAACTAACTCCAATAAGCTATAGCACGTACATCCTGTTTCCTTATTTTAATGTCCACAACATTGTTTTGTGACCTTTAAAGGTTTTGCAAAGGTCAAATTTTCAAAGTTGTGGGAATCGAACCGGATTTTCGACATTTTGCAGCTGTTGATTGAAGGCCACTATAATTAATTATAACTTGGTGAAAAATTGTCACATCGTCTCATCCTTGACTTCTGAAACAATCTACATCGTCAAATACCGCTCGTGAACCATCGTCGTCTTCAGACTTGTTTTATAGTTTTTTTTTCTTTTCTTCAGATAATACAAACAATACATTAAACCAAGATGGCAAGGACCAGTCCATTTGCAGTGGAAGAGAGGCTGGTTTAAGCCCGTCCTCTACCCTTCCCGACAGTGGTGTTGTGCAGTTCTTGTAAAAGCAGCCAAAACCGTGTCCTGGGACTTATGACTCACCCGGTGGATTACTTTGCTGTGCATAATAACCTTCCCAGCAACCACCTCCACAATCATCTACACCAACACGCAGCTCTGGTCTATGCACACCACCGTCGTGTGTCATGTCTCCAACCATATCAGGTGAATCTGCAGGATGGTGTCTGTGTATTATTGAGACATTCCTGACTCCAGCTGACTGTTCAAGATATATCGAACATGACTTGTTGGGGCTCGTATTGGCATTATTGCAATTTTGTAATCCTTAATAATTATTAAGATTACAAAATTATAATCTATCTATAATTCCAGCAATCTCTGTGTGTCTGTCTGTCTGTGACCGCTGTTTCTCGACAACCACTGGTCCGATCTAATTGAAACCTGCCAGGTATATTTCTGGGGACCTGAGGATGTGCCTTTTCAAGGTTTGATATTAATCGGACAAGTGGTTCCCAAGTTATGGCCATTTATTTATCAACCAATGACAGGACACGGTGCTATGACATCACAATTGACGTCACAATTCTTATTCTTTTTTTTTTGCACGTACGGGCACGCACGTACGCACTAGTAAAAATAAATTATATTTATTTAAAAACATAAAGCATGTTGATCTGTGTAAAGACCCCGGTGTGTACAGTACATACACCTCGTCCTCATGGGGAACGGTTTACACGTGTGACGTCACGGACCGAACAACACCTCGAACCAACGATCGTTGTTATGATATAAATGATCTGTACATTTCCTTCCGATTTTGATATTTTCCGTTTTGTTGAAAAAATAAAAATTGTCGCCATTTATACTTGGACTACGTTGACCAAGTCATCTCGTTCGAAGAACCTTAACTTGAAGGCTTCTTCTACTTTTGTAGTTTTGTAGCGCTCATCGTGATTGTTAAAGGAATCAATGATTTATTTAACCTGAACAGAAACGTTGGATGACGCGTCTTGGGAGGGATTCCCCCATCCTAAGCCACGCCCCTCATGTCTACATCTCCATATTTGGGCATAAGGCGTTGGCGGAAGTTATTGGAAGGCTGTTGTAAACGGCCATGAAAGCGTGAAACCATTTTTTTGTTGTTGTTGTTGTTGTTACAAGAGTAGTATCGTGCATCTCCTTCGGACGTTTAACTCGAGATACAATGAGCTTCGACATCTTATTCCGCGATCCTCTTTAGTGCCCACACCCGGTAGGATCGTCCCCCTGACCTCCCCCCCCTTGCTGAAGCTTTACCCGGTTTTTCTGACTCTTCGCGACTCTCAGCTCTGCCAGGTGAGAGCGAGTTGTCTTGGCCGGTTCGGACGTTGTTTGTGTGTGTTTCTCGCTCGGCCGTGGACGCTACCTGGTCGTGGGTCCGGTGCCCAGGTAGCACAAGGCCCCTGTCGTGGGGCGAGGCCCGGCGCCATGTTACGGAGCCTGGGCCTCGAGGCTTGCCGACAGAGGCTCCGGGTGGGTTTTTGGTGGGTTTTTAAACCAAGTGTAGTTTGGTTGTTGATGGAACGGCGAGACCGGCGACCTTTCATTAACGACTCGTTTTTGAGAGAGAGGAGGGGGATGTAGGTACCGGGGATGGACAAAACCCCCTTGTGTGTTCACTCCGAGGATTCGTCACGTTCACTTTTGTTTTGTACGTTTTACTGTTTGTTTGTACGTTCACTGTTCTGTTTGTACGTTTTACTGTTTTGTTGTACGTTTTACTTTTTGTATTCTGTTTGTTTGTACGTTCACTGTTCTGTTTGTTACGTTCAGTGTTTCTGGTTTGTCACGTTTTACTGTTTTGTTCTGTACGTTCACTGTTCTGTTTGTCGTTCACTGTCGTTCTGCTTTGTACGTTCACTGTTCTGTTTGTACGTTCACTGTTCTTTTGTACGTTCTGTATGTTCTGTGTTCACTGTTCACTTCTGTACTTTCTGTTTGTACGTTTTATGTCTCGTGTTCACTGTTCTGTTTGTACGTTCACTGTTCTGTTTGTACCCTTTTACTGTTGTTTGTACGTTCACTGTTCTGTTTCTACGTTCACTGTTCGTTTGTACGTTCTTACTGTTCTGTTTGTACGTTCACTGTTCTGTTTGTACGTTCACTGTTCTGTTTGTACGTTCACTGTTCTGTTTGTACTTTCTGTTTGTACGTCTTTACGTACTGTTTGTCTTGTACGTTTTACTGTTCTGTTTACGTTCACTCTGCTTGATCATCACTGTTCTGTTTGTACGTTCACTGTTCTGTTTTACGTTTACTGTATTGTTTCGACTACGTTCTGTTTGTGTACGTACATGTTCTATTTAAGTTACGTCTGTTTTAGTTCTTATCTGTTGTCACTAGTTCTGTTTGTACGTCACTGTCGTTGTTACGTTTTACTGTTTGTTGTACATTCACTGCACATGGTTTGATATCGTTTATAATAATTGTTTGGGTTCCTTTTTTGTTTAACTTGAAACTATTCTGTATAACTTGGGTTGTGTTTCCTCTCTGCGTCACGTTAAAGTTCATACTAGATTAACCCCCACATCTGAACTTATTTAACTCCCTTCTCCATGTAATGTGTTGTGTTTAACCCCCTCCCCTACCCTCCCCATGTAATGTGTTGTTGGACCCCTCCCTACCCTTCCCCATGTAATGTGTTGTTGTTTAACCCCCTCCTCTACCCTCCCCATGTAATGTGTTGTTGGACCCCCTCTCTACCCTTCCCCATGTAATGTGTTGTTGTTTAACCCCTCCCCTACCCTTCCCCATGTAATGTGTTGTTGTTTACCCCCTCCTCTACCCTTCCCCATGTAATGTTGTTGTTAACCCCCTCCCCTACCCTTCTCCATGTAATGTTTGTTGTTTTAACCCCTCCCCTACCCTCCCCATGTAATGTGTTGTTGGACCCCCTCCTCTACCCTTCCCCATGTAATGTGTTGTTGTTTAACCCCTCCCCTACCCTCCCCATGTAATGTGTGTTTGGACCCCCTCCTCTACCCTTCCCCATGTAATGTGTTGTTGTTTAACCCCCTCCTCTACCTTCCCCATGTAATGTGTTGTTGGACCCCCTCTCTACCCTTCCCATGTAATGTGTTGTTGTTTAACCCCCCCCCTACCCTTCCCCATGTAATGTGTTTGTTGTTTAACCCCCTCCTCTACCCTTCCCATGTAATTGTGTGTTGTTTAACCCCCTCCTCTACCCTTCTCCATGTAATGTGTTGTTGTTTAACCCCTCCCCTACCCTCCCTGTAATGTGTGTTGACCCCTCCTCTACCCTTCCCATGTAATGTGTTGTGTTTAACCCCCTCCTCTACCCTTCCCCTGTAATGTGTTGTTGGACCCCCTCCTCTACCCTTCCCCATGTAATGTGTTGTTGTTAACCCCCTCCTCTACCCTCCCCATGTAATGTGTTGTTGTTTAACCCCTCCTCTACCCTTCCCCTGTAATGTGTTGTTTAACCCCCTCCCCTAACCCCCCCCATTAATGTGTTTTGGACCCCTCCCTACCTCTCCATGTAATTTGTTGTTGGACCCCCTCCCCTACCCTTCCCATGTAATGTGTTGTTGGACCCCCTCCCCTACCCCTCCCCATTAATTGTTGTTTACACCCCTCCCCTACCCTTCCCCATGTAATGTGTTGTTGGACCCCTCCCCTACCCTTCCCCATGTAATGTGTTGTGACCCCCTCCCCTACCCTTCCCATGAATGTGTTGTTAACCCCCTCCCCTACCCCTCCCCATGTAATGTGTTGTTGGACCCCCTCCCCTACCCTTCCCCATGTAAGTGTTGTTTAACCCCCTCCCCTACCCTCCCCATGTAATGTGTGTTGTTTAACCCCCTCCTCTACCCTTCCCCATGTAATGTGTTGTTGTTTAACCCCCTCCTCTACCCTTCCCCATGTAATGTGTTGTTTAACCCCCTCCCCTACCCCTCCCCATGTAATGTGTTGTTGGACCCCCTCCCCTACCTCTCCCCATGTAATGTGTTGTTGTGACCCCTCCCCTACCCTTCCCCATGTAATGTGTTGTTGACCCCCTCCCCTACCCCTCCCCATGTAATGTGTTGTTTAACCCCCTCCCTTACCTTCCCCATGTAATGTGTTGTTGGACCCCCTCCCCTACCCTTCCCATGTAATTGTTTGTTGACCCCCTCCCCTACCCTTCCCCATTGAATGTTGTTTAACCCCCTCCCTACCCTCCCCATTGTAAGTGTTTTGTTGACCCCCTCCCTACCCTCCCCATGTAATGTGTGTTGTTTAACCCCCTCCTCTACCCTTCCCCATGTAATGTGTTGTTGTTTAACCCCCTCCCCTACCCTTCTCCATGTAATGTGTTGTTGTTTAACCCCCTCCCCTACCCCTCCCCATGTAATGTGTTGTTGGACCCCCCCTCTACCCTTCCCCTGTAATGTTGTTGTTTACCCCCCCCCACCCCTCCCCATGTAAATGTGTTGTTTAACCCCTCCCCTACCCTTCCCATGTAATGTGTTGGTTGGACCCCCCCCTACCCTTCCCCATGTAATGTATGTTGGACCCCCTCCCCTACCCTTCCCATGTAATGTATTGTTGGACCCCCTCCCCTACCCTTCCCATGTAATGTGTTGTTGGACCCCTCCTCTACCCTTCCCCATGTAATGTGTTTTGGACCCCCTCCCTACCCTCCCATGTAATGTGTTATTGGACCCCCTCTCCCTACCCTCCCCATGTAATGTATTGTTGGACCCCCTCCCCTACCCTTCCCCATGTAATGTGTTGTTGGACCCCCTCCCTACCCTCCCCATTAATGTTGTTGACCCTCCCTCCCCTGTAATGTGTTGTTAACCCTCCCCTACCTTCCCCATGTAATGTTGTTGTTGGACCCCCTCCCTAACCTCCCCATGTAATGTGTTGTTGGACCCCCTCCCTACCCTTCCCCAGTTAATGTGTTGTTGGACCCCCTCCCCTACCTTCCCCATGTAATGTGTTGTTTAACCCCCTCCCCTACCCCTCCCCATGTAATGTGTTGTGGACCCCCTCCCCTACCTCCCCATGTAATGTGTTGTTGTTTAACCCCCTCCCTACCCTTCCCCATGTAATGTATTTTGGACCCCTCCCTACCCTTCCCCATGTAATGTGTTATGTTGGAACCCCTCCCCTACCCCTCCCCCTCCCCATTTAATGTATGTTGGACCCCTCCCCTACCCCTCCCCATGTAATCTATGTGTGACCACCTCCCCTACCCCTCCCATGTAATGTAATGTTATAATGCTCAGGGTGTTTCCTCATTCAGTGTTGATGACACACTTGGAATGAGAAAAGTTTGTGCTCCAGGTTTTTTGTGTGTTGTGTGTGGTGTGTGTGTGTGTTGTGTTGTGTGTGGTGTGTGTGTGTGTGTGTGTGTGTGTGTGTGTGTGTGTGTGTGTGTGTGTGTGTGTGTGTGTGTGTGTGTGTGTGTGTGTGTGTGTGTGTGTGTGTGTGTTGTGTGTGGTGTGTGTTGTGTGTTGTGTGTGTGTGTGTGTGTGTGTGTGTGTGTTGTGTGTTACTTGTAAAATCAAAGTTTTTTTTTTTCCAAGTATATTGGTCAGTTGATTGTTAGTTTGTCTCTGTCTGCTCTCAATCACCAAAGAGTCACAATTCCAAACTGTCGTCATGAAACTTTATCAAGTTGTAGAGGTAGTCTCAACTGAGAAGCCTATTGCTTTTGAGGTCGAGGGTCATCTTGAGGTCAAATTTCTAAATTTGTCATTTTTCATCCGATTGACTTGAAATATGAACAAGATTTGCATATCGCATCACTGAATTGGGAAACCAACTCTTTTTGAGATCAAAAGGTCAAAGGTCAACTCGAGTTCAAATTTCAAAAATCAATTTCAATCTGACAAAATAATCGATTTTCATCCGATTGACCTGAGCTTTGATTAAGATTGTCAATTATAATCTTAATGAAATGGACAATTTGATGTCTCCATGGCAACCTTTGGAGAGGGGGTGGATTTTGCAAGGATCGTGCTCTGCAGGAGTCTTTTTCTTGTTTGTTTATTAGCAGTGGGTGCCCAACAGCGGGGCCCCTCTTCCATGTCTCCTCCCCCCCCTGCCTCCCCTGATTAGTTGAGGTTGGCTTTGGGGCTTCCCACTCTGGCAATGTGTACAGTACAAACATGCAAGTTATCTCCACAGCTGACTTGTAATACCCTCTGCTACTACCACCGGATGGTGCTACACGATACGCATTTGTATAGATAATTTTTGTTGACCCTCCCTCCTAAACCCCCATGACTACAGGTGAAACTAAGTAGCCCTTGCTCACCACAAGGTCGAACTTGGTCCATATGCCAAGTTTGGT
Source organism: Eptatretus atami (assembly GCA_035128595.1). Classification (NCBI taxonomy): domain Eukaryota; kingdom Metazoa; phylum Chordata; class Myxini; order Myxiniformes; family Myxinidae; genus Eptatretus; species Eptatretus atami. The sequence goes on along the minus strand of CM068953.1, from coordinate 25,692,449 downwards.
GGCAATTAGCCCAGTATTTTTGGTGTGATTGTTGTTACCTACAGACGGAAAATGACTTATGTATTAGATTTCCAACCCATCTAATCCGAGGTTGTGTCGGAGTCCACGAGACGTCGTTCCGGTTTTGGAACCCATGATTGATGTCTTGGTGTAGATGCTATTTTAAATTTATTACCTCCGCCACCAATAAAGGTTCAGGCTTGTCTGTTTGTCTTGTTACTTGCAAAATCAAAGATTTTTCAAGTATATTGGTCGATCGACTTTGTTAATCTGTTAGTCTGTCAACCACTTCCAAGTCACAATTTTAAACCGATGTTCACAAAACTTTAAGTTGTAGAGGTCGTCACAACTGAGAAACCTATTGATTTTTGATGTCAAAGGTCATCTTGAGGTCTGATTTCTAAAATCGTCATTTTTCATGTGATTGACATGAAAACTAAACGGCAATTGTGTAGTTCATCACAGACTTGGGAAAACAACTATTTTTGAGGTCAACTCAAGGTCAACTTTCCAAAATCGGTTTTAATTTGATTGACAGCTTTGATTAAGATTGTCAATTTTAACCTTAATTAAATGGACAATTTTATGTATCCATCGTTACTTTTTTTTGGGGGGGGGGGGTGGATTTTGCAAGTATCGTGCTTTCTTGGTCTGTGAGCAGGATGTCTCAAAGTTGTAGATGGATTCGGACAAAACTTGGTGGACTTGTTGGGTGTGTGTGACGAGGATGAATTGATTAGATTTTGGTGAAGATCCAGATTGGATGCAATAATTAAAAAAAGTGTTTCTTCATCATTGAGAGATGTGGGTCAAAAATGATTTTATACATATACATACAGTGCGTATAGAAAGTCTACACCCCCTTTCAAAATTTATACCCTTTATTGCCTTATAGCCTGGAAATAAATTGCATTAAATCAGACTTTTTCCACCTTTATTTACACATCGTAACCCACAACTTCCAAGTGAAAAATAAATTCTACAAATTTCAGAAAATTAATTAACAATACAAAACTAGAATATCTTGGTTGGATAAGTGTCCACTCTCCCATAATAGCAATTGTAAATTAACTCAGGGAGCTGGACACTTATCCAACTAAGATATTCTAATTTTTAATTTTGAATTAATTTTCTGAAGTTTGTCAAATTTGTTCTTCACTTGGAAGTTGTGGGTTACGATGTGTAAATAAAGGTGGAAAAAGTCTGATTTAATGCAATTTAATTCCAGGTTATAAGGCAATAGAAGGTTAACATTTTTGAAGGGGGTGTAGACTTTCTATACGCACTGTTGCATGATATCTCAAAACGTTGTGGATGGATTATGCCAAACCTGTTGGATGAGTTGCGGAGGTGACAAGAACAAGTGGATTCGATTTTGCTTCAGATTCAAATTCAGATCCGACCTATCAGTGGGGTACAAAATGTAAACTGTTCAGCCTGGCAGAGGTACGTGCTCTACTGAGTGCCGTTCTCGTTTGTTTTGGGATGCAAGGGATAAATTGATTGTCTCCTTCAGGAATCTTGGGCTCAGGTTCAAATCTCGTATACTGTGTGGAGGTTGACCATCCCATCCGATCGTCCGTTTCTTGTAAAAGTATACAAAGTACCTCCACTGTCTCCTAAGCCCCTTGGCCTATTTGTAATGTGCGTTTGAGCTCTGCCCTTAACCTTGGCTGACTGTTGAACACAAACACCTCATAGTAACGGAATGTTCCATAATTTTTATTTTCATGTTATTGCATCATGTGGTGGGTGATGTAGGAGTATGACTACTGCTGAGATTAAATGATGCCAAGTCTTTGTTGATACCCAGACAGGGAAAATGTCACTTTTTCGGTCTCATTTGGTTGTGTGTGTGTGTGTGTTTGTGTGTTTTTTATGCCTCTGCGCCGGAGGCATTATGTTTCCGGGTTGTCCGTCCGTCCGTCCATCCGGATTTTCGTTTACGCGATAACTCAGGAAGCAAATTGTAGAATTTCATCAAACTTGGTAAAAAGGTAAAGTGAGACAGGGCAATCAAGTGATTAGAATTTGGGCCAGATGTGATAAAGGTCAGGGGTCAAAGGTCAAGGTCAAGCTCTGAAATTTTACTGTTTATGCCCTAACTCAAATATTGGACAGAATTTCATCAAACTTGGTACAAAGGTAAAGTTAGACAGGTCAATTAAGTGATTAGATTTTGGGCCAGATATGATAAAGGTCAATACTCAAGTGTTTGTGCGGGAGAGCGGAGGCATACCCGTCGACTGCGCGCAGTCGAATTACTCTAGTTTTTCTTTTAATTCTATTCATTTGACAAACTAGGTGGTGGTTGTTGAAGTTGTTGAAATCTTGAGATTTTTCTGCCGAACTTGTCCAAATCATCCGACTCTGCTGTGTTCCTGAGTAAAGTTTTTCTAAACTTGTCAATACGGGATTTTCAAAACGACTTATGAATCCTTATGAGGCCTTTCATGCGTGCGCTGTGTGTTTATGACGACTCGGTTCTGCTCGGTGGGCACCTTTAACCTGCCGTTTGCGCAAAACCTGTAATTAAAATGGTCTTTTAAACAATATTTTCAGCATTTAGACGAAAGAATGGAAATTTCAAAATGTTAATATACTAGTACGTGCCCGTAAAAAAAAAAATAATAATAATAATAAATAAATATTCAAACCGCGAGCAAGAAACAACAACCACACAGGCCGTTTCTTCACTCTTGCGTGCCCGTACGTGCGTGGCCTGGAAGTTCGCATATCGCAGTTACGATTATTCGCAATTTAGTTTTAATGGCCAATTATTCAATTAGCGCCAACGTATTTTGCCTTTTCGCAATGTCGTCGCAAGGAAAAACAAAAAAGAAAGAGAAGAGAGAGAAAAATTTACTTCCTGGTTCGGAGCATACCAGCACTCTGATGTTACCGAAATTTATACACCGTCTAATATGAAAACGATCATAACTTGGGGCATAGTGTTTATCTATAAATGCGCATAAGAAATCGAGAAATTATTAGAATACACAAGAAGTTCCCCCAATTACTCCACTCTTACTACCACCGGAAGCCCGTACGTTGTAACCCGTAATGGGGAACGCGGCTGAGGTTCCGTTCTCCATCGGCCACGCCCACGCAATAACGTGTCTTGTCATTGGTTGGTAAATAAATGGCCATAACTTGGGAACCACTTGTCCGATTAATAAATCAACCTTGAAAAGGCACATCCTCAGGTCCCCAGCAATATATCTGGCAAGTTTCAATTAGATCGGACCAATGGTTGTCGAGAAACAGCGGTCACAGACACCACACACACACACACACACGAGATTGCTGGATTATAGGTTAGATATATTATATATATATATATATATATATATTTCTGTTCCTCTGTAAATTGGACTTGTGGAAATGTAGGAAATACAAGAAATATCCGTGGATGAGAGAAGTCTGGTTCCGACCATTTTCTGTAACACACACATACTGTTACGGCCCGGGGTTCGAGGTCTTCCTGAACAGCCGGTCCTGAGGCCACCAGCCGTGGATAGGTCAGCGGGTTGCGAATCAACGACCGATTGGTGCCACCAATCCTGGCAGGGTTCACTACTTTGCGTGTTACCTTTCCTTGGACGACATTATCAAAGGGAGCTCGTTCCCTCGATGCTTACTTCCTTGTCTTACCTGATCACGTGGAGCTTCCAAGTACGCATGGACAACGTGTAGAACTTCCCGGTTAACACGACGTGCGGACTATGCTGGACCAATGGAGGAAGAGACTCTACATTTACTGGGTGAATTTACAATAATAATGGTTTATTTCTCGAAAGGGGCGAGGAAAAGCATTTGTACGAGCAAGGGCTTCATTACAAGGAAGATACGTACAGTACAGCACAGCAGGGAAAGCAACAATTGGTGAGGTGCGGTAAAAGCAAATCCAGTTGCATACAAAGAACGACGTGGGACAGAGCTGTACTGGTGAATACTTCTGCAGTCTCACTTCCACCAACATGACTGGTGCAACAGAAACACTCCCGAGGAAAGTTAGAACAGCAAAGAAAGATGAGAAAAGT
>CM068953.1:25658109-25688396 GCA_035128595.1 Eptatretus atami | reverse complement strand
GGGGGGGGGATCAACCCGTGCGGCCCAGTTGCTTCGAAGGAATACTGAGGGTGTCTAAGGTGCGTGGTCCGAGGAGGTGTAAGTGAGGATACGGTGAAGGGTGCGTATCAGTGGGGGACAACCGTTCAGGATTGGCCCGGGTAATCGCTGATGCTCCTTTTATGAATATGCGTCTACAGCAGACGAGACTGAAAGAAAGAGAAAGAATGTGTAAGAAAATAGCCTAAGGAGGTGTAAGAAAGTCTGTAAGTGTTTAGTGTTATCCGCTTGGCCCGATGACTGCGCTCGATCTGGCTCTCCCGCTCAGCCAGCGCCCTGCTCTGGATTCTGTTCCGCCTCTTGCCACCGACACAATATGAATCGATCACGTGAACCACCAGCTGTGTGTCTATCTGTGCGGAACACGTGGTGTTTTATAATCCCCTGGAGAGGGAGGTGTTTAACAATGGATCAAACTGAACGATGAGCCTTTTCCAGTACCCCCAGTGCTGCCCCCCCCCCCCCCCCCCAAGGTCATCCCCAACGCTGGCCCCACCCACGCTAGGGTACATCCCCATGAAGATGGCCCCATTTACCTCTAGTCCTCGTCACGCAATGGAGATCCGCACTTAACACGATGCTGGGGGTGTTTGGTCACGCTCTCTGTGCGCCAACGGGCGGTGTACACCAAATGGCGGGCTGTCATTGAGTGAAATGCTAGGGATAACCATACGATGTTGAATGGAGTTCAGCACACACTCACGCTCAGAGTTAGATGCCTGAATGTCCAGAGTCCGAGTGCCTGTAATGCGACGCCGCACTCCCCCGTTCCCCATTGGTCCAAAAGGGAGTGGTGGTTGGCGGTGGTGATTGTGGTTGAGGCAATGGTAGCGGTGAGTTTGGTGTGGGTGTGGTTAAGGTTCGTTGTGGTTGAGGAGGCAATGGTGAAGGTGCAGCAAGCTTGGGTTACGTTTCATTGGTGTGGTGATTATTATAAAGGCATTTGGATCGTTGTATGAATGTTGTAGCGTTGGGGTTAGAGTACAGTGAAGGTTGAGATGAAGTGGCTGTTGAATAATGCCACACATTTCAAATGGGAGTTGACATGTGTATGTTATTGAAATGCATGCATGAAGAAGACGTTTGTGTGTGGAGATGCAGGACAGGAAAGCAATGCGAAGAAAAGTATTACCTAATCCATCCCACACTTCACATATCGACATCAGGGAAGGCCTACCTGAAACGAATACCAATGACGTAACTATCTTGAGAACTGCCATATGTTATGTGCCATTGCCTTGGGGAATGGCTGTGTGCATCGTGACGGTTTTGTGAAACGCACACACGCACACGAAGGTGGGTACTTTGAGACCCGGGAGAGCTCGGTTCCGCATCTGAAACCCGCTTATATAGAGATAGCCAATGACATATTCACACTCTTCTTTCACCAATAGATGCAAAAATCTGGTATTTCTCTTGTGGCCCTGGAACCAACCAAACAAACTCAAACCAGGTACGGTGTCTCCCTCCAACTCTCATTGTGCAGAGGCAGATTGCGTCATTTTGAAAGTCACCTATTGGTATATTTTGCTGCTGCTGCTGCTCTTGTGTGATTTCGACTTTAGTCTGACCAGAGGTTATTTGATTATTTAGTGAGCTGTTTTTTTTTTGTTTGTTTTTTGCCCCGATGAAGTGTTAGTCAAACATCAGCTTCTCCTTGTTTCCCATGGTGGTTAGCATACCTCTATCAACTTTATGTTGGTTCCATCCATCATTAAACCAAATATTCCAACCTCAATATGGTGTCACCACTCTCAATAATCAGACGATAAATACCCCCCCCCCCCCAAAAAAAAACCATTTGGAAAATCTTTCTGCTCACAGTTGATCCCGAGATCCTCATCCGTGGAATATGTACGTTTGTTTATTTATTAATTAATTTGGAACAAGAAGATTCGGTCTATTTGCATCTATTCAAAATGTCCATGGTATCACATGTGGAGTGGAAAGTGATTGGAATTGTTTGAATCGTGAGATGTAATGCACAACTTATCAACATTTGTTTTGCCTCCAACAGCATTCGACATGGAGTACTCCCAAGTCGTATGATGATTTGCATTCACTGAACAGGGGCAACAAATTGTTTCAAGAGGGTGGTAGTTGTTTTCTTTTGTAACCGAAGAAAGCCATTGGCATGTGATCCACATGGTCGAATTGAGCTCCTGGTTGTGGCCACCTCCACTGACCACTTGATTGATGAATTGCATTCCTTTCACCCGAATTTGCTGGGTTGTCCAACTCCACCATATGCCTGGTGTTGGCTTAATGGTTTGGGTGGTGGGATTGAGATCCGAGGATCCTGAGTTCAAATTCTTACTTGCTGTTGAATTAATACCAGTGGGGTTGACTCTGCCTGTCATCCTTCCGAGGTCAGCAAAGTGAGTGCCAGCTTGTTGGTATCCTGTGTCGGAGTGGTGACCCGTCCAGGATTGCGCCCAATAGCCAAGGAGACTGCTTAGGCAGCACCAACGCTCTGCAGAGTATGGTCCCAATGGATGGATGGAAACTCCACCACTTCTCTTTGGAAGTTGTTGCCCTCGTATGTACCAAGCACCCATCCCCAATTTGCATCTGTAGTTCTGCGTTTACATCAGTATCATCCAGTGATTACCTCTGTCACCGTAGGTGGACAAAAGTTGTTTTTCACCGATGTATGTATGGCTCTCTGTCTCTGTCTCAAAAAGGTGTGGATGTATTCGGACGCAACTTGGTGGACAGGTTGGGTGTGTGACGAGGAGGAATTGATTCGATGTTGCTGATTATCCGGATTGTAGAATTTTTTCTTTAAAAATTTTTTAAATTCATTCCTCACCTTTGAGAGATTAGGTCAAAATTGATTATATAGCACGGTATCTCAGTTTTGAACGGATTGGGACGAAACTTCGTGGATGAGTTGGGTCGGTGACGAGAACAAGCCGATAAGGTTTTGTTTTGGGTTCGGATGCAGATCTGGCCCCTCATTGCGATACAAAACGTAAACTGTTCAGCCTGGCAGAGGTACTCGTTCTTCCGACTGCCGTCCCAGTTGATTCATAGATTCGTTTGAGTCATCTTTAGCTTTCTCTTTGATTCGAACCTGTTTGCATCAGTCAGCATCTGATGTGTCCACTAACTAGCAGCTGATGCGTTCCCCTTGGCTTGACACAGTGCACCTTGAGTGTTTGGTACCATGAGGATGCTGCACCAACACCTTTCCCACATTTCTTGTTTCTCTTCTGTGGTGTCCTTGGAAGCTAACTTCATATTGATTCCTGGATTTCTAGCAAATGCATTTTCGAAGAAAGACATTGGTGTTGCAGCATGTCCCCCTCCACTGTGAACATATCGCCAGACGGAGTGCCTTGCTGTCCCACGTAGGCCATCTCCCACTCCTTTGGCCTGTGAATTGGCAAAAATTTTTTTGCCAATTCAGAGCAATATCGAAGTCCTCCAACCATACAGCAAGTTTTGAGAAAAGGAACCTTTGTTTGAATTGTGAACCGGATCGTTCCATTGGAGAACACCTTGATTTACCGTACATGGAGGGAGACTTCTTCAGTGAGGTCTACTATGATGTGTATCATGTGGATGTATACACACTGAACTTGTGTTGAAGCTCATCTGAAACTAGAATGTCACTCGGTGGAGCGCATACCTCCGCCAGGCTGAACAGTTTACGTTTTGTATCCCTTTGAGAGTGATCTGCATCCAGGCTTCCACCAAAATATATTCTGCCTGTTCTTTTCACCAACCAAACTCATCCACCAATTTTTTTTCTTTATTCAGAATCTGTCAACTTTGTATGCCTGGTGTTTGCTTGATGATTAGGGTGGCGGGCTTGGGATCCTAGGGTTCCGAGTTCAAATTCCACCCTTCATTGAATTAATACCAGGTGGGGTTGACTCGGCCTGTCATCCTTCTGAGGTCGGAAAAATGAGTACTATCTTGCTGGGATGGTTGAGCCATTCGAGTATCCTGCGTCAGAGTGGCGACCCGTCCAGGATTGTGCCCAATAGCCAACGAGACTGCTTCGGCAGCACCGACGCTCTGTACAGAGTATGGTCCTAATGGATGGATGGTCAACTTTTTGACATATCCTGCTATATATATTGTTTTTGGCCCCATCTCTCCATCGTGAAGATCGTCCGAATCCGTCCACATCTATTCGAGATATCCTGCTCACATATAGACAGGGTTGAAACCATCACGTCCGTCCGCTTTCGGTGGTCGAGGTAATTATAATAATGCTTTCTCTGATGCTCTTTGTTTCAAATCCACGCATAAGCTGTGAATATGGTTACTTAGCTTTGGTTCCAGTCACTGGATTTCATTCCGGTTGTCTCGACCCACATTTTCAAAGTAGTCCATCCGCAAGGTTCCCTCATCTCCAGCGTTCATCTCCAGTGAACCAAAAAAATGGAAACACAAAACTGGGTAAATGAGGGACACCAAGCAATGGCTTCCACACAGCTGTGGCCCGTATCTTAATTTAGCAAATATCATCCCAGCATGTTTAGGGTCATGTATAAAAATGCTGCACTGGCTTCATTGCCTATAATTATGCCGAGCAAGAGGAGACCCTCCAATGCCTCCATCCACAGAGCACGTGTGGTCACCCAATGGTTTGAAGAGCGTGACACTGATGGTGTCCATATGTCATGGCCTTCTCGGTCACCAGATCTGAACCCAATCAAGCATTGATGGGATATTCTGGAACGACGCCTGAGACGGCGGTTTTCCACCTCCGTCAAACAGGTGTGAGTTGATTGACTTTCTCGTGGAAGAATGGCATCGCATCCCTCCTGCTGAATTCAGATGAGCTGGTAGCTTCTATGCTTCGGTGCATACAAGCTGTACTGGCCGCACTTAGTGGCCCAACGCCCTATTAAGTGACTTTACATTGGTGTTTCCATTTTGTTTGGCCACCACCTGTACATGGTGTACACATATCTCTGGTGTCTAAGGTGTGATGATGATGAAGATGATGATGTCTACACTCCTTAATCATGTTGGAAATTGTGGTGTCTGGCAAACACAGAGTATTTTTATGCCTCCGCGATGAAGTCGCTAGGCAGAGGCATTGTGTTTTCGTGTTGACTGTCCGTCCGTGGTAGTTTATTGTTGTTATTATTGAAAGCAAATAAAGCACATCTGAGTTCACGTACTGCATGTGTGGAGGGTGTATAATGTACTTTGTGTCCTAATTTTGACATTGACTGGGAAATTTTCCAGAAATTTAGTTTGAACATGTCATTTGTGTTGTCCAACTTGCATTTACAGAGTGGTTTTCCCCCAAAAAATTCAATAACATTTAAAAAAAAAAATTTAAATTTAAAATCTGTTTTACTTGCAGAACTAGAAACGTACGTGTCCCTTGCATTCAATTAGCGTTAGGAGCAAAACGAAGAAATAGCGGTCACAATTAATTAATTCATTAATTATTTTCAAAATCATTGGGTTAGCTCATGATCGTTATCAATGGGATTTATTATCTTCCTTTTATTATTATCCATCTACAATCTTGGTTATTCAACTAAACTAGCCATAACCCGCGCTCTGCGCGACATGTTGGGGTGGTTGTGTTTGAGAAAGGAACTGATGCAGAGTATCAGTAGTATTTTTACTTTAATGCAGTAAGTGGAATACGATTTCACTGTTTCAGAACCATTTTATTTACTTTTTTTTGTACCATGCACCTCATATGGTCTTTGAGATAATGTAAGCCGAATATCACGTTACTCGAGCGCAGAACAAAGTCGAAGATAGCGCGACACAGAAACACAAACTCGGAAATAATATATAAGATATTTGTTCACAAATGATGCCTCATTTGGAGCACTTTAAAAAAATTGACCCGATGGTTTCCATGATTTTACCTGCTTGTGGAACTTCCCGTCTCGTGTTTTGAATGTTTTCCCCGAGGTGTAAGGAACAAAAGTTAAGATTATTTGCTTTCACTTCATGCTGTCATTGCAACTTGTCACATGAGTCACATTTTGCTGTCACGCAATTTCAACCGTCTCCAAAGAAAGTAGTTTATAAACTTTGGCAATTTATCTTATTCGCTAATAGGGAAATCGATCTATTCCATTTTAATGTGAGTAAAAAAAAGGTATTTTTTTTTTACAAAAAGAAGGCATTAACTTCGTAGATGGGTGACATCAACACGATACCTGTTAAGGGAGTTGCTCTCAATAGTGATATTTAAAGGTAACCTCCTGTTTAAGTTTACAATGGAAGCACTCGCACTGTGTGAACCGCCATGCGGAGTCATGTTATTATCTTTGATTATTAATACCATTCTGTGAAACGGATGAAGTCCGTCCGGTGTAGCGGCAGCAGCTTGGATCGAGAGATTTATCAGGTTGGAGTGTAGATCTCAGATGTTTGAGGTCCACACAGTTATGGACAAGGGAGGAAGATCTGCTGACATGACTCATTGTTGTGGAAAGGAGCAAAGAGAGGGGGAGGAATGGGTGGGACATGTGGTGGAGGATACTGACGAGGGGTTTGACACCATGAATGGATGTGAATGGAGAAGTGTTGTTGTGTGCACATGACCTCCGCAAAATGAACACCTCAAGATTCCCAGACAAACATGAGGAGGATGTAATTGCCTTTGGTGATTGTTATTTTTTTTTAATCAGGATGTTTAACTCCCTTTTTAATATTTTTTTTATGTTTGTTACTCGTGATGGCAAAATAGAAAAAAAAATATTGTGTCCGAAACGAAAATGAGCTTTGTTGGTAATGTTTATTCTTACACCGCACACGAGGGTGACTCCTGTAAACTGTTCTGTACACGACACGAGAGGACTGAGCCTGGAACATTAACCCTGGGGTTCCCCCCCCCCATAGGCCCTTGATCATATTTTATTGCATTTTCTAAGAATGTAACTCCTGTGTACAACAAGGTTTACTGTATGTATATAATTAATTTATGTCGCAGGTACCGTGAAAATTCCACGTAATGTATATGATTTGAACAATGACTTTGCCTATGACGTTCCTCGTTTGTTTGTCACACTGTTTCTGGGTCGCCGGTAGTCAGGCCGTGCCGTCCCTCGGCATTATTGGTCTCCATCCAAGTTATGTTGAGTGTGAAGTTAATCGAAACAACGTCAAATTCACAATCTCACGAGACAATGGAATCCTCTATTTACAGCCTGTTGCTCTGCTGACCGGTCAATAAAGTGGGGGGGGGGCTGGAGAAAGAGGGAGTGAGCGAGGAGGCAGGTGTCGGGTGAGAGGGGAAGGGAAGGATGAAGGTGGGGTGGGGGGGGAGGTGGAGAGAGTGACACCACCAAAAAGACACACACATACACACACACACACACACACACACACACTGGATATTTCGAGACCTGGGAGGGATCCGTTCCACCTCTGAAACCTGCATAAACAAAAAAAACTGCAGCTTGGTCCTGGCGTAAAGCAAACAAACATACAAACAAAAAAAAGAGCCTCTTCACTTGCAGCAACAACAAAAAATATCTCTTGCTTGCAGAAACTACCGACTATTAATATTGTCGGTGGGGTGGCCGGCCCAAGTTAACCCCCGACCCAAATTTCTCGGAGCCAGGTGGTTAACACTGACAGCCCCAGACGGCCGAGCGGTTCCTTATTAAGAGGAGGTGGACACGTTGATCAACGGAGATTTCAACACGTGCTCGAAGGCCATGGCGGACGGCGATGGCAGACGGTGGAGTACCTGGAATGGAACGGATACACGGGGGTTTAATCTGCGAACCCACGACAGTTACATGAAGGCAATTTCTTCAAAAGGAATACATTTAATGAACATACACAAATATTTACAAGACGATAATTCAAAAGGAAATAATACCAATAATAAATAAATAACTCCTTTTAAGTACACTGGTACTCAGCATGGGCCAGAGCTGATCCCTGTCAAACCCGGAATGGAGGCGCTTCCACTAACACATGCACGCGCACTCAAAATGGCACTTCTCCAGCAGCTTTTTACACGAAGGCTCCAAATGTCCCAGCCTTCCTCTTTTCAAAGGAGCCACCTGCCTCATGTGGTCCTCACACCGACCTTGTGTGTGTGTGTTCTGTGGAACCAGACGGAGGCCTTCCACAATCCCCCTGTGCAATGCACCAGCCTCTCCTGCACCTTCGATCACTCCTCTCTCTTCTGCACTCTATATCCTCTCCTCTGGGGCGTGGCCTGCCCGCCCCAAACCCGGGAAGGCGGGGCTTCTCCTGTTTGTTGTCGTTTCAGGGACGTGTTTCCCAGCTTTACTGCCTGCCTTGCAATATAAAACTAGAGTAATTTGACTGCGCGCAGCCGATGGGTATGCCTCTGCTCTCCCGCACAAACACTTGAGTATTGACATATTTGACCCTTGACCTTGATCATATCTGGCCCAAAATCTAATCAGTTAATTGACCTGTCTAACTTTACCTTTGTACCAAGTTTGATGAAATTCTGTCCAATATTTGAGTTAGGGCGTAAACAGTAAAATTTCAGAGTTTGACCTCGACCTTTGACCCTTGACCTTTATCGCATCTGGCCCAAAATCGAATCACTTGATTGCCCTGTCTTACTTTACCTTTTTACCAAGTTTGATGAAATTCTACAATTTGCTTCTTGAGTTATCGCGTAAATGAAAATCCGGACAGACAGGCGGATGGACGGATGGACGGACGGGCGGACGGACAACCCGGAAAATAAAAACAGGGAAAATCAGAGGACAATCATGTACTGGGGGACTTATTTTTATTCCTTAGGCTGATTAACACCGCACCACCCCTCGCGTGGTGACATGTAGCACTTAAGCTCACAGATTCCCGAACTTGGTTCCCTCGAGATGCTTCCACTCGTCCACGGACCGAGCAACTCCACACAATGCTAAATTTCTTTATTAAATCATTCCATCTACCCCCAAAACCGTAACGATATATTGGCGGAACTATGATAGTATATTTATGTTAATATTTTGTAATGTTAGCATATCGTGTAAAACAAACGGCAAACTGCGTATGTAATTGTCAAAAAAAGGGGGACCCCTGTGGACTGTACCGTCATGGATTGCAAAAACATGTTATGAAGCATGACGTTTCACTCAATGAATTTACACTTTCTGCACATTCCATAATCTTTTCTTCACTCAATATAATCAGCCGAACAGTAGAAAAAAACAAGTTTAATGCTTTGCTTAAATAAATACACTAAGTTATAAAAATAAATCGCTAATTTGTTAAAATTTTGGGATTTCACTCCAGATTTCGACTTATTTTGTTCACCAAATCTGATTCTCAAATCCGACATAATATTTCGATTATATACTTTAGTCTGTGAGAGTTTATCGTGTTTCCAAATCGAGGCAATCGCCAAACAAAATGGCGGCTGAAGACTCCAACAACCAGATGGCGTTCCAAGATGGCGTTCCAAGATGGCGTTCCAAGATGGCGTTCCAAGATGGCGTTCCAAAGATGGCGTTCCAAGAGGGCGTTCCAAGAGGGCGTTCCAAGAGGGCGTTCCAAAGATGGCGTTCCAAGAGGGTCGTTCCAAGAGGGCGTTCCAAGAGGGCGTTCCAAGAGGCGTTCCAGAGAGGCGTTCCAAGAGGGCGTTCCAAGATGGCGTTCCAAGATGGTGTTCCGCCATCTTGGTAAGGCTTATTATTTTTTTGTGATGAACACCCCGAAAATTATCTTCAAAAGGGGTGTTTTAATTAACTCAAACACCCAATTCTCACCCTTGCACTTCCGTGGAGTTTTCGTCGTGTGCCCGCAAAGTTTCAGACTGCTAGGTTTTATCGTTTTGGAGTTGTGGAACCGACACACTGACACCCACACACACACACATTGCCTTTTATTGGTATCGCTATGGAGATATTTATCACTTGACCATGCATGGACATGCAAGTAAAATGAAGATATTGAGAGTGAAGTGTTCGGTGTGTCTGGCGCCAAAATGAAAAATGTTAGCAATTTGATCTGATAATGTTTAGCCAAATTTTTTTAAAATTAATTTATTTATTTTAAGCAAAACACATTTTTTTTTTGCGTAATTTGTTCCTTAATCTTATTGTGAGTTTTGTTTTCTCTTGCCCATTAGTGCACCGGCAGTACCCTTATTCATCGAGCTCTTCGCTGCAGGTGTAGCCGTTTCATTTGCACCGAACCCATGGCAGGCTCATCTGCTGCCGAGGCAACTTTTGCAAATCGTGTTCACCTCCTCCACTAATGACGTCTGCCTTTGTAAATAAAGAGTAAAAGACACATTTTGAATGCAAAGTGAAATCCCCATTTACAAACTAATTGCAGATTAAAATTGTTCCAAACAAATGGGAATACCCCCCCCCCCAAAAAACAAACTTGAAACCGTATAACGTCCACCCCCCCCCCCAAGTGCAAGCATTTTTGAAGTTATTTTTAATTGACGTACTGTAAGTCCGTCCCCCGTACAATGGGAGACAGGCTTTTGCAAATTGCTGTTGTTTTTGTGTTGGTGTGTCTGTCCAGGCCAAAACTTACTTTACCAAATAAACTTTTGTCAAATTTTTAACGAAGCTTTATCACGAGAATATGGAGAAGACTATTGAAATTTTAATTTGATGTCCCTATTGGTGCGAACTCGAGGGGTTTATCCGTGTTCTATCCTTTTAAAGGCTGAGCGTCAACCGATGGAGCAGAATGTACCATTCTTGGTGTTCGGTATGACTCCGCCAGGGTTCGAATCAAATCGCTGACCAAATGGACTCGGAGCAGACTCTCCAAGTACAACGGCACCGAGACACTGTTTTTGTGCAAAGCTTTGGTGATTTCAGGTTTATGTGAAGATCCGATTGCACTTTTAAAAAAAATACCTTGTCTACATTATGTAACAATTTGTGCCAATGAGACCTGTATGAACGGTTTTTGATTTGTAAATTGACTCTGTTGTTTTTTTATTTTTTTGTGTGTTTGAGCGACATCTTTGTTTTAACCTTCCTGGATTTGTGTTCACTGTTTGTTGTGTTCACTGTTTGTTGTGTTCACTGTTGATTTGTGTTCACTGTTGTCTTGTCTGCTTTTGATCTTTGCTGTGAAATGCAACTGTTTCAAGGGTATTCTTTGAGTTTATTGTGCTTGTAAGGGGAACAGAAAGCATGGCTGCTGTTCGTCTATTTTAAGAGGTATTTGCAGACCTTTTTATTATTTATTTATTTATTTATTTATTGACCGCTGCAGCATTATGTTTTCGGTCCATCCATCCATCCATCCATGTCCATGCACCCGTTGTCTGCTTATTGTTACCACGATAATTTCTGAAGCACAAAAGGGATTTCAACCAAACTTAGTGCAAGTATGCACAAAGATAAAGTACAAAGATTAAGTGGTTAAATTTTTTTTTAGTTCAATGGGTCAAAGGTCAATGATCACGTGACTCTTTGAGATTCGTTTTTTCAGACGAAGTTGAGTTGGAAACATCCGAAGTTTTCCTCCACTTATCTCTCGTACCTTATCTCATGTGACCTTCAATTGAGATCGGATGTAATGGCGGGTTGACATCGATCGTGAAACCAGGCATATCTGGAGACTCGTATGCATCAGTCTATTTTCTAGTCATTGATGCATGCCATTTGATGGGCGAACCACTTTACGTGTGTGTGTGTGTGTGTGTGCGTGCACGTATGTTGAATTTGGGTCACATTCAGTCACACTTGAAGCACAGTTGGTTGCAATTGTAATCCTGAACGTTTATTTTTTTTTAATTAAATTTTATATTTTAAAATTTATTTATTTATTAACTGGAAGGGTGCATTCACTCTAGAGCGTATACCTCTGCCACGTAATGCCTGATCCACGAGAACGCATCTGGCCCAATACATTTTTGAGATATCGTGCTATGTATCGTTTTTGGCCCGATCTCTCAATGGTGAAGAATCACTTAAAAAATTTTTTTATATAATTCAGATTCAGATCTTCACCAAAAGCGAATCAATTCTTCCTTGTCACTACCCAACCTGTTCACCATGTTTCATCCGAATCCGTCCACAACTTTTTGAGGTATCGTGCACACGGGCAAACAGACAGAAAGGGGTGAAAACATAACCTTCACCTTCGGTGGTGGAGGTAATTATTATTATTCACTGTTTTTTTGAGTGCGTGAGAGCTGTGAGTGCGTGAGAGTTCCACCCATTGGTTAGACAGTTCACCTGACGCGCACTCACCGTTTCCATACTACGGCCATTAATTTAGGAACTTTGTAGAATGTACTCTTTAGAACCCTTTAAGACTTTTCATTTATCCTTTAGAACCTTTTTTTTTCTGAAGCAGGGGGTTTACTGTGGAGGTTACGCAAGTTCTTGCTATCGTTTTTGACAATTTGATCTTGAAATGATGAGTTGAACAGACGACGGTGACAGGTTTCTGTGAAGTCGGTGATGGCATGCATGATTTGGGAGCACATAGCGATACATATTCCGCACTCTTTCGACGTTGGAATGAGTGAGAGTAAAGATGGGACAGAGGTGCGTGTGCGTGCGCGTGCGTGTTGCTTGCTCGCTCCTATTTCTGAAAATACTTTTGTGTGACCTCTCAAGTTCAGAGAGTATGTGTGAGTATTGCTTTACCCTCTACCTGTGTAATGCAACAAGCCAAGAACGCACACCAACATTCATCCGGAAGGTGTCCGTCCTAAATTTTCAAGAGGAAGTTTGCTGTGAGCAACAGATTTTAACCCGACCACGCATCTCTCTCTCCCCGACCATGAAACCCTTTTCTCTTCAGAATGACGACGATGACGAGTCACAACAACATGCAGTTTAAATGGGATCCGAAGAATCTTGAGATACGGACTTTGTCTGTGGAGAGAACTTTGGAACCTCTGGTGCAACAGGTAGGTTTTCATCCCATTTAAAATCCAGACAACGAAGGCTCGAAGTACAATTCATGGCAGCATGATCTGTCTATTCTTTGATTCTTCGTTTTCCTCCACCTCCCCCTCCTCTTCTCTGCACATGCCTTTCCCCACACCCCCTCTCCTCTGCCCACCGCAACTTTCCTTTACCTTGCACACCTCTCTGCCCTCTCACCACATCTCCCCTCCCCCCAACCCCTCTACTCCTGCTTTTGTCTGTGTCTGTCTATTTGATGCTGTAGGAACGTGTACTGTAGTGTGCAAAGCTTGCATTTGTGGTCTTTTTTTTGTTGTTATTCAATGGTGATGCTCATATATATATATATATATTTATACACACACACGTTTATAAGCCTGGTGTTGGCGTAGTGGTTAGGGTAGCGGCTTGGGATCCAAAAGGTCCTGAGTTCAAGCCCCGTTTGGCTGCTTGAATTAATACACCAGGGGGTTGACTCAGCCTGTCAACCTTCCGAGGTCGGCGAAGTGAGTACCAGTGTACTGGGACCGGTGTATGCCCCGGTTTGAATAGGTGTACCATATCCCTGTTGCGTCAGGAAGGGCATCCGGCGTAAAAACTATGCCAAATCAGTATGCGGATCATAACGGATGATCCGCTGTGGCGACCCCTAACGGGAGCAGCCGAAAGAAGATACACACACACACACACACACATTTATATTTCTTTGTATCTGGGATGTTTGTTCTCATAACAATATACCAGTAAATGCCGGCCTGGTAGACTACCTTGGTGGTGTCCTCATCTCTGAATTCTTGAATTTTGAGGTCTGGTGAAGTGTACTTGAGGGTGAGCTTACATTACGGGTCACGTCATTTGTGAGGGGTCTTTAAGCCGACTATTCGCTGTAACGTCGATGAAGAGATTGCTCTTGGTATTTTCCAGGAGAAATGGTCTTTGAGTTTGTCGTCGTCCCATATTTTGTCCAATTTTCCTCCCTCGTTTCATTGCTTTCTGGCGGTTTCCTTGAGGACCCCTCATTGGGATCCCACGCACTTTCAGATCAAATCCCGGCTAGAGCAGCAGTATTGAGGATTTGGTTTCCAAACGGCAAACAAAGCTCTATTCACGAGAATTCCCCCACTTGATTTGATTGTCAATACATAAATAAAAACAAAGGAAAAACCCATTGGCTCGATCGTTGATTACTTTTTATCAAATGGATGACCCGCCTGCCAGGCCGTCTCTGATCTAGATGCGATGGCAGTCTATGCATCATGGTTGACGTCCAATGCCCTTTATACAGGTCACGACCCTTGTGAATCTCAACCAGAAAGGTCCATCGAATAAAAAGAAGGGTCGCTCCAAGAAGGCGCACGTCCTGAGTGCATCTGTGGAGCGAGCGACGCACAATTTCATCGAAAAGGGGGACCAGATCGCACGAGACAGCGAGTTCTTGAAGGAAGAGCTGAGCGAGGCCGTGGACGATGTCCGCAATCAAGGTGACCGGTGCTTTTGTGCCTTCTTGTCCGTCTTGTCGCGAGTGAGTAATAAATTGCCGAGTCGATGCCTGAACATTGTCGGATCATGTTGCTCATCCACGAGGCAACGTGGAGTGACATCACTTTGCCATATAACGATTGCCAGTACTTCAGCTACCTTGACGTTGACGATCAGCAAGCGTTGTGATTGGAGTCTGTAATTGAATCGTGAATATGTGATTGCTGTAATTGGTTATTAATTGGTTTTATTGTTGCAGATCCCCTCCGTGTGAATGTTTCCGTGGCATTTCGATGCAAATTGATTGTGGATTTGTGAGCAAGGATTCGGTTTTATTGAGTCCGGGCAGAATACGCGATGGGAAAAGGCCTCGGGGATTATCCTGTTGGCAGGCGTCGGAACGCCGCAGATTTGTCGGCAGTAAAGCCGCTCCGTTTGATCATGCAACACTGTTGTTTGGAAATACTTTGAGAAATAAATTAATTGGAACTAAATTTGCCTTCAGGGTTGGCAGGACAGCCGAGCAACGTGCACACTTGCCTCTGAGCTCTCTAGACTGGGCTTGAATCTCAACCCAGCTATAAATTATCATCCTGGTGTTTCACATAAATGGCGAGTTATCAATGTGTGCCCTATCTATCGTAAGGACGTTGAGGTTGTGACTTCTGTCAGCACTGGTGGTTGGTGGACATCAAAGATTGCCATGGTGTCATTCTTGAAGAGTAGGAAAATTATTTGGGCCACTCTCAACAAATTCCTTCCCCCTCAATCAAGTATCCTGCTTCGGAGTGGCGACGACTCCACGATGTTTCACTACTCGCGTTACACCCGGAGTTATGAAAACGATAGTTATTTATTACCGTTATTAATCTTATCTTCACCGGCGAATCAAATCCATGCGGTTGATTGTCCTCTTTTCACGTGCAGTCGATGGCTCTGGGTGGCATCATTTGCTGGGGGTTCAGCTGTGTGGTGGTGGTGATGCAGTGCCCCTCTGTAGGTTAGAGCAGATATTTGTAATTTGTTCAATTTGGTGGTGATGACTCCTTTACTTTTCACGAAAGACAACATGGGATCTTTAACGTCTGCTAACTAACGCCGACAGACGGGACGCCCAGTTTAACATCCCTCCGAAGGTCAGCGCACATTGATGAATCGCCCTGCCTGTGAAACAACAGGATGACCGTTTTATAGCTGGGTCGGGATTCAAACCCAGGCAAGATAGCTCGAAGGTGAGTGTGCATACCGCCAGATATCCTGCCAGCCCCTTTAATTCATTATCCAAGCTTTGTTAATCGTGTGTGTCGTTTTTCTTCATTATTACGTTCTGTGTATCTATCTATAATTCCAGCAGTGTGTGTGTGTGTGGTGTGTGTGTGTGTGTGTGTGTGTGTGTGTGTGTGTGTGTGTGTGGTGTGTATCTGTGACCGCTGTTTCTCGACAACCACTGGTCCGATCTAATTGAAACTTGCCAGATATATTGCTGGGGCCCTGAGGATGTGCCTTTTTAAGGTTTGATATTAATCGGACAAGTGCTTCCCAAGTTTGGCCATTTATTTACCAACCAATGACAAGACACGTTGTTGCGTGGGCGTGGCCGATGGGGAAGGGAAGCTCAGCCGCGTTCCCCATTACAGGTTACAACGTACGGACTTCCGGAGAGTGATGACTTCGTGTATTCTAATAATTTCTCGATTTCTTATGCGCATTTATAGATAAACACAATGCCCAAGTTATGATAGTTTTCATATTAGACGGTGCATAATTTCGGTAACATCAGAGTGCTGGTGTGCTCCGAACCAGGAAGTAAATTTTTTTCTCTCTCTTCTCTTCTCTTTTGTTTTTCCTTGCCACGACATTGCGAAAAGGTAAAATACGTTGGCGCTAATTGAATAATTGGGTATTAAAACTAAATTGCGAATAATCGTAACTGCGAATAATATGTGAACTTCCGGGTCACGCAGGTACGGGCACGCGAGAGCGAAGAAACGGCCTGTGTGGTTGTTGTTTGTTGCTTGCGGTTTGAATACTTATTAATTTTTTATTTTTTTTATGGGCACGTACTAGTCTATCTATAATTCCAGCAATCTCTGTGTCTGTGTGTGTGTCTGCGACCGCTGTTTTCGCCAACCACTGGTCCGATCCAATTGAAACTTGCCAGGAATATTGCTGGGAACCCGAGGATGTGCCTTTTCAAGGTTTGATATTAATCGGACAAGCGGTTCCCAAGTTACGGCCATTTATTTGCCAACCAATGACAGGACCACGGTGCTATGACGTCACAATTGACGTCACAATTGTTCTTTTTTTCTTTTTGCACGATTGATGTCACAATTCTTCTTCTTCTTCGATTGATATGACGTCACAATTGACGCTGGGGACCTGAAGTATGTGCCTTTTCAAGGTTTGATATCGTTCTCCATCCGTTTCAGCTGTTTCCCAAGTGTTTCCCAAGTTATGGCCACTTATGATACGGTTTGAAAGTTTTTATTTTTATTTTTTGCACGTACGGCCACGCATGTACGGGCATGTACTATGGCCATTTATGATACGGTTGGTCCGATCTAATTGAAACAATGCCCCAATCCAGTCGTCGTGTACAGACTGAGCGAGGAACAGCCTGTGTGTTGTTGAAATGGTTTTTTTTTTCTCTTCTCTGTGTTTTTCCTTGCGATGACATTGCGAAAGGCAAAATACGTGGCGCTAATTGAATAATTGGCCATTAAAACAAAATGCGAATAATCGTAACTGCGATATGCGAACTTCTGGCCACGCAGTATGGGCACGCGAGAGGAAGGAACGGCCTGTGTGGTTGTTGTTTCTGGTTTGAAAGTTTTTTTTGGGGTTTTTTTGTGTTTGCACGTACGGGCACGTGAGGGCAAAGGAACAGCGTGTGTGGTTGTGTTTCTGGCACGCGGTTTGAAAGTTTTTTTTTTTGTTTGCACGTATGGCCACGCACGTACGGGCCCGCACTAGTGTCTCATAATACACGGAGTGATAATTCAAATTGTTCATTCCTTCTCGGTTTAATTCTCGGGTGTCGTGAATTATACCGAGAAGCAAAGAATAAAGAAAATATTCTGACCTATTGTGCAAGCTGTGCGTTGGCTTTTGAACTGTTAACGCGTAACATTATACAAACTATAGAACAGCACTCGGTAGAGCAAGAACCTCTGCCAGGCTGAACAGTGAACAGTTTGTTTTTTATCCCACCGATAGGCAGCATCTAGCTCCAGACATGAACCAAGCTCTAATCGTCTTGTTCGTGTCACCTACCCGACTCGTCCACCGAGTCTTGTCATAAATCGTGCTCTGTATCATTTTTTTGGCCCAACTCTCAAGAGTGAAGAATCTCTTTAAAAACTCTCATCCAGATCCATTTCTTCACTAAAATCGAACCAATTCATCCTTCTCACACCCCGACCCGTTCTCCAAGTTTCGTCCGAATCGGTCCATAACTTTTTGAAACGGCACCAAAAAAACCGATATCTAGCACGATATTTCTCAATAGTGAAGAATCGCTTAAAAATTCTAGTATCCGGATCTTCACCCAATTCAAATTGATGGGTCCTCACGTCCTCTCACACCCAACATGTCCACCGAATTTTGTCCAAATCTGTCCATAACTTTTTGAGATATTCTGCTCTCAGACAGGTGTGAGAACATAACCTCCGTCGTCCTCTGCTGGCGGAGGTAATGAACGTTGTGGATCTAAGAGTAGCTCTGAGTGATTATAAAGTTTGAGACTCCTTGTTTATGGTGATACGAGAGTGTTTGGTTGTTTGCATAACCATATGGCATCATATATCACGCTATGCGATACCTTTCTGAGCTAATTAAGCGGCAGATGGTTTTGTTCTGCAGGTTTTCACTTACATTTGAGTGAAAAGTGTGTGTGTGTGTGTGTGTGTGTGTGTGTGTGTTGATTATTCTGCAGTACTTTCACCTCGATCAACTCTAGCTCTTGACTCAACACCAAGTCTTTCAAAGTTCCTGATTGGGACGTTCCTTTTGTGCTTTCCTTTGTCTTTTTCCACCAAGTAAGCCCAATTTTTCAGCTCTCGGGATTGCTCGTTCATTCTCCCACTGTTGCTGTGAAATCTCGTTTTAAAGTCTCACTGGGTAGGTCTTCGTGTGACTTTGCTGCAACAAAACAAATGGGTCTTCGACGAAGTTTATTCCGCACAAGCCAACAGAGCCGAACCTTTCGCATCCCGCGCTCCGTCCATAGGTGGCTACTCGGTTGCAGCTTTCGGTTTAAAACCATCCATTACAAGGATCGCCATTAAACCTTGGAGGCTGCACCAGGTCAGAATGCCTTGGAAGCAGGTCGAGCGAGCACTCGTTGTGGCCTGGGAGCCTGGGTTTGCCCGGCCAAACGCCATTAACCACGTAGAATATGTGGCTCGTCTCACTTCGCTGGGTTTTGGTGCGAATGTAGAATGGCTTTGGTTTGTTCACCGAGCAGGTGTTTGCCTTTTCTTCATCTATTATCCTCTGTCACTGAAGGTGGATGTAAGTTGTGTTTTCACCCCGGTCTCTGTCTGTCTGTTTGTGAACAAAATATCTCAAAAAAGTTATGGACTGATTCGGAGGAAACTTCGTGGATGATTTAATTAGGTGACAAGAACAAGCCGATTTAAATTTTAGTTCAGGTCTATTAGTTGGATACAAAACGTAAACTAATCATCCTGGCAGAGGTATGCCTTCCACCGAGTGCCCTTCTCGATGGTTATTTATTTATTTCATTTTTTCCCACCTCCGCTTTACCTTGAACAGTGACCCAGGTTATACAGGAAAGGAAAGATCTTTGAGACATTGTCACTGTGGCTGTTTGTCCAATTCCTGAAGGTGATGAAATTCCGTGTGGAATGACTGGCCAAGCCGTGTTTTTAAAATCGTGTCGTCCTGATTGTTCCGATTTCAGATCCGAGCTCATGATGCAAGAATGCCAGGATCCCGGATGTTGTATTTACTTATCTGTTGCCTACTTGTGTCCTATGTGGTTCGCGTCGAAGTACGTTGATGTTTCCTCGTGCCTTTGCCCTCCACTACATGTAATTATGTTTTCAAGCTCTTTCATGAGCTTTTGATCACCAATTTAAGATTTAAAAAAAAAAAATCAGTTTTCCCCAATCTATGGATTCAACTTCTTTTAGGTACATTGTAAGCTTAGACAGACGTAGGCCTACTGATATGATTATCAAAATTATTTTTGTAAAAACATGTAATCTGCTCTGTCTCTGTCTCTCCTCCGCCACACTATCTCCTCCTCAACGGTTGTGCCGAAATTCACCAAACTTGGTTATGATCACCACATCGCATGAGGGTGCGAGAGCAGGATCACTTTTGGCCCCACTCCCCCGGCTTGGGTCGAACGGTCAAACACCAAAAAAAAAAAATACAATTATGGGCACATTTTGAAGCCTTTTTTTAAAAAAAAAAAATGAAACTTTTTATATGCGATCACGTTGGGGTACGCATGAAACCTGTCGCGATTTTTGGGGGGATTTGGCCCCCAGTGCATGTCCCGTGTGTGCTTTCCTGTTGAACTTGATGTTTTGTGAAACCGCGTTCCGCTAAGCAGCTTTAAGTCCCGGTATGCTTGGGGAGTGGTTTCAGAAAACTGGACGGTGATTGGCCAATTTCCAGGTGAGTGCATGGGAAAGGAAAGCCGGCACTCCTCTAATTCCACCAATTGTACTGATTTTTTTTTTGTCTCCCTGGGAAAACGAGACGCTTTAAACAAACATTTGCAGTTTGCAATGCCAAAAATGACAACAAAACAAACATCACATAAATTAATATAAAATTGCAACAAAAAAAAATCTCGAATCCGGATCTTCACCAAAATCTAATCGATCTGTCCTTGTCACACACGCAACGTGTCCACCAAGTTTCATTCAACTCCATCGATAACATGAGATATCTTGCTCGGACAGACACGGGTGAATCGATAGCCTCTATCCACCTTCGGTGGCGGAGGTAACAAATAACAAACAGTACAACGATGTTTGGACAACAAATGCACGGAGCCCCGTGAATACGACACTGAACACGAATTGGGATCTGGCTCATCAGTGGGATACAAAACATAAACTGTTCAGCCTGGCTGAGCTTTGTGCTCTATGGAGTTCCGTTCCAGTTCCCTCCGCCACTGAAGGTGGATGGAAGTTGTTTTTTCACCCCTATCTGTCTGTCTCTGTCTCTTACTTGTGAAAATCGAAGATTTTTCAAGTAGTTTGGTTGGTCGCGTGTGTTATTCTGTCTGTCTTTGTCTGTTTGCTCTCAATCGCCTACAGGTCACAATTTTAAACCGATCTTTAAATGGTAGAGTTGGTCATAAGCAAGAAGCCGATTGATTTTTGAGGTCAAAAGGTCAACAACTTGGGTCAAATTTCTAAAATCCTCAATTTTCATTTGTACTACAATATAAGACCCGTCGCTTCGCTGATGGAAATGCCAATCTTTGCTGTGATGGCTAATCAATAGGGCAAGAAGAAATAGGATTCCTGGGAGTGTGGGCGATAAGCAGTTTCACCATATGTGGCCATGTAGCCATAAAAAAACTTTTTTGTTTCGTTCCCTGAATCCATGGGGGCTTATAAGGGCAAGATGAGGTCACAGGATGCGGACAAGATGAATACAACCACAAACTCTCAATCACATAAGTGGAAGGAAACACAAAGTCGAGAAAAAGGTGAGCTTGGAGAGGGTTGATGGGGGTGGAAAAGGGCATGGTTATAGATAAGGTCAGAGGTTATGGCTGTTGGTGTGGCTTGCATTCAAAGGACCGAACCTCTTTCAAGTGGAATGACCAATGGAAATGGATAGCTAAGTTTGTTTGACTATCGTTCTGGAGTGGGACTGAGATTTTCCAGGATTGAAAGACTTGTTCCATTTGTCATACCACAGATTTATCAGTGATGCAGATGCTGTCTGCCTATCAGTGGTGGGGGGGGGGGGGGGGGGGGGGCGTTCTATCTGACACATTGTGGCTTCATCCGTAATAAGGAAGTTAGGTTAGCAGCGCATCTGAGGTCATTTCTGTACGATGGACTAGACTGGCCCAAGGTGCTGCGTTGAAGCATTCCAAAGGAGTGAAAGGAGAGGAGAGGAGAATGTTTCTATCAACTGCAACACATCGACTGCATGAGTTTAGGAAATGGAGGAATCCATGTACGAAGGCGGCCTTTCATGCCACAGGCAGCTGGCTTGACAAGCGGAGCAGGATGTCAGGCTGTCTGCAAGTATGCTGCTGTAAGTGTCGAGCGAATCGATAGTGCTGGACATCTTAAAAACTTTGAAAGACGAGGTGTAATGCGTTGGTGTTTCCGGTTACCTGCGGCAGCGGAGAGAAGAGCATGGGTGTGACCTACTCTTACCGTCGTCCTTGGCATACAATTTGAATTTCCAGAGTCATTGTTTTAGTCTTAATTTTTTATTTTTTCCCCCCCTTTTTGTGTGTGTCCCGTGCAGCAATGATTCCAAGGACGACTAGACTATGCACAGCGTTCAACAATAGAAGGACAAATGGTTTCTCTGATGGAGTGATAAATGCCTGGAGGGTAGCGATCTTAGTGTTCCTTTGTAATGAAACTGTTTATGGTAATCTTGCTCTTTTGGAATTGCACTCTGATACACTATCTCATTTTGAGACTTGTGGGTTTTTTTTTCTACATCGCCTATCTTCAATTCTCATCGAAAGCAAAGCATTAGAATATTGCTTTTGCCCTTCTAAATGTCTCGAGTGAAAAAGCTTTTGGCAAACTCTCCCATTTTAGCTCGTAGTTGTTGTGACCTGTTAATGTGAAGGTCACACACTCGAGTTCCTGCTCTTTGGTGCCAAGATGATGATTTATTTAGTTTTTACCCTCGCCGGTGGAGAGCTATTGCGTTTGGGTCCATTGGTGTGTTTGTCTGTCAGCCCAGAACATGTGCACATCGACTAATTACGTACTATTGAAATGTGAGTGCGTCTTGATTACGTACCATTGGACCACGAGTATGTCGACAAATTATGTTCTATTAATTTCTATAAAAAATTTAAATGTTGTTTTTAACATCTGCCAAAGTCGACGTCTGCTGTTTACCACTCCCGTCTGAGCATTGGTTGAGATTCCATATTATACGTTATTTGTCCATTGTCGATTGTTTTTGCAATTAAAGTGTTTCTGACATGTGTTTGGTAAATGTAAGGTCTTGCAGACTTTTTTTTTTTTTAAACCGTTTTTACCATTTAATTACCCTGCACACGCCAAGTCAAGTGAAAAGTGGTGTTCAGCAGTTTGTTCCCGTCTGTGTCTGTCTTGTCAATTTATGATCGTCAGTTTAAGGTCGAGGAACAACTTATTTAATTTGAAAGCGATATTTTGAACGCTAATCGGAACATGAACAGGAAGACAAGTTTTCCATTTTACCATATTGTGGCTCTGAATTTGTCCCTTCGGTCACGCATGCGCAAAGAGGACTGAGATAATATTTTTTAGCTTAATTGGACTTTAGTCAGGTGCGCTTATGCGATCGAGCAGTGTCCGTGAGTGAGTCGGTTCTGCAATCACGATTTTAATGAAACTTGGCCAGGAGCTTCATATCTGACGCCTGACTAAGGTGCATGGAGCGCATCAAAATCTGCGCTCATTAAGGGGATCCGCAGGGGGCATTTTTGATCCTCCCCACCCCACTAAACTAGATATTTGTTCTCTTCTCCAAAACTATACACGATTTCAATGAAACTCGACCACAACCTTCATCACCCATGATGTACCAAAGTTTGTTCGCACCATAAAGTAAATTAGGGTCTCAGGGGGTTTGTGTGGGGTGGTTCGAGTGACTTGCTCCTGATCCAGGTGAGCTTCAGGAGAGGCGGTCTTATTTTACTCAACCTGTTGGGTAGACAAACAAAATTGAAATTCATCCCGAACAGGAAACTTACTGTTTTTTTAAGGACGTTATAATGGACAGAAACCGGCACTAATAATTATTGTAACATGTTAGATCGGGTGATGTAATATACTGCGGTAAATGGCAGTAAAACGCAGAATTGATTTATAAACATGGCTTTTACAATGTTTTTATTTCATTTAAATTGAATTATATACTTGAACACTGTAGAACACAAATCGCCTTCTATTCCTTTCACTTCCAAAGCCTTTCTGTTTAGCGGTACTTGGACATGTTAAATAACGATGGTGTATAAGACTGCCTCAGTCATGCTAAACTTCTCATTTTTTGAAACGATTTTAAAAATCATTATTTCAGGCCAAATAATAATAACTAAAAAAATACCAGTTGATTGTCCAGATTAAAAAAATAAAAAAATAAAATTACAGGGGTCATGTACCAGACATGGCGGTTTTCTACCCCTAAACCAATGTACTATAATATTTTTTTCCCCACCATTGAGGGCCAAAACCGATATATAGCACAATATCTTAAATGTGTATTGGGCCAGATATGTTCTCGTGGATCAGGCATTGTGTGGCAGAGGTATGCACTCTACTGAGTGCACTTCTAGTTCTATATAGATCTACAGTAAACATTTAATGCACAGATTTACATATATGGGATGTGGACTCACCTGCGCTCCTTGGTCCAACTCGGTAGAAGTTGTAAAAACTCAGCATCGACATCTATACTATAATGGAGCTCAGTGTTTGTTATCTCCTAGATGAAGCGGTCAACGGTTCACGAACTCAGCTACATTGCAGTTGGTATAAATGACTCTGGATCGCTCTACTTTCTAGCTCGCTATCATAAGCAAATGAGCAAAAAATTAGGGGGGGGGGGTTAAAGAGTGAAGCCGAGCCGCCAAGTGTTAGCTATACAGCCCGAGGTACACACCAAACATGATTGATCCAGTGCTATCACACAACCACCACGGAACAGACCACCACACCAACCACCACCTCTGCCACCCGTCCATGGGACGGAAAATGAACGATTCAAAGAATGGGGTAAGAGTCGTGCACGAAGATATGGATTTTTAAGTGGTGCAAACCGCTTCAATATTCGGTGTTCTTCCTTCCATCCATCCATCCATCAAAAATGGAGAAGAACCTTTCTCACCCACTGTTTCGTTCATTAATATTTTTTGTTGTTTTAGTTTTTCTTGTGTTTAGATTTTTGTGGTAATGCTTAGTTTGCATCAGGACAGGAAGGTCACCCCGCCTGTTGGGTAAGTAACCGTCAGTCCCCCCACGGTGCTACTTTTTAAGCGGTGCAGCCACTTCACTGCACAACTTCCTTCGGCCACGGGTGTTTTTTTTATTTTTAAATTATTGTTATATTTTTTATTATTATTTTTGTTATTATTATTATTTTAGATGTTTGACAAAATAACAAATAAAAAAAGGAGGCAGGGTCAAAAAAGAAAGAGGACGGGTTCGATCAACTGGTATTTTTTAAAAATTATTATTTGGCCTTAAATCAAAATTGAAGTACATACAACACTTGAACACTGCACTTGGTAATGTGTTCTGTGAACTCTCTAGTTCTTGTAGAATTAATTCACCCCTATCACCCTCTGTTTGAAAGTGAATTGGTTAAAAAAAAATGAAAGGACACATGATGAGGGCGCTATTGATATCTGCAGGTATGTGTTTGTGGTAATGCCTTTTAAACACCTGTAGGGTGTTAGAATGTGAGTTTATAATTACCTCCGCCACTGATGGTGGACGGAGGTTCATGTTTGTTTGTTTGTCTTTGTTTGTTTGCACGATATCTCAAAAAGTTCTGGACGGATTCGGAAGCAACATGGACGGGTGGTTGGGTGTGTGACGAGGACAAATGTATTCAATTTTGGTGAAGATCTGAATCTGGATTATGAAAATTATTTTTATTCATTTTGATTTTTTAAAAGTGATTCTTCACCATTGAGAGATGGGGCCAAAATGATCTATTGTATGGCATGGTATTTCGAAATCATATTGGGCCCGATATGTTCCGCTGGATCAGGCATTGTGTGGCTGAGATGCCGGAGGAATGCGCTGTATTGAGTGCCCTTCTAGTTCTTCGCTATATTCGTGTGAATTATTGTCCACAATGAAGGTGTTTAGTTGTGGTAAGTGGATATTTGGTGCAGACAAATTCTTTAGGTTTGAGGCCTGCTGATTGTGCTTGTCCTCCAAAGGTAAATGCTTGCGAGTCCAATGAGATCTTTTGAACCAGTTGTATCCAATTGATTCCTGGCTGTTATTCCTCTCTTCTCCATTCCAGTGTAATTTTGATGTCTGACAATGGCATTCTATTCTCATGATATTTCAAAGGATCTGGGGAGGCAAATTGGAAATTTTGTGTTATGGGTTCATGGAAATAACAGATGCCGACTGAGGAATATTGAAAACCGTGAGTCCAAGTAATTCCCTGATAATTTGGTTCTACTGCAGTGAGGAGTGAGGGGTGGGGGTGGGTGTAAGAGATGGCGGGGGGGGGGGGGGTGGCACAACATGGTGCCCAGATGGCTTTTTGTACGGCGAAGTGTAACATGTGTGCCAAATTAAAGGATGCCCTTTAATTTCTGCTTGCTCTTGATGCTGGCATGACATTAATCGCATTCTTGGATTTGATTCATTAAGTTTTCTACATAGT
The DNA here is from genome assembly GCA_035128595.1 of Eptatretus atami. Lineage (NCBI taxonomy): Eukaryota > Metazoa > Chordata > Myxini > Myxiniformes > Myxinidae > Eptatretus > Eptatretus atami. Next base: position 25,662,462 of record CM068953.1, on the reverse strand, counting down.
TTGTGTCTTATTTATTGTTGTCCTTTCCTTTTGTTAACCAAATGTTAATGGGCATTGTGGTTCAAATTGTGATCAGAGAGAATCGACATAAACGTTGCTGCTTTCATCGAGCCTGCAATTGCAAGACTAACATATTCAGTGTTTGTTTTTATTTTGTTTTTATGCCTCCGCTGACCAAGTCGCCAGAGGCATTGTTTTCATGTTGGCCGTGACATCCGTGACAGTTTTGTTTTTTCTTTTTGTTTCTGCGATAACTTAAGAATGGTTGAAGGGATCTCAATCAAACTTAGTGCAAGTATGTATAATGTGAGTGGAGGCATATCTGTTGACGTCTTCGTGACGTCGAAGAGTGCCATTCCAGTTTAAACATTGTGTTCTCTTGAGTGATACCTGCTTATCAAACTGGCATGGTTCCTCATCGCGATGTTTGCATTCTGCAACTGTGTGCGTGCATACCTAGTAGAAGAGCACATCCGATAACATTCTGCCTACCCAGCCAGATAGGATACATCACCGTGCAATTTATGAGAGGAACAGGCATTGTAATGAAAGAAAAATGACCAAAAGTGTGTAAATCGGTTAAAAATTTTGAAAAGGCACAAGTTTTTTTATTTTTCTTTTTTTTATTTAAATTTTAAAATAAATCTCTTGAAGTATTGAAGTATGTATTCTTGTCGACTGAGTCGAATCACCATGTTTGAAACAGTATGATTGGAGCATGACCAAATGAAAGGTTTCAGCAAAGTAAAGAGGGTGGATTCTACTTCTGAATCTGACAAATTTAAGGGTTTTAAAATTATTATTCCTTCAATGTGAATGATTCAAATGTTTGATTTTTGACTTTTTTCCACATTCATTATTTATTTTTATATATATATATATTTTTTAGACGAAACCCATTTTAAGGGCATGTGTTGAGCTCAGCATTTTAAGCATCTGTCACCATTTCTCCATTTATGCTTCATCAGTAAGAAATAATTACCCCATGCCTTTTGGGAAAAAAAAAAAAAAAGAACCGGAGAGGGGGTGATGGGTATTGTAATTGGCTCCATGTCTGTTTGTTTGTCACCCTATCTTCCTCTAAACTGTTGGGCAGAAATTCACCAAACTTGGTAGTTATGATCACCACATGGGAAGAATATACTGTATATGAGCAGTCATTTTTGCCACCACCACCTGGGGTGTGGTCACAAGGTCAAATACCCCGAAAAATGCAATTACTGGCACATTTTTAATCAATTTTAGCTTATCTTGAATTTATATTCCAGATAAGGCATTGATTGTCCTGTCCTGCTCGTCCGTCCGTCCATCTCCTTGTCTCCTTTTTCGACTTGTCCGGCTGAAATTTTGCAGCAACATTCCTCTCCTGACTGGTAACAGGAATTGCATAGCTCGTTCTGGTCTGATGACCTTAAAATAGGTCAAAATGGCCAACTTAATATATTTCATCAAAAGTCATCTTCTCCAGACCAACCAGTCAGAATGCTACCAAATTTGGATTACAACATGAGGACCTGATGTGAAGTTTTGGAGGCCATGCGGAATAAATCAAATCAAATCAATCAATCAAAAACAACGTTTACAGTCAACCCCCGCTTCATCGCGGTTCACCTATCGCGCCCCCGGTTCATCGCGGGTTTTCCCTGGAACGTAACTAATTTTTTCTGCGGATTCCCCGGTACATCGGCGGTAATAATATATAAAATATAAATATATTAAGCAATAAATTATAACGCGTGGTGCTCGACAGTTACACAACGCACGAGACAAAGTTTCGCTTGTGAACTTCGAATATTTTCTACGTTTTTTCTCCAAGCCCCACGATGCTGCCCAAACGCCTGCACCTTCTAAGGCTTCTTGGCAAGGAACCGAAGCGCCAGAGGAAGGTCCTGGACGCTCCAGGAGAAGGTTAAGGTAAAGGTGCTCGATATATGCTTCGGAAGAAAAAGGTTTTCCGCCGTTGGACGAGCACTGCTCATACCACAGCACCTCAAAACGACCAGACCAGACTAGTCGATCTCCGGCACCTCAACCAATCATGCCAAACCGACCAGACCAGACGAGTCGATTTTTTGGGGAGGCTGTCATTCATCGCCAGATTTTTCACTTAGCACGGGGAGGTTTGGAAACGATAACCCCGCACGAGAAACGGGGGATTACTGTATTTCCTTCAAGAAGAGCAACAGGTGTGAAGAAGAAAACATTTAAGTAACTGAAGGAGGCTGAATCCCAAAAGGCAAGCTTGTAGCGGGAAAGCCCTTACACACAGATAAAATTCGGAAAAAACAAATGATGAAATCATATCAAACTACATGCTTGATTGCGTATAATCATATCAAATGTATAAATAAATGATGGGGAAAGGGGGGTGGGGGGGGGGGGTCATGGGCAAGCAATTCTCTTGATGAAAGAGTAGATCAATAAATCAATGGAAAGCACCAGTATAAACATTTAACAGACAAATATTCAATAGATTTCTCAAATAACCTACTAACAATATCGCGAGAGAAAATATTGCTCACGTTTTAATGAGAAATTGTTCAAAGATGGGGATTTATAAATACTATCTGGCAATTCATTCCATAGTTTAGGACCAGAGCAACGAATATTATGTTGAAAATCAAGGGTTATACGTTTCAGAAAATGTATATCAGTGATGAATCTGGTGTTCTTATGAATTTAATCATTAAATTAAAAAAGATCACAAAATTTAGAAGGAAGTCATCTTAATGCATTTATACATGAAAATACTTTGCTGATGTGATGTGACATCACACAATTTCTGAAGATTTAAATGATGAAATAATTGGTTTGTACTAGTTATTGGGGGTTCGCTAACAATGATTTGAATGATTTTTTTTCTGCAATATTACCAGTTTATTTAGATGTGATTGAAATGCATTTCCCCAGACTAAATTACAATATGACAGATGGAAGTACAAGTGAACAATAAAGCAATCTAAGTTGTATTTGGGAGCAAATGGTTCAATCTAGAGATTATACCAATATATTTTTTTGCAACTTTATTTGCATTTTCCTGACTGATATTTCCATGAAAGTTTAGAATCAATATATAGCCTGAGAAACTTGGCCTCTTCAACTCTCAAAATTGAATGGGAATTAATATGGACATTAGCAGTAGTCAAATCAGTACATTTTAATTTTTTTATGACGGACAACATAATTACATTTGTTTGAGTTGGCAGACAAAATATTAGCTTTAAACTAATCACATATTTTTAATAGATTCTCATTTACAACAAAAAACAAAGAATCAATTTTTGTCACAATCCAAAATATTTGTCTCATCGGCATATAAGAGAAAAGGAAGCAATTCGGTAGATTTGTGAATGTCATTAACATACAAATTAAACAATAATGGACCGAGTAAAGAACCTTGGGGAACACCACAGGTAACTCGCTTAAACTCTGACAAAGAGGATTTATAGCTCATACATTGAGAACGATTGCTAAGGTAACTAGAAAGCCAGTCATGTGCAACACCACTGATTCCATAGTAGTATAACTTGGATATCAATAGTTGACTAGCATAACCCGCGCTCTGCGCGACATGTTGGGGTGGGTGTGTTTGAGAAAAGAACTGATGCAGAGTATCAGTAGTAATTTTACTTTAATGCAGTAAGTGGAATACGATTTCACTGTTTCAGAACCATTTTATTTACTTTTTTTTGTACCATGCACCTCATATGGTCTTTGAGATAATGTAAGCCGAATATCACGTTACTCGAGCGCAGAACAAAGTCGAAGATAGCGCGACACGAAACCACAAACTCGGAAATAATATATAAGATGATTAATAGTGTCAAAAGTTTTACATAAGTCAACAAAAACACCTATGGCATGAGAATTATTTTCAAATGCATCGATTATTCTATTGGTCAGATCAGTTAATGCCAAAGGTGTTGAGTAACCTTTACGAAATCCATACTGGGAAATAGTAGTCTTTGCTTATATAGTTATTCAAATTCCTTGACAATTCTCTCCAGTATTTTGGAAAAGATTGGAAGAAGTGATATGGGCCTGTAATTTGTCAATTCTCCTTTGTCCCCACTTTTGAAAACCGGTGTAACTGTTGTGAGTTAAAATTTGCCAGGGAAAATGCCTTTATTTAAAGATAAGTTGAAAATAAGGCGTCACGGCTTACTAATGTGCACATTAACTAATTTAATTACTTTCGGACTCTGCTCATCCAAACCAGGGGCCTTACTATTTTTAAATGAGCAAACAATATCACAGACTTCTATTCCACTTCAGTTGTGGGATAAAAATAGAGAATTCAAATAACAGTGAAAATCAACTTGACTTGGTGGAATTGAGCTATCTAGTGAAGGA
>CM068953.1:25641774-25656376 GCA_035128595.1 Eptatretus atami | reverse complement strand
TTATGTTAAATTTATGTTTTCCTCAATGTTTTTGTAAGAAGTACATGTATGATGTTCTTTGGAAATATCCTAGTCTGAAATATGTTCCATGAGATATGCCTTGTACATTAACAAATTCAAATATATGTATGTGTGTATATATGTATGATTATATATATATATAATATATATATATATATATATATATATATATATATTGTTACGATACCCGGCGTAGGGCGTGCGCCTGTAATCCGGCTACTCGGAGGCTTGGGTTGGAGGATTGCTTGATGACGGGAGCTCTGCGCTGGTCGCGCTATGAGAGGGTGTAGGGCAGCCCGGAATCATGGTGAAACCCAATCCTTATCCCTGTGTCGTAAGAGGCGACAGGGTTGCGTCAGGAAGGGCATCCGGCGTAAACCTATGCCAAATCACGTATGCGGATCATAACGGATGATCCGCTGTGGCGACCCCTAACGGGAGCAAGCCGAAAGACGAACAACAACAAGGAAAGTGACCCCAAGGAATCCAAATATGTCGTCAAAATTTGTATATGATGTCATATATTGTCCAGAAATGACGTCATAGGCATCATATTATGACGTCATAGGTGTCAAACAATATCAAATCAAATTCAAAAGAGTTTATTTTCCCTTATCATATAGTATACATCGGGATTGACAAATAAACTATGCAACACAACATGGAACACAACAAAACCCCTCCCCCCCAATCAGGGTAACCTACACAGCACATTTCACCTAGGTAAATGGACTCAACGGCAGAAGTGACTCTTTGTTCAGGTGATCATGAGTGTATCTGTACAATACATCAGATTTATGCGGCTATTGTTACACTGTGGGCATGACTGATTTCATTTTGCATGCTTTGTGTATGACTGCTGTAGAGTGTACTGTGTGTTATGGGTTTGGTTCAGATTGTTTGTGTGGGGTATATAGACGTCGTATGTACGCGCATAGCATTACGTAAACTACTTGAACTGATTTTCGTGGAATTTAGCATAGCTTTGACATATCCTAAAACTAATTTTCCATCCACAGGGCGACATCTACACATGGATGACACAAAGTGTGGCATGTGCGAGGAACAGCTTGATGATGGCCGACAAACGTTTACTTTTGACAGAGAAGGGTGCCATAGTGTGAGGGAAGCTGCAAAATCAAGAGGAGTTGCCATCAACGTGATGGTGCGGCAGAGTTCCACTCTGAATGCAGACTAGACTTTTGCAACAAGACATCTATACAGTTTTCGTTAAAACGAAAGTTTCGGGAGGAGCCAGAGCCGCCAAGTCGCCGTTCTATTGAACCCATATTTAACTTTTTGGAACACTGCTTCCTTTGTGGGATGTCAGCAGACACACTCTGATGATTCTCAGCCTGTTCGACGTGGGACTTCCAAGGTCTATCTTAAAGCATGCGACCAAAGGCCCTCAAACGATCCTTGGGCAGAGAAAGTTCGGGGACGTTTGGCATCTTGCATTGACCTTCACGCGGCAGATGCCATTTACCACATAGTTGTAGTGTAAACTTCAGAAGAGGGAAGCAAATACCACTCCGTTACAGAAGTGACACCAGCAGCATTATTCCCCGACTAAGCGAGGGAGCGCGACAAACATTCAACGACAAGAGGCATTCCTGCAGGTCATCGCTGACCTACAGGAAAATGACTGAACAAACCACAGTCACTGATTTGTTGATGAAATGTCAAAGATATGTGAAGACCCATACTCTCCAATGTATATGCGTGTAAAGTTATTTGAACATTTTGGAGGAGCGCGGTTGTGATCACGAACATAAATGGCAGACCGAACATTGTGACATTCAGGAAAGCTCAAGCGCAGATCCTCCAGGATTTTATGACACTCCTAAAATGGACAATGAAGCTGATGAAGAAGCGAAGAATTATCAAGACTGCAGGTGAACTCATCAATCGGACATTAAAGCGCAGGACACTTCCAAATAACATACCCAGACCCAGTTCAACTTAGGTCCATTGATCTTAACTTGAAATACTTGCCACAATCACTTCAGCTTATTTTGTTGGTCTTTTCCAGGTGCAAATGACCTGAAGGTTGCCACAATAGGCCATTGTATCTGCAAGCTACTCGGCCTCGAACCGTCCTTGCGCCCATCCCATTTGGGCTAGGTGTCCAACTGCACATTTGTATGGTTCTAGATTTTTGATAGACAGTCTTTATGCTCATGCTTATGCTTATGGTATGATGAGGTTTTGCGCTTCTCCAAGTCTGCAGCCAGGTCAAGTGATACGACCTACCCAATAATAGGTCACTTTGGCCACTACATTGCCGACAATGTAGACCCACAACATCCGCACTTAGATGGCCATGGTAATGCCATGGTATGGGAATAGTGGTAGCTTGTACACCAGAGACTAAGTCAGAAGCCAGTACCACGATTCTTAGCCTATCCAGATGATGGGGTTCCAGCAGCTAGATTGGCCATCCATTATTACAACAGGTTTCTTGGGAAAAAGTCGTCATTACTTTCCAGAAACTGCCTGATTTAATTTGTCAACAATCTTACCTCCAACCTAAATCTTCTCTGGAAGATTCCTTGCCCCTTTGTCCAGTAGACCAGGGTGGTCAGGAACGATGCAAGCTATATGCAAGGGTGAACATCCAGGTAAATCATCCGTACACTTCCTTCCGATGATAGACCTTAGACCCACCAACATGTCCTGCGTCTACTCTACATTGCTGTTTGTTGTCGAAGAAAACAGGAAACACACAGTACCATTCCTATTCTGACATTTGATCAACCATTGTGGTTGAAAGCGCGGACGATCATTCATCATGATTGACAAATCTAGCGAACTGAAAGAAAGTAGTCCTCAAGTTAGGAGGTTTTTCACCTCATATGAGTTATCTTGGATCCATTGACACCTCATGAATTCCTCAGGGACTTCGGGAAGCACTTGGAATTAGTTTTTGCGAAAAATGCAGTAGACTACATCCTGAATGGCAAGGCCTATGCTAGGCTATATGGGGCATACACTGATTTATGCAGTCTCTGAATTCTATGATTCTGTGTGAAGCATATGTTTCATGTCCCACGAAACGAAGTCAAATATTTTGATAACATTGGAGTGGAAAGAGTGATGTGGCACCCAGATCTCAAAGATGCAGGTCAGCTATACGATGGTCTAACTTGCGGATTGATATTTCAAGCGAAAGAAAGCATTGAGTCGTGACGTCTTGAAGAGAATAAGCCAGGTCCTGCAGAAACACACGTCAAGGATCGCTGAGTTACCGATGGGCCAACTGTGCTACAGTACATGTCGATGGTCGAGCTAACTTCTCCGTTTCTGAAGGCAAGAAGGGAACAGTGCGATTTTTGACCTACAACTTGTCCTCACTGCGGAAGATGTTGCCACCTTGCTGCCGCAGGACATTTCGCACTACACGAAGTCCGGCCTTGTTTACCTGACAGACTATTGCTCAATCTTGGAGAATGACTAGCCCGCGATGTTCACCATCAGTCCGCTCTGGAAAAAATTTGGTCAATTCGAAGAACTGACAGGTTCTGGGCGGGTCTCTCTACTGACCTTGTAAGTTGAACAAGTCTAAAGCGGACTTCTGAAGTCAACTGCGTGGATTGACCCGTGGTCGTGGTCATGGAGGAACTCAGAGGACCACGATGGTGTTAGGCTGTGCTATGGCATCGATAAATTTGAGACAGTGCAAATCCTAACAGGGACCCATTTTGCACCAGCGAGCGCACAACAGAGATGTCGTCGTCGGAAAAAGCCCCGGGACTGCAAGACCCCGACACAATCTTCAAAATTCCTTCAAGACCGAAATCCACTTGTCAGTCAGACAACTCAGACATTGCAACCTGGAGTCGTCGCACACAGTTCAGCAACCCACTTAAAGCAGAAGTTGGTTCAGCTATTCTACAAGAAGAGGTTCTGGCCAGAATATGTTCGAGTATTCATTTAAGAAGGCAACACCGCCAAAATAATGGGTCAGAAGGTGGCTCTGCAGGGCAATTGAACCATTGCTGTACCAAGTTGATCCACAACTGCTGTTCCAGCGCCTGCTCCTTTGTTGACTGACTAGCCTTGACCAAACAGAGATTTGAAGGGCTGTTCAAGCAACGAACTCTCAAGTATCCTGGTCCTTGTTTGATTGTCCCACGGGTTATGCGAGAAGCAATAAGCAAATTGCCGACGCACTGGAGAGCTGTGCACAACAGCGTTTGGAGGAGATGCACCACACGCATCCGCATGAGTACTACTACTCGATGGCGGAATCTCTCCTTTACAGAATACCTTGGAAGAAAGATGACACCTACGAGGAAATATCTGTGATCACCTACTCACCCATACGTCAAAAGCAACTACAAAAAATGCCATTGTAGTATTTGACGGATAACGCCCATGCCTTCCACCAAAGATGTACCCATACAAGGAGAACGAAAGGAAGCTGTTGGACTCCACGAGGTTTCTTTTTCCCCCAAATGCCACCAACTTACAAAAAAGGAACACTTTCTAGCACAATGCTGAGACAAGCGTGCTCTATCACATTGCTGATGGAAAAGATGGGTGAAAAACGGCATCAAAGACCTAAGCGCAGATGGTGATGGCTGATGTCTGATTGTGAAAATGGTGTAAAGGTGTTCCAACGTCTGGGCTCTGTAGAACTGAATAGGAGAAGAATACAGATCTTCGTTGCCACTGTTGTGTTTCTCTTGCGATGATGATTTCAAGGACTTATCTTCAGGTCAGGAACGCAAGTGTGGGGAGAAGGAGGTGAAGAGGAGAGTCTGGGACATTGTTTGGCCTCAAGAAGCAGTTGGGGAAAGAAATTGTGTAGTCTCTTGCCAGTTGATCCATGCCATTGCTGGATGCGACACCAACTCCAGGTATTTGGATAGGGAAAGGAGCGCCCGTGAAGAAATCCCCAAAATCCATCATGAGTTTACAGTCACAAATTCTAAAGTTGGCTCAAGAAGGGTTGGGGTTAGAGGACGTTAGATAAAGCAGGAGAGAGCGCTCTTGTCTTTATATGTGGTGGAAAGATGGAAGAAGCCTGGAATGACCTGAGAGCAGGGAAGTTCTCGAAAAGGTGGCTACCAGTGCTCGCAGTGTCCAATACATGACGCTTACTCCCAACATCCAACCCGCAGCAAGATATCACTCACAGAGGGTTACTATCAAGCCCAGGTTTGGAATGGGGAAAGAAGAACTGAATCCAACGGATTGGGAGAGGCATTTGTCAGATTGGTCAATGCAGGCCCAAGGGCCAAGATGGGACTTTGCCCTTCCCTGACCGGAATATCTGTTGAAAATAATCCGGTGCCATGCAAGGGTGATTGTGCACACCTACGTTTGCAGCTGTCGAAAAATGGCTTAGAGTGTTCACCATCATGCACGGGATGCAAAGGACCATCATGCACTACAAAGGGGATGTTCCACCGATATTGATTCAGCCTAAGTAAACCTCATCATGTGAAAAAGCCAGGACATGTATAGGACAGACTCTGTGGAGGTATACATTTGAGAATTTGTTAATGTAAGGCATATCTCATGAACATATTTCATGACCTAGGGATATTCCAAAACATCAAATACATGTACTTCTTACAAAAACATTTGAGGAAAACATAAAAATTTAACATAAACTTTTATCAATGACATCATCAATGACGTCATTCTTCTGACATATTGACATCATATTACAAATTTTTGACGACATATTGGATTCCTTGGGGTCACTTTCCTATCTGCTAATTACATTTGTGGGTGTCTAAACGCACCGTTTTAGAGATATCAGCCCCCCAAGCTGCTCAATGGCGGCCATTTTGAATTTATGCAAATTAGGGGCACTGTCCGTGCGTCCTAATTTGTCCTATTTTATTGGGGACATATTCAGAGTGACCCCCTGAACAAGATCCAGCAATAAAAAAACATTGCAATTTTGTTTTCAGTTTAGTGTAATTCTACTGGACTATAAGGAAACAGGATACGTGTTAAGCTTATTGGAGTTAGTTCGTCGAAGAAGGTTTGAAAACCCCGGTGATTCCACAACTTTGGAAAATGACCTCGTGAAACTTTAAGGTTCAAAGGTCAAGGATTATGACCTTTGGTGCAAAAACTTACCTCTGGAACAATTTCCAGGACAAGTTATAATGTCATATAGGCGGAAATTGGCATTTCGCACTCCTCGGATTTATCTCATTACTTTGATGAAATCAGCGTTAAAAACAAACTTGAAGGGGTGCACGGGCAAGGTTTGTTCGAGATAGAGCAAAATGGTTTCAAGACTTTTAGTGGGGAATGTCCTCAAAAGATTTATGCTTAAAAAATATTGTTCATCCTAGCTCTCAAGTTTGGGCGGTCGTATGATTTTTATTGTCAAATTTCGCAATTTTCTAAGTTCGTGACCTTTGACCTTTGGGCGAAAATGAAAACGGATGGCTCCGTGGGCTATTGCAGGTTGCCATTGGGCTAACAAATTACCGAAACCCCTGCAGATCGACAAACCCCCTCGGAGAAGATGCAAATTGAAATTGGGCTACCCCTAAAAAACTGTTTTTGGGGCGTGGCTCCGCCCCATAATGGGCGCAGTACGCCCGATTTCTCAGGAAAACACACTAAGGATCATGATAAAACCTTCCCACCCAATTTTATCAGGATCGGATCAAAACCACGGAGCTATGCTCGTGGACAGAAGACAGGACAGACAGACAGCAACACAATTAACGAATTATAGTGGTCACTACTGACTTGTGAACCAATAATTTACCCTCGGCCAAAGGATTCGAGAGGGTATTCGCATTTAGGTCCATTTGTTTGTCCGACAGAACTTTACGTGTTTTTTCTCCGCAACCGCTCGTCAGATTGAGACAAAATTTTCACCATTGGGTGCGACTACTTCATGTGGATGTTTGAATTGATTAATTGTGATGTCATAGGTCCACGATGGTGTGCACCATGTTGGAAACACTGAAAAACTTGGATCTCCATCTTCTGAAAACCGCAAACGGTAAATTTTAACTTGGCACATGCAAGTACTCCTCATGGGGGAATGAGTGATTTATTTATGACATCAAGGTGCCCTTCGTTTATGACATCATAATTGCATATGCAGAACGCCATATGCTCAGTATGAAAGCAATTACAAATGCATATGTAAATGCATTCAGTATTGAAAATTTTTTGCAGGTCATCTGGGGATAAAATGGTTCACAGAAAAAAAAAATTCATGACATCATCGGTGATTCAGCAGTCATATTGTTTTAAAAAAAATAAAAAATTAAAAAAACCTCCAAAAATCTTCCTGAAATGGCTGAAAAAGATCGAGGCAAAACTTTACCCATTTCGACCGGCCTATCATAGAACAAAAGTCACCACATGACGTCATAGGTCACATGGTTTGGCACATTATGGATTGTACCTGAAAAACCTATTAAAATACACCACCAAAGAGAAGTTCCTGGTGAGGGTTTGCAATTTCAATTGCTCTTTTTTCTTTTGTGACGAGACAAGTAAAACGAAATACTACAAAGAGAAGTTCTCCCAGTACAATTCGAAATTATATGAAGGAAACCTGGTCTATAATTTAATTCATTAATTAACCAAAAAGAAACATGAATGAAGATTTGAATACCAAATGAATTGTAACGTGTGAAATATACTATAATTACTGAAATATTTCTGGTGCCTTCAAAATGAGTTTTTTTTTTTTTTTTTTTTACTGAATAGGTCCTTCACTAGATAGCTCAATTCCACCAAGTCAAGTTAGTTTTCACTGTTATTTGAATTTCTCTATTTTTTATCCCACCCAACTGAAGTGGAATAGAAGTCTGTGATATTGTTTGCTCATTTAAAATAGTAAGGCCCCTGTTTGGTATGAGCAGAGTCCGAAAGTAATTAAATTAGTTAATGTCCACATAGTAAGCCTGACGCCTTATTTTTCAACTTATCTTTAAATAAAGGCATTTCCCTGGCAAATTTTAACCCACAACAGTTAACACCGGTTTTTCAAAAGTGGGACAAAAGGAGAATTGCAAATTACAGGCCCATATCCACTTCTTCCAATCTTTCCAAAATTACTGGAGAGGATTGTCAAGGAATTCTGAATTAACTATATAAGCAAAGAGGGTCTTACTATTTCCCAGTATGGATTTCGTAAGGTTACTCAACACCTTTGGCATTAACTGATCTGACCAATAGAATAATCGATGCATTTTAAATAATTCTTCATGTCCATAGGTGTTTTGTTGACTTATGTAAAACTTTGGACACTGAATCATCTTATATATTATTCCGGTTTTGTGTTGCGTGTTCGCGCTATCTTCGACTTTGTTCTGCGCTCGAGTAACTGATTATTCGGCCTTTACATTATCTCAAAGACCATTATGAGGTTGCATGTCAAAAAAAAGTAATTAAAATGTTTGAACAGTGAAATCGTTATTCCACTTACTGCATTAAAGTTTAAAATTACTACTGATTACTTCTGCATCAGTTCTTTTTCTCAAACACACCCACCCCCAACATGTCGCGCAGAAGCGCGGGTTTATGCTTAGTTCAACTATTGATATCCAAGTTATATACTATGGAATCAGTGGCGGTGTTGCACATGACTGGCTTTCTATTACCTTTAGCAATCGTTTCTCAATGTTATGAGCTTATAAATCTCTTTTGTCAGAGTTTAAGCAGTTACCTTGTGGTTCCCAAGGTTCTTACTCGTCCATTATTGGTTATTTGTATGTTAATGACATCACAAAATCACCGATGCTCCTTTTCTCTTATATGCCGATGAGAACAATATTTTGGATTGTGACAAAAATTGATTCTTTGTTTTTGTTGATAATGAGAAAATCTATTAAAAATATGTGATTAGTTTTAAAGCTAATATGTCTGCCAACTCAAAACAAAATGTAATTATGTTGTCGTCATAAAAAATTATAAAATGTTACTGATTTGACTACTGCTAATGTCCATTATTAATTCCATTCAATTTTTGAGAGTTGAAGACGGCCAAGTTTCTCAGGCTATATATTTGATTCTAAACTTTCATGGAAATATCAGTCAGGAAAAATGCAAATTTAAAGTTGCAAAAAAATATATTGGTATAATCTCTAGATTGAACCATTTGCTCCAAATTACAACTTAGATGCTTTTATTGTTCACTTGTACTTCCATCTGTCTTTTGTAATTAGTCTGCGGGGAAAATGCATTTCAATCACATCTAAATTAAACTCGGTTAAATTGGCAAGAAAAAAAAATCATTCAAATCATTTGTTAGCGACCCCAATAACTAGTACAAACCAATTATCATCATTTAAATCTTTCAGAAATTTGTGTATGTCACATCACATCAGCAAAGTATTTTCAGTAAAAATGCATTAAGATGACTTCCTTTTTAAATTTTTGTTGATTCTTTTTTAATTTATGATTAAAATTTCATAAGACACCAGATTCATTCACTGATATTAACTTTTCTGAACGTATAACCCTTTTGATTTTCAACATAATATCGTTTGCTCTGGCCTAAACATTGAATTGAATTGCCAGATTAGTTATTATTAAAATCCCCATCTTTGACATTTCTCATAAACGTGAGCAATATTTCTCTCGCGATATTGTTAGTAGGTTATTTGAGAAATCATTGAAATATTTTGTCTGTTAAATGTTTATACTGTGCTTCCATTGATTTTATTGATCTACCTTTCATCAAGAGGAATTTGCTTGCCCATGACCCCCCCCCCCACCCCCTTTTCCCCATCATTTATTTATACATTTGATATGATTATCGCAATCAGCATGTAGTTTTGATATGATTTCATCATTTGTTTTTTCGAATTTTATCTGTGTGTAGGGCTTTTCCCGCTTACAAAGCTTTGCCTTTTGGGATTCAGCTTCCTTCAGTTACTTAAATGTTTTCTTCTTCACACCTGTTGCTTCTTCTTTGAAGGAAAATACAGTAATCCCCCGTTTCTCGTTGGGGTTTACGTTCCAAACCTCCCCTTTGCTTAAGTGAAATTGCGGATGAATGACACCTCCCCAAAAAATCGGCTCGATCTGTCTGGTCGGTTGGCAGTTGATTGGGTTTGAGGTGCCGGAGGATCGACTAAGTCGTCTGGTCCGTTTTGAGGTGCTGTATGAGCAGTGCTCGTCCACGGCGGGCAAAACCTTTTTCCTTCCCCGAAGCATATATCGAAGCACCTTTACCTTAACCTTCTCCTGGAGCGTCCAGGACCTTCCTCTGGCGCTTTCGGTTTCCTTGCCAGAAGCCTTAGAAGGTTGCAGGGCGTTTGGGCAGCATCGTGGGGGCTTGGAGAAAAACGTAGAAAATATTCGAAGTCACAAAGCGAAACTTTGTCTCGTGCGTTTGTGTAACTGGTCGAGCACCACGCGTTAAATTTATTGCTTAAATAATTTATATTTTATACTTATTATTACCGCCGATGTACCGGAGGGAATCCGCCAGAAAAAATTTAGTACGTTCCAGGGAAAACCCGCGATGAACCGGGGGCGCGATAGGTGAACCGCGATGAAGCGGGTTGACTGTAAACGTTGTTTTTTGATTGATTTGTTTTGATTTTGATTTATTCCGATGGCCTCCAAACTTCACATCAGGTCTCCTCATGTTGTATCCAAATTTGGAGCATTTCTGACTGGTTTCGGTCTGGAGAAGATGACTTTGATGAAATATAATTAAGTTTGGCCATTTTGACCTATTTAAGGTCATCAAGACCAGAACGAGCTATGCAATTCCTGTTACAGTCAGGAGAGGAATGTTGCTGCAAAATTTCAGCCGGACAAGTCGAAAAAGAGACCAAGAGATGGACGTACGGACGAGCGAGGACAGGACAATCAACCTTATCTGGAATATAAATTCAAGATTAAGCTAAAATTGGATTAAAAAATGTGCCAGTAATTGCATTTTTCGGGGTATTTACCTTGTGACCACACCCCAGTCGGGGTGGCAAAAATGACTGCTCATATACAGTATATTTTCTTCCATGTGCGTGATTCATTAACTACCAAGTTTTTGGTGAATTTCTGCCCCAACAGTTTAGAGGAAGATAGCAAGGTGACAAACAAACCAAGACATGGAGCCAATTTACAATACCAATCACCCCCTCTCCGGCTTCTTTTTTTTTTCCAAAAGCATGGGGATTAATTATTCTTACTGATTGAAGCATAAATGGAGAAATGTGTGACAGATGCTTAAAATGCTGAGCTCACACAATGCCCTTATAAATGGTTTTCGTCTGAAAAAAAAATATATATAATATAAAAATAAATAATGAATGTGGAAAAAAAGTTCAAAAATCAAACATTTGGAATCTTCACATGATAGGAATAATAATTTTAAAACCCTAAATTTGTCAGATTAGAAGTAGAATCCACCCTCTTTACTTTGCTGAAACCTTTCATTTGGTCATGCTCCATCATACTGTTTTCAACATGGTGAATCGACTCAGTCCGACAAGAATACATACTTCAATAGATTTATTTTTAAAATTTAAATTAAAAAAAAAGAAAAAATAAAAAAACTTGTGCCTTTTTTTTCAAAAATTTTTAACCGATTTAACCACTTTTTTGGTCATTTTTCTTTCATTTCAATGCCTTGTTCCTCTCATTAAATTGCACCGTGATGTATCCTATCTGGCTGGGTAGGCAGAATGTTATCGGATGTGCTCTTCTACTAGGTATGGCACGCAACAGTTGCAGAATGACATCGCGATGAGGAACCATGCCGTTTGATAAGCAAGGTATCATCGAAGAGAAACCACCAAATGTTTAAACTTGAATGGCACTCTTCTACGTCACGAAGACGTTCAACAGATATGCCTCCATCACATTATACATACTTGCACTAAGATTTGATTGAATCCCTTCAACCATCTTAATTATCCGCAGAAACAAAAGAAAAACAAACTGTCACGGATGTCGCCACGGCCAACATGAAAACAATGCCTCTGGCGACTTGTCAGCGGAGAGGCATAAAAACAAATAAAAACAAAACTGAATATGTTAGTCTTTGCAATTGCAGGCTCGATTGAAAGCAGCAACGTTTATGTCGATTTCTCTCTGATCACAATTTGAACCAAAATGCCCATTAACATTTGGTTAACAAAAGAAACGGACAACAATAAATAAGACATCAAACTATGAGAAACTTAATGAATCAAATCCAAGATGCGATAATGTCTGCCAGCTCAGAGCAAGCCCAGAAATTAAAAGGGCATTCTTTTAATTTGGACACCATTGTTACACTTCGCCGTACAAAAAAAGCCATCTGGGCACCATGTTGTGGCCCACCCCCCCCCCCCGCCACTCTACTCTACCCCACCCCCACCCTCACTCCTCACTGCAGTAGAAACTCAAAATTATCAGGAATACTTGGACTCAACCGTTTTCAATATTCCTCAGTCGGCATCTGTTATTTCCATGACCCCATAACACAAAAATTCCCAATTTGCCTCCCAGATCCTTTTGAAATATCATAGATAGAATGCCATGTCGACATTCAAACATTACACTGGAATGGACGAAGAGAGGGAATAACAGCCAGGAATCAATTGGATACAACTGCGTTCAAAAGTCTCATTGGACTCGCAAGAGCATTTTACCTTTGGAGGACAAGCACAATTCAGCAGGCCTCAACCTAAGAATTTGTCTGCCCACCAAATATCCACTTACCACCAACTCAACACCTTCGTGGACAATAATTCACACGAATTTATAGCGAAGAACTAGAAGGGCACTCAATACAGCCATTCCTCCGCATCTCAGCCACCACATGCCTGATCAAAGCGGAACATATCGGGCCCATATGATTTCGAAAATACCATGCCATACAATAGATCATTTTGGCCCATCTCTCAATGGTGAAGAATCACTTTAAAAAATCCAAAAATGAATAAAAATAATTTTCATAATCCAGATTTTCAGATCTTCACCAAAATTGAATACATTCTGTCTCGTCACACACCAACCACCCGTCCATGTTGTGCTTCCAACCGTCCAGAAAACTTTTTTGAGATATCGTGCAAACAAACAAAGACAAAACAAACAAACATAACCTCCGTCCACCATCAGTGGCGGAGGTACATATAAACTTCACATTTCTAAAACACCCTACAGTTTGTGTTAAAAGGCATTACCACAAACACCATACCTGCAGATATTCAATAGCCGCCCTCATCTATGTGTCCTTTCATTTTTTTTTTAACCAATTCACTTTCAAACAGAGGGGGAGAGGGTGAATTAATTCTACAGAACTTAGAGAGTTTTCACAGAACACATTACAAGTGCATGTGTTCAAGTGTTGTATGCTACTTCAAAAAAAAAAAAAAAAAAAATAATTTTTGATTTAAGCCAATAATTCAATTTTTAAAAAATACCAGTTGAATCGAACCCGTCCTCTTTCTTTTTTGACCCTGCCCCCTTTTTTATTTGTTATTTTGTCAACATCTAAAATTAATAATAAATAACAAATAATAATAAAAAAATATAACAATAATTTAAAATTAAAAAAAACACCCGTGGCGAAGGAAGTTGTGCAGTGAAGTGGCTTGCACCGCTTAAAAAAGCACGCGTGGGGGGACTGACGGTTTACTTACCCAACAGGCGGGTGACCTCCTGTCCGGATGCAAAAACTAAGCATTACTCACAAAAAATCTAAACACAAGAAAAAACTAAAACAACAAAAAAATATTAATGCAACGAAACAGTGGTTGAGAAAGGTTCCTTTTCTCATTTCTTGATGGATGGCATGGAAGGAAGAACATACCGAATATTGAAGCGGTTTGCACCACTTAAAAATCCATATCTTCGTGCACGACTCTTACCCCATCTTTTGATCGTTCATATTTCCGCCCATGGACGGGTGGCAGACGGTGGTGGTTGGTGGTGGTGGTCTGTTTCCGTGGTGTTTGTGTGATAGCACTGGATTCAATCATGTTTGTTGATGTACCTCGGGCTGGTATAGTAACACTGGCGGCCTTCGCTTCAACTCTTTAACCCCCCCCCCCCCTAATTTTGCATCATTTGCTTATGATAGCGAGCTGAGAAAGTTAGAGCCGATCCAGAGTCATTTATTACCAAACTGCAATGTAGCTGATGTTTCGTTTAACCGTGGACGCTTCATCTAGGAGATAACAAACACTGAGCTCCATTTATATATAGAGTCGATGCTGAGTTTTTACAACTTCTTACCGAGTTGGACCAAGGAGCGCAGGTGAGTCCAATCCCATATATGTAAATCTGTGCCTTAAATTTTACGTAGACTATATAGAACTAGAAGTAGCACTCAGTAGGTGCATACCTCTGCCACACAATGCCTGAATCCACGAGAACATATCTGGCCCAATACATTTTAAGATATTGTGCATATATCGGTTTTGGCCCTCAATGGGGGGAAAAAAAAATTATAGTACATTTGGTTTAGGGGTTAGAAAACCGCCGATTGTCTGGTCATACCCCGTAATTTTATTTTTTTATTTTTTTATTTTCTGGACAATCAACGGTATTTTTTTTAGTTATTATTATTTGGCCTGAAATAATGATTTTTAAATCGTTCAAAAATGAGAAGTTTAGCATGACTGAGCAATCCTCTCTCTTG
>CM068953.1:25620982-25635128 GCA_035128595.1 Eptatretus atami | reverse complement strand
TTTAATTCCATTTTAAAAATTTATTTTGAATAAGGCTCACTTGGCTGTGCCTGGACGGGTTTGAGGGTAGAGGAGTAGCGGCTAAAATGTGAATCCTATCCAGGTTCTTCTTGATGACTTCATCTTTGCTTTTTTAGGTCATCTCTACCGAGATGACCTAATAAAGCCGGACGCTAAATGTCCGTACGTCCGTCCGTCCGTACGTCCGTCGTACGTCCGTCAACAATTTTTCTTTCCGATCTTGATGAAACTTAGTATGTGGGTAGAGGTCGATGAGTGTTGCACAACGATATAACTTTTGTCCGGGTTCAAGGTCAGGGACGAGGTCACGAGGTCACGTAAGTTATAAAAATCGCCATTTTCAAAACCTATCTAGTCTGCCATTCTACAAGATATTCGGCAACTGTTTATTGATTATGATAGTAAAAAATATTATCTTGTATCTAACCGGACAGATTTTTGAATTTCCTCCCGTTTGCCGCCACGTAACCTGGAAGATGGTCAAAAACCTCCCGGTACAAAGAAAACTTTTTACTTCCGATCTTGATGAAATTTGGTATGTGGGTAGAGGTCGATGAGTGATACCCACGACATATTTTTTTCCGGATTCGAGGTCAGGGTCAAGGTCACGAGTTCACAAAAGTTGTGAAAGTCGCCATTTTCAACATATCTCGTCTGTCATTTTAGAAGATATCTGGCAACGGTTTAATCGATTATGATAGTAAAAAACATTATAGAGATGACCATCACCCCCACACGGGGGTAATTTTTCTTGTTTGGGTTCCTTCCAATGATTCCTATGCAGGACTGGCACCTATTTGGTCTTCCATTTGATTTGAATTGAATATATTTTCATCGCAATCTAAATTGAATTGAATTTAACAATAGTCGATCAAAGCGGGGCATCTTGGTACATGGTCATCACTGCCAGCAGTTATAAAGTGGTGGTTGAAATTATGACTCTCATTAATTACATAACACACCACCACACAAATGCCACACAAAATACACCACACAAAACATGTCCTGGCGAGGGGCTGCAATGTCTGCTCTTTTTCTTGTCTTTCTAGTTTGATATTTGAATTCTTGTGTTGTCTAGTTGAGCTGTGCCAATGTTGTGATGCATTACTTGTGTTTTGGGGGTTTTGTGTTGTTTAAACTTTTATTAACTCATTTGGAAGCAATTCTGTACTGTAGATTTCTGTACTTGGCGTGGCATTGATTTTCTGATCGATTGGAAGCAAATTTAGCCTTGACTTTTTTTTGGTAAGTTGTGCAAGTGCTGTCAGACGTTTTGATGTCATTTCATTTGGGTTGTTTGATCTGTCGGCGGTTTCGAGGAGGTTGAATTGCGCATACAAAATGATGCTTGAGGCTGTCAACTTGCTCAACTCGCTAAGTTTATTTGGTTACTGACTGGGAAGGGGTGGGGGGGAGGGGAATAGTTGTTGCAATTTGGAAGTAAACCCATGATTATTTAAAAATTTCAACCGCGTTACTGGTGCATGACTGTGATTTGAAACTGGAGTTAATATTATTATTATTATTATTATTTTTTCTAGGCATACTTGAATCATCCTGATGTTGCAGCCACACGGGCCAACAGGGATTACGTCTACAAGCAGGTGCAAGAAGCCATAGCGAGCATCTCGAATGCTGCACAGGCGCCTGCGCAAAGCAGCCGCCCTGCACAGCAAGCCGAGGGTGTCGGAGAACTCGCAGCTGCTCTCAATGATTTTGACGTGAGTTTGCCAACACACCGTCGCTCATCTACGCCGGACTCGGATCCAAACACACTGTCGTCGATGCATTCCGTGTTAAATAGCTGGCCCGTTGTTTCCCCGTCACCTTTACTCTTTTGTCCTTGGTACCCCAATCTTCCAAGAGCCATAATGTTTTTGTACACTCTGTGACGTCCGAACGAACCCAGTAAGAGTTTGCATCTCCCACTGATGCGTTACGTAAAGTTTGGATGCGTTTTGTTGTTGTTTTTCACTGGAAGGGCGTGCGAGTTTTCAAGTCGCACGTGTAAAGATTCGAAATGGAATGATTAAAGTAAATTTGAGGATTTCTCTGGGAGGTGAAATTGCACGCCGTACTTGTCAGCAGTTTGGCTCGTGTGTGCTGGCCGCAAACGGCTGTGGAAGAGCTGCAGTCGTGCACCATAATTTGCTGTACCCATTAGGCCCCTTGTGCGGTGTGCTGCTCATTAAAATGAATTCCATCCGACTAAGAAATGTTTAAATTGCACATTTTCGATGCGGAGTGAAATATATGGCCATTAATCCTCCACCCCTCTACGTTCTCCAAATATCCCGTCATCGTCGTATTTGTTTGTCTCATTACGAAGAGCACGTCGATTTTGAATTGCCATTAGCCGGAGGTTGTTTGGTATCGTCCCAAATGTAACCTTATCTCTTTGACTTGCCCAGAGAATTTGCTTTCCCGCCATTGGCTGTTATTTATTTACTTATTTATTTATTTAAGGGAGGGAGTCTGCTTTATCCCGGTTGTAGTTATTAACAGTCGTCTCTCAAGAGTTGGAAACAAATGACGGAGTGGAATGTTTCATTGTTTTCCGCAAAGGGAAATCGTTTCGTGTGGAATCCACCCAATTTGTGGCGGTAAAGTGGACCGTTTGTTAGCTTTGGTAACGGTTTAATTCTTGCTAACCACAATGTGCTTTTGCTGATTGCTTTGTCCTAATTGCGTTCATTTTGGTCTCGCACTCGTTTATCAAATAAAATGAACTTTGAGGGCGATTGAACAAAGATTTGCCCGATTTTATTTATATGTATATATATATTTCTTCCCTTTTATCCTTGAATTACAACCACTTAGGGATTTATCCCCGCCAATTCCCTTTATCCGTTGCTTCGTTTCTGAAAGGTTTAGGTTTTTAAGTTGCTTTTTACACCAGTATTATTGCTGATAAATGAGGTGGGCAGTATACATTTTTAGTGCTCTTTTGCTAGCTGTCAGGGAGAAGGAGGAGAAGGAGGAGGAGGAGGATGAGATGAGAGGTCGGCTGATGAGATGGCCTCGATGTACACACACTTGCCCTGAAGCTGTCTAGCCTGGGTTTGACTCCCGACCCAGCTTCAAACTGTCATCCCAGTGTTTCTCCTAGTGGGGCTCATGGCGGTTCTCCCTCCCCTTACTCATTTGCCTTATTGCTGCAATATGGTGGTTTAAGTAGTTGCGCTCTGCCCCAGTTTGCTGATAAATGAGGTTGGCAGTATGAATACCTGGTGCTCTTTCATTTACTGCGAGGGAGGAGGGGGTATGCTTGGTGTTTGCTTAATGGTTAGGGTTGTGAGCTTAGGATCCTCGGGTCGTGAGTTCAAATTCCGCTCGACCATTGAATTAATACCAGGTGGGGTTGATTCAGCCTGTCATCCTTCCGAGGTCGGCAAAATGAGTACCAGCTTGCTGGGATGATTGAGCCATTCGAGTATCCTGCGTTGGAGTGGTGACCCATCCAGGATTGTGCCCAATAGCCCAGGAGACTGCTTCGGCAGCACCGATGCTCTTGTACAGAGTATGGTCCGGATGGATGGATGGATGGATGGATGGATGGATGGAGGAGGGGGAATATGGAGAGGAGTTTATTTTAAATTATTTTCAGTGTAAACCAAGAGTCATCTGCTGACCGTTTTCTGCTCGATTGACGAATTGGCACGCTCATTAATGTGAAACACCAGCCCTACAGTTTTATCACCTTGTCCGGAACCAAACCGAGACCGTTCAAAGGCATCTGCACCACCTCGGCACCACCCTGTCAGCCAATGGCACGGTCCATTGCCCCATGTTTTAACCTTTTGTGTCATGATGCGATTCAAACTTGCTTCCACTCGGAGGCATCCTCTTTCAATGTACGGTCACTTCAGTTCCCATAAATACCCTCTGGAACGCGTTTCGACCTGCGGTTCCTGATTGGTCATCATAGCACTTCATGAACCGTCTAAAGTACAGTTTACTCGTCTCTGCAATGATGCCACTAAATTTTGATGATAATTAATAATCGTGCACGCAACACCTGTGTTTGATTGTTCTCCATACCATGTTGGAAGCCATTCAAAAGGGGATTAACCACCAACAACGTTGTTTGTATCGTACCTCATCAGATGTACCGTATGTTTCGCTGACCTTGGCGCCGACCTCGCTTCTCTTCCAACCACCACATGGTGGTTGGAGGTGGAATTTTTTATTGAACTTGAATGCGTTGTATAAATCTCAACAATTGTGATGAGGAATTGTACAATTTTCAGCTCCACGGGGTGGTTATCCGTGTTTTGTCCCTCAAACGCAGCAGAATAACAGCATTTGAAGGACTAACCGTTTTGGAGATTGGTCGTGCGAGTTATTGGAAAATATTTGAACTGAAGCCCAATCGAAGAGGCTTTCTCTTTTTCTTTTTTTCTTTTTTCTTTTCAGCAAAAGCTGCAACTTCAAAGCCCCATTTCAGATAAGCCAATCTTTGTCAATTCAGTTTGACCTTTGTGTGCAAACGAAGCACCAACTGCGTAAATTACAACTCGTTTTATCAACGGTTGTCGTGTCCGCTCTGAGTTTGGCAGGTGGGCGGTTCGAATCCTGGCCTAGCCATACCAAGACTTGATGAATATGGTATGTGCTGGTTACTTGCTTGACGCTTGTCGTTTAAAAGGATAGAGCACAGACAAACAACCATAGGTTGGTAATGTTACCCAAATCGAGCACGTGTCATTTATCAATGCAAGCTGTCATGGGATCCAAACACGTGCACGCAGGTGGACCCTGTTCCTCGTTCTTCAGCTCCCTCTTGCGTCTTCGGCATGCACACAAAGCTTTGGACAACTCCAAGAAGGGAAAACCCAAGTTCGGAGTAAATCGATGATGGGTCTGAGTCCTTGTGCAGTTTGTACTTGACAGTATGCATCGACCATCGAGTAAAATCCATTTGGAGGCCAAAGTTGCTTAAACCATCGTGCTCGATGCAGAGCCTCACTGTATTTATGCATTTACAAATGATGATTGAAGGCCGGGGGTACGTGTGAAATTGTGAGGCGGCGGGCGATCGGGTTGGGAGGGGGGGGGGTTAGGGTTGGAGTGCCTTGGCAGAGATTTTGGAAAAGGGCAAGTTGCTTTTTAGAATGTTGGAAGAATGTAATAAAACAATACAGACACAGGTTCCTCGTGTTGCTGGGCAAAGCGTTTGTCAAGCCTGTTTATGGTGTGCGTGCATAACGAGCCAAGTGGGGAAAACAGCTCCTGGCAGGTGGGGTTGCACCAGTATTGGTTGGTTATTAACATAAGCAATGTCGCAAGATCCATCAGCGTGGAAGAGATGCAACTCGAGAATGATTGATTCGATTTTTTTTTTCTTTTTCTCTCAGCCATTCATTCACCCTTACGCTACACCTGCCAGCAGGTCTTATCATGATTTTTTTTTTTGATTTTTTTTGGAGATCCATCTGCATGGCTAATGTCCCATTCCCCATCCCCATCGCTCCTCCGTAGATAATAATGGCACCCATTTTGAATTTGACCAAATCGCTGTACCAGTGAATGCTGCCAGACGGGACAGCCACCTTAATGTATTTTCCAAAGCAACACTTTGTCGTCGATGCATTGTGCTGCTTGCAAAGCACCAAGATGGAAGTCTGCAGTCAGGCTGGGAATCGAACCCAGAGGATGTGACTCGGAGGAGTGTGCTGCTTCCGAGCTGTTGTTTGTCATTGCAAGTTGGATATAAAGCACACGATGTGTCTCCTTTGTGGAGTCGGTGGTCTCTTTTTTTTTCCTTTTTTTTTATTTGAGTGGTCTCTGAACGTACCCTCCGTTGCCTGTTCAAATGAGTGGTCTGTTTGTTTGAATTTGGCTCTCTTTCAAATTCCTTCCCTGAATGCAGGAAATGGGTGCCGGTATGTGGCACCACCGACGACGATGCAATGCCTTGTCCTCCCATCAAGGACCTAACATTAGTTTGGGGGTTCAAATGCCCGATTGGATGTCTGCTGCTGTTTCCTGCCAGAGGGAGTGGAACATACGTCGATTGTCGTGTCTCTCCTTGACCATAAACGACTTGACCTCGTCACGTGGTTTGTTTGTTTTTTTTTTCTTTCCCGCAGAACAAGATTGTGCTTGACCCACTCAATTACAACGAATCTCGCACGCGGCCGTCGCTCGAGGAGCGCCTCGAGAGCATCATCAGCGGCGCGGCTCTTATGGCCGACTCGTCGTGTACGAGGGACGACCGGCGTGAACGTATTGTTGCAGAGTGCAATGCCGTGCGTCAGGCCCTGCAAGACCTCCTGTCGGAGTACATGAACAACGTAAGCTGACTACCATTACTTTTGTAATGTTGTTTTTCGTTTGAGGTGTACTTACCGACCTGAGCAACGGGGGATTCACCCATATGTTGTCAATTATTTATTTATTTATTTATTTTTCTGCCCTGTAGCTCCAATTGTAAACGACCGTTCTGCTACACAGCACCCTTCTTGCAGTATGCAGCTTATGTTTGAATGAGGAGCCTTTTGAAAGGCCAGTTAGTCGAGTTCACGTACGCAAGCTGACTGTGAAGATTCGTCCATGGAGAACGTACTTGGGTGTTAAATGTCTCATGTCTGCAGAATCAGGAAAACTTGGGTTGATATCCAAACCAACATAAATTCATTGTACAAGTTGGACTTGGGTGTTCACCAAGATGTAAGAGTGGATTAGTTGTTTTGATTTAAAAAAAACAAAACAAAAGAACCACTCCACTTTCACACCCCAACTTTCCCACTACTCCAAACCAACCATTTCATTTTTTAGGAATGTCAGCTCTGTGTTACATGGTTGCTTCCCAAACTTTTACATGAAGTATTATCATCCTTTTCTGCACATGAACCGCCCATCGTTTGGCCTCCAGGAGATGGCAGCACAGTTTTTGGTGTTTATTTGTCTAATGATTCTGGTTTCAGCTGGAAAGATAATTCTTCTTCTTCGTTCGGATGCAGCACAAGCCTGCTGGGTGGTAGTATCATTGCTGGGAGCATGGTTCTGCCACAGTGCCTTCTATAGGTTCGGGCAGTAATTTGTAATTTGTCCACGG
Organism: Eptatretus atami; assembly: GCA_035128595.1. Lineage (NCBI taxonomy): Eukaryota > Metazoa > Chordata > Myxini > Myxiniformes > Myxinidae > Eptatretus > Eptatretus atami. The sequence goes on along the minus strand of CM068953.1, from coordinate 25,628,047 downwards.
TGCCGGTGATAGCTTGCCTACTCTTCGCGAAGGACACCGTGGGATCTATAATGCCTACCAACTACTGCTGGCAGATGGAAAAGCCATTTGACGTCCGTCCGAGGGACGACGTACACATCGATGAATGTCCCTGCCTGTGAGTAATTGTTGATATAGAATACGAGCAGATTTACTCGGCGTTGCACGGGAAGAGACGCGTGAACAAGTAACATTTTGTTGCCAATCACAAAGATTGATTTATTGATTTGCTGATTGGAGCGCTCTTTCAATTTCCACGTGCGTCCGTCCCTGAGGCCTAAGTCACATTTGCTCTACGGCGAGGATACGGCGGCCGTACGCCCTCTGAATTGACAGAAACGTGCGGCGGCCGCAGAGTTTCTGCGGTGGCCTCAGGGTGGCCCTACGCCGTTTGGCTATCTTTTACAGGCCGTAGGGGTCGCCGTGGAATTATAACGCGGAGTTATAACTTTTTTTCATTTCTACGTTCGCTGTAGCAATTCGACAAGCCGAAACAAAAAAGAAATTAACCCACTCGTTACCGTCCGTCTGGCCGCATGCTCGCCTTAGGGCCCCCCTGCGGTCGCCTTGCGGGCACCTTGAGGCTACCTTGCGTCTGCCTGAAAAATTCGATGGCCGTCGCAGGCCCCCTTAAGGTCACCGTGCGACATCAAATCAAAGCCGTACGGCAACCCCACGTTTTCGGTCCCCACAATTCTAAATACGCCGTGCGGCTCCCCGAAAAATAAAAACATATGTGACTGTTACATTGTGTGTCCGTGGAAATACTGCGGCCGCCGTATAATTGCTAGAGGCCGTAGATTTTGGAGACCCCACGGCCGCCGTGGCAAATGTGACTTAGGCCTGAATACGTCTGAAGAAGACGACATCTGAATGCGGACGAGCTTTTCATTTTCCATTTTTATTTTGATCTTCCTCTGAGTGTGGTGGTTTATATCATTCTCAATTCAGCATCTGAAAAGGCTGCTGTGATGAATATCCCATTAACAATGTCTCCCTCCTCGCTCCTTACACCACCTATTTTTTTTTTTTTTCCAAAGCGGATCTGGAAGGGCTTTGCGGGGACGGGACAGGAAGGCGCTTTCTTGTTTTATATAAACCCAAACCGGCATGAGCTCAACTCACTGTTTTAAACCATTCACCACAACCCCCCCCCCCTCCCTGCCCCCTTGACTGAGGGCTTATCATTGTGGTTGGGGGAGAGGAGGAGGAGAAGGGAAGGAGGACAAATTTTCTCATGTGAAGAGTGATTTTTACCAGGTCAATAAGGAAATTATAACACCCTCTACCACCACGACCAGTTGGAGCTCCAAGGTACACATTTACATCAAGAATTTGTTGAAACTAATGCTTGAATGCTTACATTTTGCTGTAATGTTTCTACCCAAATCAGATGATGCATGCAATTCTGGGTAAAGCAAGGTCGACGGTGTCCAACGTTGAGGTGTTTGTAAACTAGACCATGGAATCGACTGAAAACAGCAGATTCTCTGTACAATTTTGTGAAGCACGTCTTTTGTGTAGTGTTTCAATGTTGTGGCATGCTCAACAAACGATGTGATTTGGTGAGCGATCTTGAGCGTTCATGTGCAACCAACTAATGTCACTCGATCAAACATGTTGAACAGATCGAGGAGAACCGACCACTGGATTACCCGATGAAATCTGCAGAAAATGCATAATTGGTGTTGGAAGTGTGGAAACACTAATGAGGCCTCACTTGAAATTCAATAAGATTAGTGTGAGATTGGTGCCAGAAGGCCTCACGATTGATCAAAAGGAAACTTGTGTGGTCATTGTATCAGACGTCCGGAAACGCTACCACAGCGATGGTGATGTGACACCTGGGTCCAGAGTCAGTGAGCCAGCAAGGAGTCGGTGGAGCAATGGATGGATTCCGTCCATCCTTTGGGACCATTCTCTGCGCAGAGCGTTGTTGCTGCCGAAGCAGTCTCCTTGGCTATTGGGTACAATCCTGGATGGGTCGCCACTCCGACACAGGATATTATCAAGTTGGCGCTCATTTGGCCGACCTCGGAAAGATGACAGGCAGAGTCAACCCCACCTGGTATTAATTCAACAGCAAAGTGGGATTTGAATTCAGGATCCTCGGATCCCAAGCCCACCACCCTGACGGATGGAATGGACGTAAATTTATTGAAGTAGTATGCTACCTTCCACGGGAAGCAGGGAGAAGTTGACGTTTCAGGTGTTGACCCTTCGTCAGACGAAAAGAGGGAGACTGGATAGGGGAGAAGTTTATCATGTGTAGGAGTGATGAGTCCAAGGTGCATGCATCAGCGACATGCCAGGATGAAAGTCGGCCAAAAGGCACATTTTCTGGCCAGGTAAGCTATCTCAAGGTAACTGCTAATGATACGCACCTTCACACAACATGTGTGACCATGAATACTTTGGTGGAGATTTATTGTGAAGTTCTGAATCATCCCCTTTGCAGTCCAGACTTGTCACTTTGTCTTTTTAATCTCATTGGGCCACTGGAAGAAAGCCTGTGTGGCATCAAGGCAATGAGTGAGGAACACGTCGAAGCCTGTGCCCTGAAATGTCCATGTGACCTCCCAAATATTTATAAGCAGACTGCGTGCGTCAGCATGATGAGTCGGTGTTGGAGCAACTGCACGTACAGCAGGGTAATATCCTGAGAAATGAATGAAGTTTCAACTTTCTGACACTTTAAGATTTCCAGCGCTCCCTTCCTCCCCCCCCCCCCCCCCCCCCCCTCCCAATTCTAGAATCCAAAGCCCATGTTAATATTGAACAATGCTCTTTCTTTTTGAGATACCAATTTGTTTCAAACAAATGAAGATTTTTCTCCTGCTGGTCCTGCGAAGTAAACATTCGAAGCACGCTGTTATTGATCTTGTTGACGAGCATTGCTGAGGGTTATCATTTATGCTGACCCCTTCCTGAAGCAGCGCGGCCACTTTCTCTGGTTTTCCCTCAAAATTGCTCGGTGTCGTGCACGGTGCCCGTGGCATACCCAATGTGGCGCGTGGAGCCTTTCTCTCCAACTTCTCTTTGACTCCCTGCCGCGGAGCTTTTTCCTTCCCATGAGGATTGGCTGCATCAGGCACGTTTTGAGAGGCCGGGCACGCGGCCGCTAATAAGGCAGTTTGTTTGCCAAGGCAAGAGAGGTTGAACTCGGCAGCACCAGGCGCGATATGCAATTTCCCTTCTTTGGTCCAGGATTAGAATGATGGCTTTGACAAGTTGTCTGGCTTCGGTTATGGACATTTCCATAACCGTGAGTTTCCACTCCCGTCAATAATAATGAAAATCGAGTTTTTATTTGCACATTTGAGTTGCGATGGCACTGTGGTTTGCGGGTATGGTTTGTTGCACTGCGTGAGGGGGTGCTCATTGGGTTAACGGATAGCAGAGGAGCCTCTTTGATTTTGGAATCGTGAGGGACTTGCTCGCACACCTGCTTCATCTTCCAGTTATTGATGGTGTTTCGACTTGTACTCGATTGCTTTTCAACAGGTAGCGGGTGGCTTTAGAGACAATGCTCTTGCCTTATTTTTTTTATTTTTTTATTTTTTTGTTAATGGAATAAAAAATCGCACATGTTCTTCTACCACATTAAAAGAAAAAGAAAGAAAAAAAGTTGTTCTTCCGTAATTCTGCGCATGTGCTGCACAACAACCACAGGCTAATGAACCAGACCGTGTGCCCGACGGCACGTTCTGGAACTGCCATGGAGCATTGTTATCGTTCAGCATATTACTTGAAGGCCAGAGTGCTCAAGAGCATACATTGGTGCCCTTTTCCCCTTGGCCCGTTGGCGATGCTGTTGGTTTGTTTTAAATTGAATCCTGCAGCGGTGCACCAGTCAGTTTCGGTAAAGTGTGGTGAAACGCCAACACTTTGCCAGCTTGGTGCATGGACTATTGCTTGTGCTAATGGTGTTGCTGAAGTCTGTTTCATTCCTGGAGTGGCGAATCGGGCTGGGTGGGGTTTCGAAACCGATTCCATTTTCCCGCCTTTTAATCTTTGCTTAATTATTTATTTTATTTATTGTCTCAGTTGAAACATTTCCAAGCATTTCATGCAGTCACTTGGGCCATTGTGTGAACTTATTTGGTGAAACCACATACCTGCACGGATTTTTTTTTTCAATTTATTCAACAGCCTCTTGTATATCGTGTGGAACACCGTAGTGTCTCGCAAGCTGAATATCAAGTGGGGCGATGACATTGGGAGGCCTTGCTGCACTTGAACTTGAATTGCAGGCAGTGGGCAAGACGTACCGAAATTGGATTTATCAGCTTATTTATTTTGAAGCGGTCATTCTGTCATAGGACGAGAACGGCACTTGGAGTGCATACCTTCGCCAGGTTCAACAGTTTACGTTTTGTATACCACTGATCGGCCAGATCTGATCTGTAGCTGTATCTGAACCAAAATCTAATTGGCTTGTTCTTGTCACCGACCCAACTCATCCACCAAGTTTTGTCGTAATCCGTCACCAACTGCTTGAAATATTGAGTTTGGTCCCTGTCTCTCAATGGTGAAGCATCACGAAAAAAAAATCTTGGATCCGGAACTGGATCTTCACCAAACTCGAATCAATTCATCCTTGTCACACCCAACCTGTCCACCAAATTTCGTCCAAATCCATCTTCAACTTTTTGGGATATCCTGCAGATAGACAGACAGACGCATAACCTCTGCCACCGAACAATTGTTTGGATGGGAAATCCAACAGGCCAACACAACTTTTTTTCCAGTTAGCAACCAAAGGGTATCTTTTGCAATCAGGGACAACATTGCATTCTTATGTTCTGGACACATTGTGCTGGAATTTGGAAATCTCCATTTACCATGTACGTATTGTTACGAATTTGGGAATTCGATTGCACACAACATTCAGGTTCCTTTAGTCAGCTATGTCGATAAGTGCTTGTTCCCTAGATAGCTCACCTTCCATTGTTTAAATGTTCAGAAATCGATTAGATGCGCTGCGATCGATTTAATAGTTAGGGAACGAACAATGGAGACATCCCTCCCCCTCTTCTGCAAAGAGGAAGAAGAATCCTGCCGTCCCGTGACTCATGATCAACTCCCTCCCACCCGTGGTTGAGCGGGGGGCGGGATGGAGCACGAGGGCATGAGTCACGCCGGGATCGGGGAAGGGCGGGAGAAGGATAGGACGAGATCCTTTCTTTGTTCTTGTCAGTAAGCTTTTTGCTTCAGTTGAGAGTAGCCGTTTAGCAGATCGTCGGGTCCTGCTTGGCTTGCGTTAGGGTTGAGGCTCGGAAGCTTTTTGCTTCGGCTGGCTCATTGAGCTTCGGCTGCGGCCTGGCTCGAGAGAGGCTTTTTGCTTTGATGGTTCCGTGAGCTTCGGCTTCTGCTTGGCTCGGAGAGCTTTTTGCTTCGAGCTGCTTTGCTTGGAAGGAAGTTGAGCCAGCGCTCGGCTCGAGCTGCGAGTGGTGGCTTCTTCTTCTTCTTCTCGGTTCGTGGAGCTCTTTGTTCTCCATTTTGATTCCCGGCTTGGTGCGACTCATCGACCTCTTCTTGAGGGTGTTCCTCGGGAAGCGACTCATCGACGGGAAGGTTCGGCGCCTCGTCTCACCAGCACAGTGTTGAAGCGCGGAGGTGGTTCCTCGAGAAGCGACACATCAACGGGAAGGATTGGCGCCTCGTCTCACCAGCATGTGTTGAGAAGCGCGGGAGGATTCGCGGGAGCTCGGGAAGGATCGCGGCTCGGCGATTGGATCCAGCTCGCTCTCGCTGGAGCCCGGGTCCGAACAACTTGAAGACCACACGAGGTGGAGCGGTTCGAGATAGGTTCTGGGTTTCAGCTCACCTGTCCTCCGAGCTGGAGCTGGTTATTAAAGGCCTCTGCCACAATTTCTTGGGTGTGTGTGTGTGCGTACGTGTGTCCGTGGCCCGTCTAATAAGTAGGAACTGCTGTTAAGTGCAAGTGACTGTACATAATAAGTAGACGGTTGTAGTTCTTTTGTCGTGCTTTTTTGCTTGTATAGGTGCATACGTGTTTTGCCTTGTTTAATTGCATACGTGCTTATTATAATAAATGTCCTGTGTGAATGTAAACCTGTTCATTGCGTCCATTCCCTCATTGAACTGCCCATCTTGCACTCGGAATATTAGTTGGTTTTTAAATAGCCGATAAATATAATCGGGTCCGTGAGGTCTGGCGATAATACCCGCTCGGTTATCCCAGAACGGAACGGACCGCTTAAACGGTTCGTGTCCAAGCAGGCCTTCGCCGAGGTACGGTCCCTCGGTAGGTTACCCGCGCGGGTACTTGGTATATCGATATTCGGCGATTGACCCTATTTCGCGCGGGTAGAATACGGACTGGGCCATGGTGGGATTAAAAACCCACCCGTGACTGGTTTCTGGCGTTGTTCCATAAAGTCACGACTGGATTGTCCGTTCGGTGGGCGAGCGACCGCTATTGGTTAGACGCGGTCGTTCGCACGCGAGCCGGCGAAATCTACAACAGTATTATTGATTTGTGTGCTGCTTCCTCTTCCTCCTTCAATTCACCAACAAGAAAAAGAGCAATCAGAGATTGCAAACCCTCACTAGGATTTGTTTTGTGTGGTGTTCAACACATTCAACACAAAACATTTCAACACATTCAACACATTTGTGTGGTGTTCAACACAAAAAAAAACATATTCAAAAAATTATATAATTCTGGCTGTCAGACCATGCGTCCGATCAGGTTGAAATTTTAAATGTATAATTTTAAATGTATATTCATTACAAGTAGATCATAATTTTGAAGTTTCACGTCGATCAATGAAGCAGTTCAAGAGAATTTTTTTAGAAAAAGATTTTCGTTCAATCCAATATGGCTGCCAGACAATCCATATATCTATATATGACTAAAACTCTCATCTTATATATATGTATGTATGTATATATGTTCCTGAAATACAGCCAAAATGGTACAAGATGGCACAAAAATGTTACGGCCACCTTACTCACCATTCTCCTGCGGTGTCCAGTATCAAATTTCGTTCAAATCGGGCAACGAAAAAATTATAAAAA
>CM068953.1:25588975-25609381 GCA_035128595.1 Eptatretus atami | reverse complement strand
CTACACACGACAGCTCCATGCCGCTCAAGCAGTTTTTATAATCGGATTTGCCATCTTTTTCGCTCTTGGGTTCCAGCTGACACACTGCTCTGTGCTTTGGGAGATGTTCATGTTGGCCTGATATGCATTTCCAACTTCCTGCTTGCTGTTCAAAATAGGAGGTCAGGGTGGTGGGGATGGTCTGGGTTTTTTTTATTTTATTTTATTTTTTTTTTGGTGAAATCCTAAACTCCCCTTTAGTTATTATATCTGGTCTGGTTTTCAAGTTTGTTAATAGTGTGTCCGATTAATTTGGCTCGGAAATTAGGCTGTTTTGCTGTGTGGTTGAAACTGTATCGTACTCACACGCTCCCGAATACCCCTAAAAATGAGGGCTTTTAAAAAGGTTCATCGGGATGATGCTCGCAATGGTACCAAGGTATGCCGATGGTTTATTTAATTTAAAAAAAATTAATCTATCGATTGGGAAGGAAATCTTTTCTTTGGAAAAGAAATCAATACTTCCACTTGTCTTGAAAATTATATCACTAAAAAGTTATAGTTATTTTTATTTTTTTTGGACTTTTGTGAGCAAGTCATTCGTATCGCTATTTGAATGTCGCTCGATGTATTTGTGGAATAGTTTGTTGTAACGGAAAAGGTGAGTTTGTTGCTCGTTTAGGTTTTTAGGTGATCCAAGTGATGGAGGAGCTTTGAACATCGATGACATGCAGGGAAAGACAGTATAGACATATAGATGGATGCCTGGTGTTTTTTATTTTATTTCAATTTTTTAATTATTTTTTGTGTTAAATGTACAAGGATATTGGTAGGGAATGGCCAAATGCATCTGCTGCTATATGGGACTTGAAGTTGGGTTCTCTGCATCGGTTCAGACGGGAATGTGAACGGATTATTTAATCTCGTGTTACCATTGACACGGTGTTTTCAGCCTCTTTATTAGAACTCAAGCAGTTTGGCTCCCTATTAACTGTTGCTTTTAACATCATTGCTCCCTCTATGTTGTGCTGGTTAGTTTTGATTCTGTGCTTTAATTTTCAGAAACCCTGACTATATCAGGCATTGTCACAGCTTTCAAAACGGGTCCAGTACACTTATTTAAAACGATGTCATTGAGACCAGTTTTTAAAATGTAACATTTCATTTCTTTTTTTTCAATTTCTTTTGAAACATTCTCAGAGGCTGGGTGATGGTGGTGGGGTTCTCAGAAACATGGGCTGCGGTCGGGAGGAGTTCTCGGAGCCTTGGATGGTGGAGGGGGGTGTTAGATCGTTAGTCTCAGTGTTTGTTGGGGGTGGGGAGAGGGTGTTCATAGCCTGGATGGTATGGTTCTTAAAGCCTCTGGGAGGAACTCATCCACCAGTTGTTTTATTTAATTTCAAGTGTGAATGCACGATTGCTTCCACATGTTCAACACTAATGTGCAGCTCAACTGCAATGTTCAACACTAATGTGCAGCTCAACTGCAATGTTGTGCACATTGATGTGGTGAATGGCCAAACTGTTCAATATGGTTGTTTGTTTCGCTTCACAGCACTTGCTTGCAATTGAGTAGACTTCATTATCCATGCGATTCTCAATCATTTCTCACCATTCAAACACGTGTGAGAGACTTTTGTCTCCGCTAATAATATTCGATACATTTCACCTGGTACGCATTTTCATTCATTGACACTTTATTACATACCTTACGCTTGCAGAACATGCCACAGCTAACCATCGTATTATAAATATCCCGAAAGTTTTGGTCATCTGTGATGTCACTTAACAGGAGTTGCCAGATGTTGCCGCTACCACTCCATAAAACTTCAGTGATATTTCGTTTTTACAATTAGGGCGTTTATAAGAGCAATCCAGGTTAACCTTGAACCAGCCTTGTAATATCGTTTTGCGTCCTACCCTTGCAGACCCGCCATCGTAAAGCGCATCAAGCCGCCTTTGGTACATCATAACCCTTTGTTCCAGACTCATCCAATAATAATGTGCACCAGTTTGTGCAATTAAATGAAACCATCTCATGATGCAGTTTTATTTTAATTGCATTCAAAGTTTTTTGCGGCTAAAATTCCGCAAATTGGCTATTCGGGATGCGTGGATGCCGCTCCGACACGGTCCCTGAACCCTCACTCCCTCGTGCCCTCACTTGCACTGACCCAGAACAGAGATTTACATTTGTGCATTCAAAAGATTATGGAGATCTATTTGTTTTGTCTTTCTTTCTTCCCTCACAACTGACCCCACCTTGTCCTGCAGGGTGGATGTTTAGAGTGAGAATGTCCACATTGGCACCAAGACATGTTTCTGCAGGTTTACGAAGCTAACGACCCACAGCAAGTCTTGAGTTCTTGAAGCCTTTTGCCTTTTATTGTTACGTGACTGTAATCTGCATTTATCATTGCCCTCACCAAAGGAGAGGGATGAGCCTCCGTTGGGGATTGTGAGAGGAGTGCTCGGGTCCACTTCTTGGCCGATGACCCTGAAGCCGATGAACTGCGGATAATTGTGGTGCAGCGGGTTGCTAAGTAACCAGACGCCATGTGAGACGCTTGATTTAAGTAGTGTCCAGCGTCCAAATCCCGCTTTGCCTTTCCGGCAGATTAACCACCCCAGATAAGGACTGTGCTTCCCGACATGCCGCCTTGATCAAAATATGGCAGAGCGTTACTGTATGTGGACACACCGGGTAATGACTACCCATGTCAGAGCAGCAGGGCCAAACTGTGTTGTTGCACACCGTCTGACCAATAGAAGCAGACAGCCGGACACTTTGGAAAAGGTTTAAAATGATTTACAATGAGCACTGACTATGTACAAGCAGTGTCTCAATCGAGAAATGCTTATACTATGCACATAAGCTCCTCCTAGTCAGTCACTTGTCAAAGGACAGTTGGCGCAATGCGTTGATGCTCATCCGTCCAAAGCGTACGAGGTAGTATAGAGATGGTAAGGGAAAGACTGTGTAAAATCAGTGGTGTTGGACAACATGTCCAGGAACTCGACGCTGATGGTCCGTCTGCCTGGCACTGGACCTCGCTCGCTCGTGCTTGTCCACCAGCTTGCTCTCGCCTGATCACCAGTCCTCCACTCGTTCTGCAGACCACAGCCCTCTCTCGCAGGTTCCCAGACACGTTCCATTCTGAACTCTGGCTCTGCTTTTATTGCCCCATTCTGCTCTGCACCATGGCCGGATGCCTCTTGATCTGCGTGCCTTCCCATTGACCGCTCGCTGATCCGGCCCACGCCATTGGATGTTGCGAGCTTTGCGCGCCGCCGGGACTAAGCATGGCATCGTGTCGCGAGGTGGTTTTGCCCGTCTTTCAGGCCAAGGAGCATTACTCCTCAGTCCCACGAATCGCTCTTTTGTTTCCCTTTCTCTTCTCGGTTCATCCTTCCTGTGCTGTTTGAAGCGCTGTGTTCGATCAATCCTTCATTTCAAGAGGTTTGATGTTCTGCAAAACATGGTATGAAGTGTGTGTGGCTATCTATTGGAGGAGAAAATATTCACAAAGGGGTTCTGTTCTACTACAAAACACAATGCACGTTCCCTTCCTTCTGAACACTGGTGGGGAGGAGGGGAAGGAATAAGTTCCACAATGTGCTACGGAGATAACTGTACTTGGCCTTGTTTCTTTTATGTGCCTTGGTATGTGCTTCCCCGGGGTCTTCGAAAACCGTCATAGTATGTACATTATAATGTGAGCACATCGATGAAATATTGTTGCATTTGTAAGGGGGAGAGGTAGGAATCACCTTGGAACAGTTAGAAATGCATAGCTAGCTTGGTATGCTCCGTATTCGGGTAATTTAGCCATTTTGATGTATTAAGTCGGGAAATGTTAGCTTAATAATTGTCCTATTTAACGCTTTGAACACTTGAGCTCCTTGGACTTTCGGCACCCCCACCCGAGGCTCCCTGGAGAAAAACAGTCCGCTTGGGTATATGGAGGTTTGAATAGCAGATGGTAAAACGGCCGCGAGAGTTCAAAGGGCTAAACGTGCATCATGCGAATAGTGTTTGTGGCTGCTTCGTCACCATCTGCATGGACGCCTCCACAAGTTAAGGCCTCGCCCGGTTCTCGTTTTCCCTCCCTGTCCATGCTAGAGTCTGGTGTGAGGCACCTTAGAATTTGTTATTCGTCTTGCAGATAATTTGTTGTGAATCCGTGTTCCCCTCCACCCTCCCCCCCCCCCCGATCCTCATCCCATGGTCGTTCACCGCCCTCGTATTCTATTTTCCCTGCTGTTTGTGCTGGGGAGTAAACCCGTCAACATCAGAATTGAGGATCCCAGGTGCACTTGTTGCGGTTTCTTCAACGCGCAAAGCCGCCATGAATTGAACGCAATCAAAAGGGAGTAAAAAGCCAGTTTGCTCCATTCATCCAGTGGTCGGTGTTGGACTGCTGAACGTGACAGTGTGTACAATTTTAATGCGAGTACGTCTATAAAGTATGCACAGTGGCCGAAGGTATTCACCCCTTCCAAAGTTTTCACATTTTGATTCAACCTGCTGCAACTATGATTCTTTCAAATCAAACAATATATGGTGTCTCACAAACGACTCCAACGTGACAATGCTAAAAAAAATCAGATAAAATGTGAATAAGTTAGATTAACAGAAAAAAATCAGATGATTCTCAGTTACACAAGTATTCAACCCCTTTCCCTAATTAACCCTAAATCACTTCAGGAGCAAATTATTTGTTTGAAAGGTTTCACCTGTTTATAATCACTGGTTTAAATTAGTAATTGAGCTCCCCACTTATCTAAGGACTTTTAAGGTGCAACTCACTTGGACAACCAACAAGGCAAACATGAAGACCGAGGAGCTTTCCAAAGAAGTCAGACATGAAGTGGTGGAGAAGCACCGTCAGGAGAGTGTTATAAGAAGATTTCAGTCACTAATCCTTTTTGAGTACGGTGTAATCCATCATTAAGAAGTGGAGATGTAGGATACACCCAGACTCTACCCAGATCAGATCGCCTATCCAAACTCAGCAGCCGGGCAAGCAGGAAGCTGGTTCGGAACGCCACTGTAAATGCAACGAGTTTGAAAGATCTGCAAGGCTCTATGTCTGAGATGCGGTCAGTGTTCATCAATCGACAATATCACGTTCGAATCACAAAACTGGCTTCAACGGACAGGTGCAAGAAAGAAGCCATTACTGAAAAAGACGCATTTAATAGCTCGTATGGAGTTTGTGAAAAAGCATCTTGATGATACTGCAGGCATGTGAGAAACGTTTTGTGGTCAAACGAGACAAAACTTGAACTTTTTGGTCCAAATTCAAAATGTTCTGTCTGATGCAAGACTAACATTGCACATCATCCAATCAACACTATCCCCACTGTCAAGCATGGTGGGGCAGCATCATGTTGTGGGGCTTTTGTCCATCAGCAGGACTGGCAAGCTTGTCAGGATAGAAGGGACAATGGATGGTGCAAAGTAGAGGAGAATCCTTGATGAAAACCTGCTTGAGTCGGCCATGAATCTGAATCTGGGTCGGAGATTCTCCATTTCAGCAATACAATGATCCGAAGCACAGCGCGAAAGCCACACTGGAGTGGCTGAATAATAATAATAATAATAATAATACTAAAAATGTTCTTGAGTGGCCCAGTCACAAAGTCCTTCCATGAACCCAACTGACATTTCTGGTGAGACTTGAAGATTGCAGTCTATCGACGATCCCCATCAAACTTGGCACAACGAGAGCGATTTTCTTGTGAACAATGGGAAAAAGATTTCACCATCTCACTGTGTAAAGCTGTTAGAGACCGATCCAAAAAGACTCGTAGCAGTCATTGCTGCAAAAGTATTTCCACCAAGTATTGACCGAAGGGCCGGATACTTTTACATCCAGTGAATTTTGATTTGTACATGTTTTTAACAGGTATTCCTGACACGTAACCTCTCTCAACTATAACTATGTTAGTTTGATCTCTTCAGTTTGAATAATAAAGATGATTTGGAAAAATTGTTTCTACATACGTACCTTGTAATTCATCTAAATGTGGCATTATTGGAAGGTGGTGAATACTTTTCCAGGCCACTGCACAATTAGAATGTGTAATTGGACATACTCTGTCGTTGTACTCAATGTTAGTAGTTTTTAGATCCTCGTGGAGGATCTCTAAGTCTTACTCACGTTGTTCTTGTGGACTTTTTTGTTTCACAGCCTTCAGTTTCATCGAAACTTCCTGAAACTTGGCATATATATGTAGAAATACCCTGCGTAACGAGAAATGTAGAAATACCCTGAGTGAGAGACAGTAACCATCTCCGATTTTGAAAATTCCTCCTAGAAAAAAAGTTATGACGTCAAAATATCTCCGCCTAATGGAAATCGCCTAAAAATTATCTCCGAAACTAGGCAAGCTTTTTGAATTCTGTTTGGGGAAATCGAACAGGCATTAGCAGAGATGAATTACCGCACATATGATACATCACTATGACGTCATATAAATTTTATGACGTCATTCCTATTTTTTGACATTTTTTGTTTCACAACCCAGAGTTTTCATCGGATCTTCGTGAAACTTGCCATGTATATGCAGAAAGCCCACGCGCAGGCAGTAACCATCTCCGATTTTGGAAATTCTTCCTAGTTGTTTCACAACCCAGAGTTTTCATCGGATCTCCGTGAAACTTCTTGTTTCACAGGCTACAGTTTTCATCGAAACTTCCTGAAACTTGGCATATATATGTAAAAATACCCTGCGCAGACAGTAAACCATCTCCGATTTTGAAAAATTCTCCTAGAAAAAAAGTTATGACGTCAAAATATCTCCGCTAATGGAAATCGCCTAAAAAAATTATCTCCGAAAATAGGCAAGCTTTTTGAATTCTGTTTCAGGAATCAAGCCAGGCATTAGCACAGATAATTTATCGCAAACCTGATACATCACAATGACGTCGTATTCATTTTTATGACTTCATCATTAAGAGGACGAGGATCCTGGCTCATTTGAGCTTGTTATTACGTATAATTATTGGTTTGTGAGTACGTCTGTTAATTACGTAACACACAGAGGACACAAAACAAGTCCTGGTGAGGGTCTGCAATCTCTCATTTTCTTTATAGTCGTCTTTTGTGGGTTAATTTGAACTGTAGGTAAGGCCCATTGGCCTGGCGGAGCTTGCTTTGTGGAGATGGCACGGGATCTGAAGAGTTGAAAGACCGTCTGGCAACCAAACATGTTACTTGAGCAAATATCGGAGGAGGTCAGTGTGTAGCTTTGTGACGACAAACGCCAGATGAAGCGTCGGAGCCTTTCACTGCACAGCATAGAGCTTGCATAATTGTCGCGCGGTTGTTGGCAGTCTAAAACTGTAGTGAAGCTTTGCTTAAACATTAGGAATTAACACCCAGAATTAAATGTTATTCAGAGTTAACTTTTCACATTGTTTTGGTTGTTAAACTGTCACCTCAAGAGAAGTTTGCACGATACGCAGCATTTAAAAATAGCCCTCGCTCTTTGTCAACGTCTCTGATGATCCCCCTTCGGCGAAATGCGATTGCTTGGCATCGTTGCAACAATTGAAATTGATGAATCGATTGCGATACACTTCTGTGAAAGCCTCGGTAGTATTTTGGCTCCGTCGGTCGCATTGTGGAAGACAAGGAGCTGAGTGCTGCAAGAGTCGTCTTTTGCAAAATGATTCTGGGCCCAATATTAATTCCCCCCCCCCCCTTCATTATCCCCACCCTTTTGGGGAGAATGGGTGACATTTTAATTGTCTGGCTGTGTCTCTCTTCGTCATACTATTTCCTCCTAAGTGGTTGGGCAGAAATTCACCAAACAAGGGAGTTGTGATCAACACATGGCACGAATGTTCAAGAGCATTTCACTTTTTGGCTCCGCTCCCTGGGGTTGGGTCAAAAGGTCAAATCCCGAAAATGCAATTGGACACATTTTGAAACATTTTAAAACCAGAGTGAAGTTGATTACACCGGCATCGCAAATCCACACATTTCCCACTTAAAGAAAAGTTGAAAGATGGCATAAAGTTCCACCAGGAATGGCCCAGTATCAAATGTTCAGTTAAAAAAAAAAAATTATCGCCATTTTGACCCTCATGCTGGGACATTAACAGGGGTAAAATCCCCAAAATCGTTACATTTTTCATGTGTCCCCCAATGTTAGCATATACAATGTTTAATTTGAAAAAATTAAAAAAAAAAAAATGTGCCCGTAATTGCATTTTTTGGAATTTGACCTTTTGACCCCGCCCCATGGGCTGGCCGTAAATGATACTGCTTTCACCTTCTTGCCATGTCGTGATTCTATCTACCAAGTTTGGTGAATTCTGCCCAACTGTTTGGAAGGCAATATCATGACGGACAGACAGACAGAGCCGATAAAAAATATTCCCCGTTTTTATCTATTTACTATTATTATTTTTTTTAAGGCGTGGAGATGATGAACCTATGCACAATCGACTTCGCCTGACTCGTGGAATATGTAACGATTTATCAGATTTGACCCCAGGGTGCCAGGACTTCGGGGTCACAAGGTCAAAACGGGAAATATCTTTTTAATTTGATCTTGGGTCGTTCCTTGTGGAACCTTTTGCCATCTTTCAACTTTGCTTTCGGTGGGAAGCATGGGGATTTGCGATGGTGCATCATCGACTCCACTCTAGTTATGACCACCACCAAAGGAGGGGGAGGTCCCCCCCCCCCTGTCTGTCTGTCTGTCTGTAGGACATCTCAAAAAGTTTTCAACGGATTGGACAAAACCTTGTACATAGGTTGGTTGGTGACGAGGATGAATTGATTTTGATTTTTGATTTTGGTGAATATCCGGATCAGGATTTGGATACCAGAATTTTTTTCCAAAGCGATTCTTCACCATTGAGAGATGGGGCCAAAAACGTTATGTCGGACGATATCTCAAGAAGTTGTGCACGGATTCATCCGAGACTTGGTGGATGAGTTGGTTATTGACGAGAACATGCCGATTAGATTTTGGTCCAGCACCGGATGCAGGTCCGGCCATCAGTAGGATAGTTGGACGGTTGGACGATCAACTTTAACATGTTTTGCACGTGCACTTTCCACATATAACGGAGCGAAGTAAGTTTTAATTTTTTTATTTGTTTTTTTCTTCTTCTTCTTCGCATGCAACACCAGACAATGTAACAAGTGCAGTCGGCTTCCCGACTGTCCCTTTAAAAGCAAACTCTGAGAATGGGCAAATTGCTAAGACTCTTGAAAACGGCAGTTTGTCTATGTTCTGTCTTTTTTTGTGTCTTCTTTTTTCTTCTTTTTTATTTTTTTTTCTTTTTCTTCATTCCCGTCTCCTGTCCATCAAATAATGCAATTACCCGTTGCTCTGCTATCCTCTGGCAGCTGGTTTATTTTGACCTTCTGACATGCTTGTCCTTGGTCGAATGGATTATGTTAAAGCTTGCCTGAATGTGCAACGTTTCGATACTTCTCTCTGAACGTATAACGACTCCAATGCAAAGGGTGCAATTACTTTGTCGTTCACCCTTCTGAAGCTGGTGTCGCATGTGTGATGAAATTTGTTGAGAGCGATGTAATTGCCGTTGCGTCCGTCCATGTACATGAGGTGCACTGTGCATTTCCCGGCCTTGCGTGACTCGCTCGTCACGTTGTGACAGCATTTGCATTACCAAGACCATTGCCAGACAAAGGCTGCATAGAAAACGGATCGGATAAAGATAACCTGACGCACGCGGATGTTTCGCCCAAACGGTAATCTCTCTCATCCATGTGTTAGCATCTTCTTGATGGTTATGTGGGGGCAATCCGAGTGCAAATTTTCCTGATGGGAGCTTCTCGGGATAACAACCCCCCACCCTTTTGACGTATTGTGCCTTTAAATGAGAAAATGAATGAATGCTAATGGGATTTCTAACCATCGTTAAAACCCATTATCTTGCACACAACTTCTGAAAATTCATTAGATGTGACAAAAGGAGTGAGTGGCAAGTTTTATTTTGTAAATGCCACCGAGTTTTAATCATTTTATGATCGATCGAAGATTGATCGATGCAAATGCCGCGGCCTGGATTAAAAATCCAACAATGCCGTTTTTTTGGAAATTAGCACCACCTGATCTCATCCTTGGAAGCAAAGCTAGCACACAAGCTTTAAATGGATCACGTCTGTCTCTTTATCGTTATACCGCCCCATAGGCACTGAATGCCCGTCAATGTTTGCATTGCCATCATTCCTCTTGTACTTCCCTTCACAACGCTTACTGCTGCAGGGTTGTTTTTGGTTTTTGTTCACAAACTCAGGCTCGTGGAAGAGGTTAAAACGCAGAACGGATCATGACGCAACATAAAATAAACAGCAGAAAGTTGAGGTGAAAATGCCAAGAGCAGGGCCGATGGACAAAATAGATGGAGGGACAAAACAAGGAATGTGGACAAAGATCTCACCCTTCCCTCTCCCACCCCCCCCCCCCGCCGGGATTACGGCAGCTCCATTTTCAAAGTATTTATTTAGCTGATCACCTGCTATATCATCCATATTTACATAAATTGGGTTTTCCCCTCCCCCCAACCTTGAACCCTGGAGTATAATTTTTTTATTTTTTTTTTTTCACAGCCTAAAACCCACCCGTGCACATCTCAAGTGGAAGCACTCCTTACCTTCGCCGCTGAAGGTGTCCGAGGTCGTTTCCACCTCAGTCAGTCAGTCTGTGTCTGTCTGTCAGTCTTCAAATTGGATGTGGTGTGTGGACAGGAACAATTCATTTGATTTGGTGAAAATCCACATCCGAATGTGGTCCATCAGTGGGATACAAAACACAAACTGTTCAGCTGGTGGAGATACGCGCTCTACCGAGTGCTCTTCTAATTCCATGCAATATTTCAGGAGTGTATAGTAGGAAACAAACACACTAATAACCACACAAACGTTTTTTCCTGATCCTTCTTGTTTTCTCAGATTATTGCATGATTTAAAATCGACGTCGTGTTCACGTTCTCGATGTAAGTGCAATTGAGATCGATGGAGGTTGTGCTAATTGGATGCATGCAGGGCAACTGCAACTGTTTGAAAGAATGGAAATATCCGATTGAGCAATCCATTCTCTTTTTGACGGGCCTTTATTTGAGTCCCTAATTTGTGCTGTTCCCTTCACTCTGCTCTAAATTTGTAAACCCCCATTTATTAAGCTTCTTCCTTTCTTGATGTCGCCCTGCCGGGTGCTGTGTAATTGCAAGGTTTGGAACATCAGGATCCTTTTGGATCCTTTTAAAGGTAAATATTCAACCGGCTGATTGGAGCGATGGTGGAAAAACTCCTCCCGTCAGGAAAGTTGAACATTCCATGTTGCTCGAGGCACTTGTTTTGCCCGCTCATTTGTGACGAAGGGCCTCTGGTTTGAAATGCATGCACAGTCGCATTGATTCAAGATCGATGTGTTTTGTTGTTTTCTCTTCTTTTTTTTTTCTTTTTTTTTTAGATTTGCTTGCTAATTTGATGGTCATTTCCTGATTTCCTTCAAGATTGCTTCCTTTTGCACAATTTACCATCGAGTTTGTGTTTACCTTTGCTTCATTGACGTCGTTGAAAATAACCTTCGTTACTCCGATTTTGATTTGGAAGATCGATATCCTCGAAGCATCTGAAATTAACGAAATGTCTGCATACGCAGCCGTTGCCTATCAAATGAAGCGTCCGTTGGTGTCAGTAACCCCGATCAGTAGCAGCTACCTCGTGACTACTGATTGTAAGAATAATTGTATTAATATCTAATGAATCAAGTGTACCATATTTTTTGCGGAGCCTTGATGTTGTTGACGTTCCTGGGCAAAAGGGTATGCTTTGGTTTTGGTCCCGTGTGGGAATAATTTGAAAAATTACCGTGTGTCAATGATGTGTACATCATATATGAATACGTAATTGATCATTGGACCATTGTGTGTTAACGGAACCTCTGTTTAAAAGAAATATATATATATATTTTTAAAAATTATTATTGTATATTTTTTAAAATATGATATCGATATACCGGTACGACCCCACAGGTGTATCGATATCGACTGAGACTACCAACAACCGATGCTTGCAGTCTGGTCCTCCAGTTTAACTTCCATCCAAGGGACAGAGCCTTACATGTGAAGGGCCAGGACAACAGTTTACAGCTGAGCCGAGATTTAAACTCTCTGGATAAACAGCTTGGAGGCGAGTGTACATACCTGTCGGCGATACATAATATTTCATAATAATTAATAACAAGCGCAGGTACATTAAAAGTCCATCGCCACCATGTCAAAGAAATAAATAAATAACAAATCCTCCAGCACCTGCGATGCCGCCTTGCAGCACGTGGAGTCGGAATTGGGAGGGAGCGTTGCACTTCCAAGGTAAATATGTACAAATGATACTGACTCGCCTTGCTGCATTTGGAGATGGATTTGGGGGTGCAGCCTGGTACAGTAATTGATCGATTCATTAATTAATTGCGTAATTAAAATGAATAATGATTTATTTCTCAATAAATTGCCGAATAGCATACCGAAACCACCACCGTTTCATCCGAATCTGTAACTTTTTGAAAATCAAGTAATTCATCGAAAAATGAATAATTATTGGATTCATCAATAAACCAAAAATACCATTCGTAGCCAAATCACTTGGTTACGGTCGTGTCCAGATATCAGCTTCCTAGCTCAAAAGGTGCCCGAGATATTGCTCAGATGAGAAATACAATACATAAGGAATTAATAAATCGATAATAATTAAGTAATTAATAATTGATTAATCAAAAAATAAAGAAATAACATTTTTGCCAAAGCACATCTTCACTTTTGTCCCCAAATTTCTGCTTTCTAGCTCAAAGGATGGCCGAGATATCGCCCGGACAAATAAACAAGAAAACAAACGGAGTAAAAACTGAGTACCGTATTTTCCTGTGTATAAACTGCACTGCACTTTAGTTTTAACACTTTTAGTTTTAGTTAGGCAAAAAAGGTTAAAGTTGGGGGTGCGGTTAATACACAGGTATACAAAAATAATCAGTCTTAAAAATGATCAACGCTGAATTTCAATTATATTCCAAATGAACACTTTTGTAGCAGTCAGACTGCTGTTGATCTCGATTCCACCGTTTTTATTTTGAAAATCGGTTCAGGTTAAGAGTTTGTGCAGCATTTTATTAACCACTAGACGACCCGTGAACCCGTTGGGTTCCCGTTGTGACAGCGATTGATAAAAAAAAAATCATTTCAAAAAAATTAAAAATTAAAATAAAAAAGATAGCTCCAGCGAACTATATCGCAGAGGTTGTTTGCATTGATCAAATTCTCCCGAAGAGTACTTGACTGAATCGGGAATGGATTTTTAAATAATTTTTTCGTTGCCCCATTTGAACGAAACTTGATACTGCACACCGCAGGTGAATAGTGAGTAAGGTGGCCCTAACATTTTTGCGCTATCGTGTACCGTTTTGGCTGTATTTCGGGAACATACACACATACATACAAACAAGATGAGGGTTTTAGTAATATATAGGTAGATGTGTGGAAATCAAATAAGCCACGCTCGGAGACACTCCCCGGAGTTTAGGTGTGTAGCATATATTGAGCCTCTCGGGTCTGAAAACGCCATTAAACACAACACAAGAAGAACACCAGGACTCGCATCAAAAGAAGATTTACTCACAATACCTCGAGTCCAATAACGGAGAACCCACCTCAAATATGCTTGCGTGGCAAGCTTCCCTCGTATGTCTACATGAACATGCATCATTTTCGACATGAACACCTGGTGCAGGCAGAATGAATCCACCAAGCTTGTTCCTTACATGCTGACACTATGCCAGCAAATGCTGGATAGCGGGACGTAGTTTAAAACTCGGAACAACCAATCAACCCCGAGTACTTTTCTATACGAGGGCAGGAAATGGATTTTAAAAAGAAGATGAAGAACGTAGGTATGTCGGGTTGTACGTACGTAGGTACGTCTGTCGATGCACATTTTCTCTGTTTTCTCTGCAACCACTTATCCGATTGGCACGAAATTTTCACAACATGTGCAACTACTCATGCAGAATGTTTCAATAATTATGATGCCATAGGTCATGTGGTGTGGCAGCCATGGTGGAAAAACTTTGGACCTCTGTATCTCCAAAAGTTAGAGCAGAGGGTGGGTCAACCTGAGTTCGCAGTTCCTGCCATGACATAAATCGAGGAGAGTGGTACCATCTCAGCCTAGACTGGATATCGACAAGCTGAGGAGTTTGCAAATAAGCTGAGTGGGGATTTGGGCGATCTGGGTGTTGTGGGGAATTATGGAGTGCCTTCAAGACGGCCATCCTTGATGTTGTCGGCGGATGCCTTGGAACCCATCAGGTGAAGAGGAACTTTGTCTCCCAAGGGACACTGCATACCGTTGACCAGAGTCACAGTGCCAGGCTTAATGGCAGGGCTGAGCTGTTCAGGGAGCCGAGACGTAAAGCTGTATGTGCGTTGTTACTATCCCTATCGCTGACCCTATAATCGACTGTGAACTGCCTTCGTTTTTTGAGGTTCATCCAGGGCTAAATTGTGTGTGCTGGGGGGGTGGGGGTGGGGGGGGAGTTGATTTCATCGGTCACACGGTTTGGCAGCCATTTTTTTTAAAACATAAAATCCTTCAAAAATCTTCTCAAACAGCTGAACTGATCGAGCCAAAACTTTATAGGTATTGTCACCTATTCAGTGCAACAAAATGTTTTCCACCGACGACGTCACAAGTCACAAGTCACATGGTTTGGCAGCAATGATATTTTGAAGAATAAATCTTTAAAAGTCACTTTCTCCAGAACGGCTTGACAGATTGAGGGGAAACTTCACCCACATTTCCCCCAAGCCTTGGGTATACCAGGGTGTTCAAGAATAATTAATAGGTCACATGGTCTGGTAGCTTTGTGACATTGAACGGAAATTTTTTTTTTTTTAATTCTCTTGAACAGCTTCATCAATCGATGTGAACGTTCACAATTATGATCTAGTCGAGTCATGATGAATATATGTTTTAAATTTCAACCTGATCCGATGCATGGTCTGGCATCCAGAATTATTTACTATTTTGAAGCTGGGTTCAGGGATTTACATCAAACATGGTACAAGTGTGTGTAATGCTGTAATAATATGGGGGAGGCATATCTGGTGGTGATGTGATGTCGAAGAGTGCCCTTCCAGTTTTAAAAACCATTTCATTTTTAACTGTTAAGTTACTTTGAGGAGCGGCCGGCTCCAATAGGTGGTACGGTGTTGGTCCACACACCCCTCCTTCGGGGGAAGAATTCTACAGAAATCTACTTGTGGTCCTCAAAACATTGGTGGTTAATGAGATTAAATTTGTCTTCAACTTTGTCTTGGGGGGTGGGGGGGGGGGAGTGGGGGAGCATGATGGGTTCATGGAACAGCAGGGTGACTGATGGTAAAAAGGCAATGCATGGGTAATGTGGCAACGGTTAACTGCAACAAGCAAGGAAATTATTAAATTAACAGATAAAGAAGTGTGGAATCACAGAAACCTGCAACTGATGAGTACTTCAGGATGAAGAACTAGTCTTGCCTGTGAAGCCTAATGTCTGTCCATCAACAGACCGGAATATCGATGGATGAAGTTTGTAGTTTATCGATAGGTATGGAGGTATGAAATTTTGCTCCGAAGGGTGAACACCCGAAACGTCAGCTTCTTGCATGCCACAGTGGTTAGCATACCCGGATCAATGTTTTGTCGATTTAATTGCATCAGCGTTTTGCTTGTTTGGGTTGATGGGGGTTGAAAAGATTGCAGGTAGGGATGGGGTATGGAACGAGATTCCTTGAAGCTATGGATGGAAACCTGGCATGAACGGTCTCCGTAAGGCGGTTCCGCAAATGGTAGTAAAGGTCAACAGAAGAGTGGAGGTGTGCCGTAAGCCTAAGGCTTGGGTGTTCACCCGGGGTTTAAGCAGGATATGTACTTTACGTGCATATCCTGTTTAATCTGCATCGGTTAAGTTTCCACCACGGTATCAAATTTTATGAGGCTTTGTGTGAAAGATGAGAGATTTTGCATTCGTCGGCTGGGACAACCAGTCTGACGTCCCCTTAAAATATTGTCTGTGTCTGTCTGTAACAATTGCAGACCTATTGGAGTCGCTCTCATCAATTAAAATCATTGGACGCTATCCTCCCAGGAATCAATCATAAAGCAATACCACTAAAAATCGAGAATTTCATCGACGAACCAGTTACCTGCTTCCAATATGCCTTAAACGTTGTGATTTTAAGAAGTTTGTAGATTTGATTTGATTTGATATTATTTTATTTTATTTTGTGAAGGCTTTCAGCCACGAGGTACAGCTTGCCTTGCACCTGCAAGCTTATTGTCGCTGATTTGGAACTTCAAGCAGGTTTTGTGGGAAAAACAAAGGTGCGTTTTAATGACCGGGAGCTATTCTGGGACCGCCATGCTGTGGTGATGCAACCCTTAATTTTGTTGCTTGCATTTCTTGCTGCAGATTTGGCACATATTAAAACTACTGGAGAGTTCTACCACCGCCTCATTAAAGGCACACCTGCTTCTCCCCATTTTAGCAGAGTTCTGTGTTGTGCAATTCCTTCAAGCAATGTTTAAATTGTGCACAGAAATGACTCGATAAGGGAAAGGGGCCATTGTGGTACGGTGCTCTTGTACTCCCCACCGTGTTGGTAAAGTTGGAAAGTGTTGGAATAAGCGAAAGTGTTTTCAATTCTCGAAATGTACCTTTTAAAATTTTTATTTATTTATTTCAGCCATCTTTAAGCATGATCTTTTCCCTTCTCTCTGCCCATTCGACATGTTTTCAAACCTGTGTGGTAACCCCATGCCTGGGAAATTATGCCAGGTATTTTGAATAATGTGGAAGAACGACGCACTTGAGAGGAGAATTGAGGCAACATTTTGTAATATCCTCTTAGCTCCCGTTCTCGCTCTCCGCCGGTCCGAGAGGGAGCTCTGCGGCCTCGGTAGTTATTCACTTGCTAAACAGTCAAACTAGATCCTTGTTCTATCCCCTTGTGTGTCGGAGATGTCTTGTTTTGTTGTTTATTGCTTGCGAAATCGACGATTCGCAAATATATTCGTTCCCCGAGTATGTTCGTCTGTCTGTCTGTTTATTTGTCTGTCACCTGCAATCGCAATTCTAAACCGGGCATGTTTTTGGGTGGAAGGAGTCTATAATTTCCATCATACATGCTCTTTTTACAGCGCGTGCGCTGTATACAACTGCACCGAGTTTGAAATGTCCCCGGTGTCTACCACGTCTCCGGTGTCCCCTGTCCCCCCCCCCACACGTGCCTCAAGACAGCCAATGACGGCCGTCCGGTAGATGCAGTGCGTAACCTAGACGGAAATAGCGAGAATTGATGAAATACCGAGTATTTCAATGGAAATTTGTGAAACTAATGTGTTATATATGTGAAAACCATTTAATTTATTGCTTGACAGAAAAAACCAAGAAACGCGCCCCTCTCATGTACGAACGAACGAAAGACGTCATTTCCGCCCACCATCGCATTTCGCTCCGAAAGACGTCATTTCGCCCGCCATCGCATTTCACGCCGAAAGACGTCATTTCCGCCCACCATCGCATTTCGCTCCGAAAGACGTCATTTCCGCCCACCTGCATTTGCCCGAAGACGTCATTTCCGCCCACCATCGCATTTCACGCCGATCGCCGAATGCTGAAAGCCAAGTTCTTCTTATGCTATGATTCTTTTGCGGCCCCCTGCCACGCTGTATCGAACGATTTCATTCCTTCTGTTGTATATAAAGGTGCTTATCACAAAAATAACAAGATTTTTACATTTCAAATATTAAGTACGCTTTTTAATTGTTTTTCAACTGAAAAAGCATAAATTGCATATTTTAACATTAGTGTACTCATTTGCTTCACCACACGCGCTGTGTTGAAGGATTTCATTTGATATATTATAATTTTTTTTTTTCATACTATTGCTCCTTAGGCTGGCCACAAAGAACCGACAGATGTGCTGAACTCTGCTATTGACCGAATGTGCCAGAAAACTCGTGATTTGCGTCGCCAGGTACGTGCTATCTGTCTTGTTCACGATGTAGTTTTGAATTTGGAAAATATAAAGTTAACTTTTCAGCAGATGTCTATCTTTTCTTTTTGTTTCTTAAAAAAATAAAATAATAATAATTCACACCGTTGATGAAAATGTGATCCGATGACTGAGAGTCGTAAAATATAAAATGAATTGTAGGTTGTGTTTTGTACCATCCAGGTCAATGTTTAGTCACTGTAGATTACATTATTTTTCACAAGTCATCCGAATCGCATGTGTACCTGTAGATTGATCGTCTCATTAAGTCGTCAGGTCCGATGGGCTGCATTTTTTCATCGTTGCATAGAGTGCTCGTTTTGATTGTCCTAGCAATCGATGCATGTCTCGGGTTTATATTTTTATTGTTTTATAACTTGACCAGGTGCTGAATAGTTTGTTGAAATTTATCGTTTGCCAAATGATTTAGCCGAATTACAGCTGTACACTCGATTGTCCCCAAATATCCTTTGGTATTGTTTGATTAGACCAGCAATGTAAAGAACCAAGACCAGCAATGTCAAGATTTGGAGGTCATATGTGAAGTTTCAACGAAGTGGTTGTGCCATCACCTGAGGCACAAATCTATGAGCTACTGTTCTTTCTTGACTCCCTGGCATGAAATCTTACAACATTGTGATGCAATAATCCAGAATTCTTGCATTGGAAAAGCAAATTTTAGGGCCACCTTACTCACCGTTCTCCTGCGGTGTGCAGCATCAAGTTTCGTTCAAATCGGGCAACGAAAAAATTATTAAAAAATCGATTCCCGATTCAGTCAACTTTTGGTACGACGATCCCTAAAGGGCAAGGACAAACCATGGAGAATGTGTTCATTATACCTCGAGAAACCGGTTTGCCGAATGATGACTCCTGAAGTAAATGCTCACATTTTCCTCAAGTTAAAGTTTGACCATAAATATATTTAAGATTTTGTCTTTTTTTTTTTCCCATCAACCGCTGTCACAACGGGTTCACGGGTCATCTAGTTGAGATTAAAATTGCCAATCTTCATCAAAGCTCAGGTGAATTGGATGAAAATTTTTATTATTTTTCAGATTCGAAATTGCTGATTTAGAAGTTTGACTTTGAGGTGACTTTGACCTTTGACATCAAAAATAGTTGGTTTCCAAATTCAGTGATGCACTATGCAATTGCTGCTTGATTTTTCAGGTTAATCGGATGAAAATTGACGATTTTTCAGAGGAGAAAATGTGGCATCTGTACGGTCTGCTATTATGGGGTCATTGATTGTAGGGAGAACCTTACCCATTGTACTCTTCCTTATTCCGAAACCTTCATTTTCCTTCAAACTTCATTCCCAAACCTTCATTATCCAACTCCGCATTCGAATGGACGTTCTCAACCACAGCTCGTAAAACAAATTGAGGTGCTGCAGCAGGTTTTTTTTTTTAACACCGACGAGGCGGGATTATTCTGCGAGAGGATGCCACATCGTACCTTCCTCTCCAAGCAGGAAGATCGTGATTCAAGTAAGGTGGTAAGGATTGTTACTGTTGCCCTTCTCCATTGTGGCAATTCTGCAAGTGACTTTAACATAAAGCTAATGTTGCTTTTACAAGAGCCTAAAGCCCCCCCTCCCGCCCCCCTTGACAATCGCCTTCCCCGCCACCCCCCCTCTTTCC
This sequence comes from Eptatretus atami, assembly GCA_035128595.1. Classification (NCBI taxonomy): domain Eukaryota; kingdom Metazoa; phylum Chordata; class Myxini; order Myxiniformes; family Myxinidae; genus Eptatretus; species Eptatretus atami. Next base: position 25,589,671 of record CM068953.1, on the reverse strand, counting down.
GCTCACCCTTCCCCGTTCCACCATCCCTCTATAACAGCATCATCTTGAGCTAAGTCTTGGTTTCTATTTATGGCTGCAGAGTACAGTGTGAATACATAATGTTCTTACCCTCACCCACTCCACTGCTTTGTAATGTATTTAAAAGGTAAAACCTTTTTTTTTTTCTTTAATTTACAATGTATTTATTTCAATGTTAACATGCTCTATATATGAGCCCCTAAGAACCATACCGGGCCATCCCATCTTGGTGTACTTTGAGAAAAAGGGACACAAGTTCTCAGTCTCCTGTGTCACAATGAGCTAATGACAATAAAAAATACCTAAGGATAAATAACGATAAGTAATGCAGAATTTTATCTATACATGATTTAAGCAGGTAGCACATGTCCCACATGGAATCATGGGGGAAATGTGGGATGGCCCATTCAGGCTCTGGCAAGTCAAATGCATATTAACAGAGCCAGAGAGGTTTTTTGCTTATATCCTTATCATAATATATTCTGATGGGTTGGTCCATTTTGGCCCTGAAAGGTATCAGTTTTGTGCACCTGAAGACGTTCATAACTCAATTTCACAAAAAAGGTGGGATGGCCGGTATGGTTCTTAGGGGCTCATATGACTGTATTTGTGTGTTTATTAAATTGTAATGTGTTTATTTTATCTGCCTTCGATCTTCCTCCATATTTTCTCAGCCAG
>CM068953.1:25558169-25572381 GCA_035128595.1 Eptatretus atami | reverse complement strand
GGAAACTCCTTACTATCCACAAATTGTTTTACAAAAATCAATGCATTCCGAGAATGTACCTTCCGAGGAAAGGAGGAGGCAGCGGCCTGATGGAACTCGATCAATTGCACAGAGCAATGACTCCAGGATTAGCAGAGAACGTGAAAAGTTCAACAGATTACCGAATACAATTTGTGTACAAGCACGAACACATCAACCAGAAAGGTATCTCTCACTCACCTTGCAAAGAACTCCCAAAAACAGGTGCGAATAGAGATGTCAGCACCAAACCAAAACTGCAACAAATACAACCCAACGATGTATTTAAAAAAAAAGAAAAACAAAGAAAGAAAGAGTTTGACAGATTGGGGATAGACAAAGAAGGATCAATGGAATGGCTCTGAAGAGGTCAGCTCAATTGGGACGGAGAACAAATCATTATAAATCCCCTTGACCAAGGACACGACGTGACTGGTTTTAATAAATGGCAGGACTGAGCAAATCGGACAAGTGTAGATTCTACAAGGTAGAAACAGAAAGCACGAGCCGCCTCCTATTGGGATGTATAAAAACTCGTGTCAGAACAGCTGGACACACAAAGGCACAACAGTGTTTGTAGAGTAATCCACTGACGCATCTGTCGACATTTCAATATCTGAGTTCCACAAAACTCACGGAAACACGAACCAAAAGCAATCATTGAAAACGAGGACATCATGTTCACGTATGACCTGATGATCCCATCCAGTGTGAACATAGAAAACACAGCACTGCAACCGGACATGGAACTTGGATACAAAAAGGAAAAGAAGGTGTTAATTGAGGTTTAAGTAACAAAGAAATCAAGAAAATTACCAAATATCAAGACCTCAAGAATGACATGAAGAGATCATGGAATCTGAAGAGCGCCAAAATTGTACCATTGATGATTGGAGCAACGGTGATGATAAAGATGCTTCGAGACCTGGGAGGACTCGGTTCCACCTTATGGAGACAATAACCACACACACACACACACACACACACGCACACGCACACACTTGCCCACTCACAAGCAGTGCGGCAGACTGGTCCGCCAAGGGATGTTGCACACATTGATCCATTGCCCTGCATGCAAAACACGAGGGTGACAGTTCATAGTAGGCTAGACAGCTGACTCGTGAGTGTGCATATCTAAGCTATCCTGCCATCCTCCACATCTGTACAGTGGAAGGGGGAGAGATGACCCTTCTATTCAACGGTAGTTTTTGAAATAGATTATTCTTGCAATTACGATCAAAACCAGATGCTTTGTGAATGAGAGAGGGCAAATTGGAAAAAAAAACTCGTTAGCCATTTTAAACCATCACACAAGCGCAATGCCCCAGTTCTAGAACGATTTGGGCCAGAGTCGCTCCCCTAGCCAACCCTTCAAGGTAGGAATAATTGGTACGGTTAAATAAGAAGTCCATTCATATTTGGAAAACAAACAATTAAGCAGAAAGTTCAACTTGTGTGAATTGCTGATGTCGCTTACTTTTTGAGACGAACAGCAGATGATTCTGCAACGCATTGCAATCCCGCTGTTCGACTTATTATATTGGGTTTTGTCTTCATGGCATCTGCTGCTGCACTCACCTGAAGCCCCCTCGTCTTGGTGGGCTCCTGTGTCCCTGACAATGCCAACTACAGTGACTCATGTTGATAAAATGTAGGAAAGTCAGCATTTCTGAATGCAATGACTTTTGCTTCAGTTTTAATTGAGTCTTTCCACCTGCAGTTGTCAAAAAGTTTCACCATCTGAATCTTGGTTTTCTCTCTGTATTATTGACATGCTTAGTGTCATGTGGTCCTTTATTTTCCTGCAAGAGGACGACGTTTCATAGATCGTTATTGTGGATCTCTTGTTGACAGCCGAACATCGACTTTGAAGACTGAAGTCGGCACGCGAATATTTTGTAGCGAATTGACGGTTTTGAAGTTTCTGATTATAAATTTATATTGAGGCCCTTCAGAGTCTGATTAAAACCTTGCAAATCTTCGTGCAGGTTCACAAAGGCATCCATGCAGTCTACTCTCTCAACTTATCTGCTATTGTTTAATTTTTACCCCCACCTCTCTCCCCCCCCCTTCCCCACCCTTATTTTGGTGTCCTGGTCTTATTGCTGCAACGTTGCTCACTCACCTTCTTATCCCAGACCTGCATTGCCATTCAAATCGTTTAAACGCTCGATGCAGTCGCTAATTATCACTCCACCATCTTTTGCATTTTATCCCGACGTATGAGCATTGAGAGAGCTCTGCCTTCGTGGTGGTTTAAAAGCTCTTTGACGGCTCGCTGAATTGGTTTCTCTCCTTCGCCATTGAGGAGGCTCTCGTTGGGCAAAATAAATGGAATAGGTTTAACCAAATGGTCAACATGCCACGGCACGGATTTGAACGTGCAGCGAGTCGTGGTAATCTCACGAACCCTTGTGGTAAGGCTTGTCAACTTAGCGGCACATCACGTGGTGAAGCAAGCGGAGTGTTTTCCGATGTTTTTTTTTTTTTTTAATTTTCTTGGATAAACAAAATTGGCAACTACGAAATGAATTGTTCATCGCCGGCCAGTTCGAAGAGTCGGGAAGTGCTTTCTCTCACCCACCCTGGGAAGCGGAATCGACTCGGCGATTTTAAACATGCGCAACTAAAAACGATCAAACTTTTCACACTCAGGTTAGCAGGTACTTGAAACCATTTTGTTGACGCAAGTGCAGCAACCACAATGGACGTGGTCTCCATGGCAATGTCGTGTGCAAGCAAAGTTGTGAAGATTTCTGCCCGTTTTGCAAAACTTGGGGAAACCGTTTCTATAATGACCAATGGACACAGCAGCGCTCGCAGCATTATCACTCCTCTGTGCGCACGGTGCAAAAAGTTGGGTTTAGGAATCGATTCACTTTGTCTGTCTCAAGATGCCGGTCTACTATCGAGGAACTATTTCATTTCAATTGAATGTTGTATTTTGAACACTGAAGAACATGAACGGGAACACGAAACCTGCAGATTAGCAGTTATTAGGCTCTGAACTTGGTAAATTGTGCAGAATCTTGTCCCACTTGCAAGGACCTAAATTGTGCTGAATCTCAGCGTTGCCTACGGAGGAGTGAGGTCATTGTTTCACTCTGCCTTGCCTGCCTGGCAAACAAAGAGAATTGAAAAACATTCCGTACAGGAAACTTACTGTTTTTAGGGACGTCATGAAGGAAACAAACGGGCACGAAGAACTCGTTTAACGTGTTAAATAAGGTGATGTACGAGAGAGTGCATCAACGGTGGTAAACTTCCGAAAGTTTTTTTTTTTTCTGCAACCTTTAAAATCGTTATTTTCTTTGAATTATATACTTGAACACGAGAACACAATTCACCTTCTTGGCACTTTCAAAAACCTTCCGTTTCGCAGTACTTGGACAAAATATTTATGCCATATTATGCCCTGAGGGCAGAGTAACTGTGAAATTCAACATTCGGACAAATATGGTGACATTGAGCACTGCATGCTTTGTGCAAAAAGCAAAGCAAGAGTTTAAAAAGACACTTCCCATGTGGGGTAAGGGGTAAGGTGTTCTCTGAACTCTAGTTCACGTTGGATTGCAACGTCCGTGGACAATTCCCCACCACCGCACGCCTTTCCTCCGGGCCTTGCAGCAGGTGCCGTGGAGAGGTTCTTTGTCGAGGCAGAAAGTCTTCCGATTTGGATTGTGCCATCGCGCTTTGATTGCTCACGTCTGCTGCCACCACCGTCCTTGTTTGCGGTGCAAACAAATAGGTTAAATGTTAGAGAGAGAGAGAGAGAGACAGACAGACAGACAGACAGACAGACAGACAGACAGACAGCCCCTTTGCTCCACATTCGACTTCCTTCCACTTCTGGACCAGTATGAGGAGCTCTTAGGCTTCTCAAGCCTGTGCACTGCATAACGTGGTTGAAAATAAAAGAGCATGAGTAAACAACCATAGATTTGCTAAGGCTGAGTGTCAAACAGGAAAGCAGCACATACAATTTTAAGTCTTTGGTATGATTAGTTTCGGGTCGAAACCACTGACCTCCCGAGACCTTGTAGCGGACGCTGTAACAATTACGGCACCGAAGGTGGTTCACATTTTGGAAAAGTAAAGCGGACACTCAATCCACTCCACCACCGAGTCTGGTTTTCAGCACCTACCCATTTAGCTTGTTCTTTTCACCTTTAGTACGTTACCCTTTCTTCCCTCCAGACCAATCGTCATGCGTCGTCGTCCTCCACCTCCCACCCTCTCTCCCTCAGCAGTGCGTTCCAGACGTCGATCAACTTGCAACACTTCAAGTCATGAATCGAAAGTCTCAATCTCATTTTATTACATTTTCTCATCATCTGTCTTTGCTTTTTTGCCTTTTTTTTTTTTCTTTCTTTCTTTTCATTAACACCACAGGGGAAGATGGGTTGAGCCCAAAACGAAGAGGGTTTTTTGTGCTCAACCCCATCCCCTGTGCTGATAATAAAATAAATGAATAAATTTAGTACTTGTCTGAATTTGAAAATTTCTCTTCCTTGTTGGAAACTTAAAGCATCATCACATTCATCTCGTCGCTTGTATTTGAGCTGCCAAGTAACATCTTCAAAGACATTAGGATTCTGGCGTAGTTGCACAATGATGTGCAGCGCTTGCGAAAGGTTTTGGTTTATTCTTTAGATTATGTTTCGCCATTACCGCAGTGGCTGAAACTTGTTTTCAAGGCCCCACTTGCATTGTCTCCTTCCTTTAGGGTGGAGGGCTTGACAGGAAGCTTTGTGAAGTAGATTAGATATTGTACCACTGTAATAAGTTTACATCTCCTTCCCCTGCTCCCCCCCCCCTTTTTATAGTGTGCATGTATGTAATTTGTGTATTTCGTGAAGTGTTTGACGGTCATGTTATGTTGAGATTTTTTTATACTCTGTCCATTTTTTGTTCTCCATTTCTCCTGCAGGTTGCTAATTTGGCTTGCTCCCTGTCCAATAACGAGGACGGTGTGAAGTTGGTGCGCATGGCCGCGCAGCAGATAGAGACGCTGTGCCCACAGGTGAGCTCTCCGTAAGCTTCCTCAATGCGAATGCCCGCCTTCCCTTCGTCCCGTAACGTTGCTTTTGACGCCCTTTTGATTGAATCCCAGCCATCGACCATATAATTTCCTTGCGTGAAATGAACCGTGCTTTGGGCCGCAACCTCGGTGGGTTTCATCCCAGCAGCTTTCCGTTGCACTCCTCCTGGATTTGCATCCATTTACACCCTTGTGTGACATTTTGGTGCAACCCACCTGCTCACCGCAACTTGAGAAAAAAAACAATTCGCACCGAAGCGAAGCCCTTGTTTGTAATATTCAATTAACAGTGTGCTTACCTGTTGTTTTCCATCACATTACGTTCTCCCCCCCCTCCCCCTATTGTTCTGCCTACGGAGACTTATTTCCTTGTTTTTTTTTTCAATTTTGAATTGCTGTTCAACTCGACTTATGTTGTACAAGCTTTAAAATCAAGTTGTTTGTACGGGTTAACAACTCTTGGGGTTTTTGTTTGTTTATCTAAATCCCCGTAAATGTGTTCGTTGTTGCCGTGACCGCCGATGCCATCAGTGCAATAACTGTTTGAGATTCCTTGATAATTTGTGGAATGTGTCCATTCCATGACCGCGTACGAGTCATTTTTTGTCCCCTTATTCTTTCCTGGTGCAATCGGCGTCTTGGTGTTTCGACCTTCTCATCTTTGTGGTTATTGTTCATAAGGCCCGGTGCACACAGCTGTCGTAGCTCGTATCAAGCACTGCCGTGCATCCGACAGGTCGTCAATGCAGCTCTGGTGCTCGCTGCGAAGCCCGGCAGCAAAATAGCACAGGACAACATGAACGTGTTCAAGGAAACCTGGGAGGCCCATGTCCGCCTTTTGACTGAGGCTGTCGATGACATCACATCCATCGACGATTTCCTCGCCGTGTCTGGTAAGTCCTTCGCTCGACCAGGAAGGAGAGGAATGAAAGATTTGCAATGACAGACAAATTCCTTCTGGGAATGCATCCCAACACGTTAAAGGTGGTTGTCATTTAAAATAAATAAATAAATAAATAAATAATCCTCGGATGTTAAAAACGTTTCCTTCTACCGAGACGCTCGTTTCCCCTGCAGTGGCCCCTAACACGTGTCCTTGTGTAATTACCGTCGCCGAAGGATTCGGAGAGGGTTTTGCATTTGGATCCGTTTGTTTGTTTGTTTTTGTTTGTTTGTCTTTTTTTCTGCACGGAACTTTTGTGTTTTTCTCTGCAGCCGCTTGTCAGATTAAGACAAAATTTTCACCATTAGTGCGACTACTCATGTAGAATGTTTCATTGATAATTATGATGTCATAGGTCACGTGGTGTGGCAGCCATATTGGAAAAATGGGAAAACTTTGCACCTCTATCTCTGAAACCGCGCCGAGGAAAAAAATTGAAACTTTGCACACACCAAGTACTCCTCATGGGGAGGGAAGGTGTAATTTTTTTATGACGTCATAATTGCACACGCAGAACGCCGCATCCGATCAGCATGAACATTTTTGAGGGTCATCTCAGGATCAAATGGTCCACAGAAAAAAAATTAATGACGTCATCGGTCATGTGATTCGGCAGCCATATTGTAAAAAAAAAAAAAAATCTTCTTCTCTAAAGTGGCTGAACAGATCGAGGCGAAACTTTACACATGTGACTGCCTGTCCATGAGGAACAAGTCACACATTATGACGTCATGGGTCACATGGTTTGGCAGCCATATTGGATTTACCTGAAAGCCGATAAAAATACACCGCTCAAAAGAAGTCCTGGCGAGGGTTTGCAATCTCTGATTGCTCTTTTTCTTGCTCCCTTTATAAGACTCGTCGTGTGATGCCTTCGTGTTATTTTGGTAAAGAACGGCATGCAGGAACTCGCAAAACTATTTTCATTCAAAGTGTAATCAATGCAGAAAAATATATATGTATAAATAAATACATTTAATGCTAAGAAATGAATTTGAATTTGATTTCCTTCTCATCACACTTCATCGCACAAGTTCACTACAATTGTTATCGTTTGCTTTGATCGACATTCCGAAGCAAGCTCTGCTTTTTGTGGAAACGCCGAACACGAACCATCTCAACAGCACGTAGCTGTGCTTGGCAGATCGTTGCATTGCTCTGTGTACGCTTCTCAATCGTAGGTCGTTTCCGTTTCCAGGGAATTTTATTACCCTGCGTTCGCGAAGCGAAAATCAGGGTGAAGCGGTCGGTAGCGTACGTATGGCTGACGTCGTGTCTGCATTTTGTTCGCAGCGTACATCGAGAACCATTCGGCGGAAGAAATTGAAACCTTACCACACATTACATGACCATGTGATATAGCAGTCACTCTTTGGAGGTCAGCACAGGCCAAAAGGTCAACATAGGCCAGATTTCTGAAATCCTCAATTTTCATCCGATTGACTTGAAATTTGAACAGGATTTTCATGAAATTGACCATCATGAGTCCACTGGTCTGGCAGCCATATTGGATCTCAGGGGAAATCTTTGAAAATCCTCGTAGGAGAAACCGCTTCACCGATCGATGAAAAATTTAACGACTTGATCGACGACCCACGGGATGTATGGTTTGATAAAGATGACGTCATCAGTCACGTGGTCTGGCAGCCATATTGGATCAACGATAGAAAACCTTAAAAAACAAAGATGTCACCAAGTTCTTTTCAAGATTGCATGGGTTTTGTATTTCATGAATACCATCCAGATTCTTTCTTTTTTTTTGTTCAAAAATAATACTGGATGGCAAGCGTGAATTGGCCATTAAATGTTTTTGTTGCTGAATGACCATTCCTTATTGGCATTCTTGAAGCGCTGTCACACCTCCGATTAGCCAGCGTATGCCACTTATGAAAATTTGTCTAAAACGCCGGCACACGTCGAATACGTTATGGGTAAGTTTGTATATGTTAAGAGCACGCTGGTATACGTCGTAATACGCTGGCTTTCATCGTTGTACTTTGCGGTTGTCCTCAATTTTAACATGCTTGAAATTTTACGACGTATGCCAGCGTATGACTCACACGTTCCGCTACGCTGGCCATAAGTTGTAGCACGTTATGCGATCGTTGACACACGTCGACACACGTTACTTGTAAGTTACTCATAAGTCGAAACACGTCGAGGTAATGATTAGCGTACCCGAAACTTACTTATAACCTATGAGTAACGTGTTGTAGGCACGTTACACGATCGTTGACACACGTCGAGGCACGTTATGTGATCATTGACACACGTCGCACACGTTACTTGTAAGTTACTCATAAGTCAAACACGTCGAGGTAATGCTTAGCGTACCCAAAACTTATTTCTAACCTATGAGTAACGTGCTTTGAACCTATGTGTAACGTACCTCCAACGCATATTGACGTATGTAGACGTATTTGATTGACGTCTTCCGGACGACCACAGAACTTACTGAACGTGTTTCTAATTTACAGCTACCGTATAATGGCGCATTGGCAGCGTTAAAAAAAAAAAAAACAACAATAACTTCCGATATTTCGTCACGTGCCGTTACGTCACGTCCGATTGCCTCTTCAGTTTGCTCATGTCTTATTCTTAGTTCCTCCTCTGTGAATTATTCTGTTTGAGGATATTGTCACGTCGACGTCGAAACTTAAAAGCAAATGTCCGAATATATTTAAAATTCGTGATAGACGGAAAAAAATCATAAAAAAACAACAACAACAACTTCAGATATTTCATCACGTGCCTTCACGAGCCAAGGAGAAAAAACGAAAATGTGCCTTGACGGAGAAAATAAGTTTCGGGTATGCTAAACCTTACCTCGACGTGTTTTGACTTACGAGTAACTTACAAGGAACTTGTGTCGACGATCGCATATCGTGCCTACAACTTATTCCCAGCGTAGCAACTGTGTAGCCATACGGCGAGTACGTCGTAAAATTTTCAGCATGCTTGAAATTTCACGACGTACTAGACGTACTACGACGTATGACAGCGTACTTCATCGTTTTTCAGCGTGCTCTTAACGTATACACAACTTACCCATACCGTATTCGACGTGTGCCAGCGTTTTAGACACATTTTTCATAGGTCGGCATACGCTGGCTAAATCGTCAAGGTGTGACTGCGATGGTGACATTCCAATTTTCAGGCGGTTATGATTTAAATCGGCGTGCGGCAGGTTTTTAACAGGCTACGCCACGAGTTCGTCGGCGATACGTGCAGCGTGCTATGCCTAAGTTAAACCATCGTTGGGCATAGGTTGTGAACGCTGACAACAGCTAAGCATTCGTTGGTATAAGTTATCTTAACACAACGAAACGTTCTGTGCCCTTACTAATATGTTATGCATACGACCAACATGTATGAATACGACCAAAACTTTCAAAAAAAATCAAAATTTCAGCGTACGCCAACGTTTTACATACATTTTTATACGTTGCCATTGCTGGCTAAATCGTCAAGGTGTGACAGCGCCTTAAATGAGTTTTAACGTTTTAACTTTCTTCCTTCTCACTTTTCCATGCAACGTGTTTCCTTGGTTATCCATATAATAATCTCCGTCGGTCTGTCTGTCCGTTTGGGGAGGAGCTTCCCAGTTCGAGGTGGGCCTTCCACCTTTCAGGGAGGTGCTTCAAAATCAAATTGCCATCATTTTTGTTTGCTCTGTTGAGTCTCTTTTATGAGGCTCACACTTTCTTACTTACACTCTCGGCTTTATCTTGACTCTAATTCGATATCGGATTTCATTTTTTGTAGTCGCTAAGATGGTGTAAGTTTTGGGTGCAAAAAAATGGGAAGAAAATTGTGGGTTGGGGGGAGGGAGGAGAGAGGTGTGTACAAATTTTAATTATATATTATTTTTTTGTATGGGAAGGCTGCTGCATTTTAAGTCCATCGTGGAACTCCTCTCACAGGTATATCTGAACCTCTGATTCACCATCTGATTTATTTTGTGTAGTCAAGATGGTCCAAGTTTCAGTTTAGAAAAGGTGAAGAAATCGGACATGTATTGGCGTTTTACAAAAAATGCATTCTTATAGCCGTTTTGAATGTATCTGGTCGGATGTGATGTGGGAAGGGGGGGGGTGGGGAAATGTAGGGGAATAGTCAGAGGGAGAGGAAGTAGTGAGAACTCGGGAGAGGTGGAAGGGGGATTAGAGAAGAGAGGGTAGGGGAGTAGTGAGAGAAGGAGGGAGAATAGAGGAGCGAGGAGTGGGGAAGGAGGAAGGGGAGTAGTGGGAGGGGAAGTGGAGTAGGGGAGGAGGGAGGGGGAGTAGCTAAGTGTCGGGTGGGGTTCTCTGTGAGGGAAATCTGAAGTTGGGAGGCTCGAACTGTCGTCTAATTATTATGTTTTTCATGTTCCCTGGGCATATATAAAAAGCGTTTATTTCAGGCGAGTGATAATTCTTTTCCAACTTTTTAATGAAACAATACTTCAAAAAACTTTATGCGTAATTAGTTGAATATGTGGACTCGCAATGGAATCCAATATTTACGAACAACGTTTGGTTTTAAGGAATTTTTAGTTTGTGACATAAAGTGTATTCGATGTAAGTCAATCAAGGCAGGTTCTCCCCCCCTCTCAAGTCAATTAAGTCAAGGCAGAAGTAAGTTACTCCACACCCTCTCCCAACCAAGGATTACACAAGGATGACAAGGAAATTATGTGCAGGAGGAGGCCATTCGGCCCATCATACCTACGTCACAACAATACCAGATTTAATAAATCCTTCAATACCCCTTCCCTTCTTGTTGGCTGCCAAAAGGCTGCTACACTGGTACTCATTTCGCCAACCTCAGAAGGATGACAGGCTGAGTCAACCCCTGGTGTTAATTCAGGCGCTAATGGGGATTGAACTCAGGACGCCTGGGATCCCAAGCCAACACCAATACCCTCACCTACCTCCCTCCTCTCCCCTGTGCATGACCTCTCCTCCTACTCCTTCTCCCTCTCCTCCACCTCCTCCCTCCCAACTCCTTCCTCCCCTAACCTCTCCCTCCCTAACCTCCTCCCTCCCTAAGTCCTTCCTCCTGAACCTCTCCTCCCCTAACCTCCTCCCTCTCCCAACCTCTTCCCCCCCGAACCCACTCTCCTCCCCCGAACCCCACCTCTCTCCCCCCCGAACCCACCTCTCCTCCCCCGACCCACCCTCCTCCCCAACCCACCTCTCCCCCCGAACCCCACCTCTCCTCCCCCCGAACCACCTCTCCCTCCCCAAACCCACCTCCTCCCCCCCCCAAACCCCACTCTCTCCCCCAAACCACCCTCTCTCCCCCAAACCCACCTCTCCCCCCCCCAAACCCACCTCTCACCCCCCCAAACCCACCTCTCTCCCCCCAACCCACCTTCTCCCAAACCCCACCTCTCCTCCCCCAAACCCACCTCTCCTCCCTCCCCAACCCACCTCTTCTCCCCCACAACCCTACTCCACCTCTCTCCCCCCACCCCACCTCTCCCCTCCACCCAACTTCCTCCTCCCCCCCAACAATCCCACCTCTCCTCCCCCCAACCCCACCCCTACTTCCTCCCCCACAACCCTACCCCACTTCTCCTCCCCACAACCCCACCACCCCTCGATTGATTCGCAATGAGCACTTTGTGCAAGGTGTTCTGGTCACATGCCCAGCAATTGCATCATGGGAAAAATTACACATTGTGCTCCATTTGCAAACTCATAAATGCAGGATAAGGTTTTGGAGCCATTTTCTCTTCCCCTTTCTACAAGTATCCGTGCCTTCATGATGTTGCTCGTAATCAGTCCCACACGTGACGTGTAAGATGACGTCACAAGGTTGGGCGAAAAGACTGGTGTTTTTTGAATGTCGGTGAAAGATTTCCAAAACACCATTTTTCTCTCCAAAGTTCGATTGCATTTAGCCAACACTCGCGGTCTAGTAACATACCAGACCACTATCCGTACGTGTCGGACTTGTGAAGCACTACGTCCTGGAATGAGAAGTGTGCAACCGCTCTGCCTCGTCTGCATGATGTCCGAGCCATCTGTGTGCTCCGCCGTCATTACCAGCTCCGGCGCGTCTGCATGTGCAGTGTGCGCGCGTCCTCATTAGGATAAGTGCTTTGGTGACGTGCTTTCATTCTTCCTGTGGGAAGCTGATCTTTGTTTTAGAAGCAGGCGAGCATCACATACTTCATCAAATTGCACGCGAGGTGATCGATAAATGTGTTTCCGTGGTTCAATTTCAGCATTCAGTACGTTGAGCACGAAAATTCTGCCATAATCACTGTTTCTGCCAAGCCCCAATACTGTCGGCTCGGCCGATATGTTTTCCTTCTCCTTTGTCCCATGGAAGATTGTGACGGCTTGACAAACCTCTGCCTGCCCATCGGAGTTCTAAAGGGATGAGCCATTCACTCTCCTAATGCGATGGGTTACAATGCTCGGTCATTGTAATCATTACGCTGCAAGCAGCTGATTGTTGTGCCGGTTAGCACTCATCGTCCTCATGTAGTCGGTACTTGGGTGTTTGCCATTTGTTTGGATTGTTTGTTGTTTTCTTCTTCTTTCTTCCTAATAGAAAGCCACATACTTGAGGATGTGAACAAGTGCGTGATCGCTCTGCAAGAAAGGGACGTTGATGCTCTCGATCGCACTGCCGGAGCCATCCGCGGTCGGGCGGCTCGTGTGGTTCACGTGGTAAACGGCGAGATGGAGAACTACGAGCCGGGAATCTACACCGAGAAAGTGCAGGACAGCACTAACATGCTGTCTGAAAGCGGTATGGATGCGACCCGGTTTGTCGTTTGGACTCCTTGCTTTTGTAGCCTCAGTGGGTGGATTTGTGGACAACGTCATTGCTGTCTGTAATCTTCCCTCGTCTCTCTTTCTTTTTGCCCTCAGTCATGCCTCGCTTTTCGGATCAAGTCGAAAACGCCATCGAAGCCCTTACTAGTAATCCGCCGCGCCCCGTCGATGAGAACGAGTTCATTGATGCCTCGCGCCTTGTCTACGATGGTATCCGTGACATACGAAAAGCTGTGCTGATGATTCGTGTGAGTTTGTCATGCCCAGCCATCGATGCTGTGGTATTTGAGGCCATGATGTCACAGGTCTTCTATTGCTCTTTATATAACCTGTAAAAAGCAAAGATTGAGCTACATATGTCAAAGCACTGCCTAGTTCTGGGAAGGGTCTCAGCACAGGTGAGATATGCAAAATGGCCTTTTCCTGTGCTTCGCTAACTGTGCAACTGTTTTATTTTTATTTTTGAAAACGATGTCGAGGGTCTTGTGAGAGCGAACACACAGAATGTACAACAAGGGGAGCAGGAGATAAGAGGGGTGGGAGAGGGAAGGAAAAACAGCGTGGAAGGGAGAGAGATGGGGCGTGGTACACAGGGTAAACAAGATGGATACGACAGGGACTTTCAGGAAGGAAAGCCGGGAATTTGAAGGAGGTGGGTTTGGGGTGGATTAATGGGGATAGAAAAGATTGTGGTTTTGGATGGGGGGAGATAAGAGGTGGTGGTGAACAGCTGTTTTGAAGACCTGGAGGGAAGAGTTGGGATCGAAGAGAGTGGGAGTTTGTTCCGAAGGCAGAGAAAAAGAGGAATGAAAGGGTGAAGGTGAGCAGTGATTCTTGATTTTGCTAGTTTTACCAGATGGTGGGGTTGCTGGCTGATCTTGAGCACCCTGCGGAAATATGGGGGGACATATCGAAACAGATTGGAGGGAGAGGATGGTGGGGGGTGAGACCGGAGAGGAGATAGTAGAAGAAAGACCACCGACCTGCCTGCAGTGAAAGAGTGAGAGACCCAAAGACTCGGCCTCATCACGGGAGATACCAATGATCCCAAATGCCTTGGTTTCCACAACATGAAGGTGAGAGGAGGGAGCACCAGCCCAGAGGAGAGAGCAGTACTCCATCAGGCTGCGGATGAAAGCTTTGTATGGGGTCAGGAGCTCAGGTGGGCTGAAGAAGGACTTTGCTCGACGGAGGATTCCCAGTCGGCGACTGGCTTTGGAGGCGAGGTTGGAAATGTGGCTTTCCAAAGATCATGGCAGATAGTGAGACCCAGAAGCTTGAATGAAAGGACTTCTTCCAGAGGATTGTTGAGAATGTAGATGGGGCAGGGGGGGGGTTCTAAACGGTCCTTTCGTAGAGACATAGTGAGAGTGTGAGATGGGTGAGGATAGAAAGACAAATTACACGTGTTGGACCAGTTTGTGATTTTATCCAGAT
>CM068953.1:25536180-25549430 GCA_035128595.1 Eptatretus atami | reverse complement strand
CCCCACCCTTGATTATTTTTATTTATCCCCTTACTTCATCCGTTAAAATTCCCAGGCGATAATGGCTCAACTACCACAAGAAGAGAAGGCGAAGATTGCAGAACAAGTGGAGCGATTCCAGGAGGAGAAGATCAAACTCGATGCCGAGGTGGCCAAATGGGACGATTCCGGGAATGACATCATCGTCCTGTCCAAACAGATGTGCATGATCATGATGGAGATGACCGACTTCACCAGGTAAATACTTGCCGTCTGTACCGTGCATATTTCATCTCCTTGTGGCTGTGACCGCACTGCCCTCCTTGTTGCTCAATTTCGTTGGTTATTAACCTACACCTTGGTCTTTTCAAATGGGATTTCTTCACTTTGTGCCAACGTTTTTGCTGTTGACCCCTTTTACTACCAGTTCTTATTCATCTTCATTTTTTAATGAACCTGAGCAAGCACTTTGGCCACGTAAGCTCCAAGCAGTTGCCCACACAGTCACTCCATTGCTGTGCACTTTTCTCAAACATCACAGGGGTAAGGGTCCGCTGAAGAACACTTCAGACGTAATTAGTGCTGCAAAGAAAATTGCTGATCTCGGATCCAAGATGGACAAGCTCGCGAGAAGCATTGCCGATCAGGTACGATGGCAGGCTGATGTAAATGACATTTCTCTGCACATAAAGCAAGTTGTTGTAAACAATATTGCTCAGGAGTTGAGGGCGGTGGGGGGGAGGTGGGAGGGCTGTCAACCAATTTCTCCGACTCCCCCCCCTCCACTCGCACGACAGCTCCCCCCCACTCGCGACTGGCCCTCCTCACCCCCCACTCACAACGCAGCCCGCCTTGCACCCACTCGCACTGTTACACCCTCCCGACCCCACGGAACAGCCCTCCGCTCCCGGCAGCTCTCCCCCCCCACAATTCCGCAGTTTCCGGACAGCTCCCCCCCTACGGACAGCCCTCCCCCAACTTGCACGGAAGCCCTCCCCCACTCGTACGGACAGCCCTCCCCCCACTCCACGCACGACTGCCCTCTCTCCCCCCCCACCACACGACGACGCCCGCCTTCCACCCAACTCGCACGGACAGCCTCTCCCCCCACGTACACCCTCCCCCCACGGACAGCCCTCCCCCCAGGACAGCCCTCCCCCCCCCTGACGGACAGTCCTCCCCCCCCACTTCGCCACTGGACAGCCCTCCCCCCCACTCGCACGGACAGCCCTCCCCCGCACTCGCAACGGACAGCCTCCCCCCCACTCGCACGGAACAGCCCTCCCCCCCACTCGCAGCGGACAGCCCCTCCCCCCACATCCGCAGGACAGCCCTCCCCCCACTCGCACGGACAGCCTCCCCCCACCATCGACGGACAGCCCTCCCCCCCACGACTGCACGGACAGCCCTCCCCGCCACTCTCCCGCGCGCCCCACTCGCACGGACAGCCCTCCCCCCACTCGCACGGACAGCCCTCCCCCCCCACTCGCACGGACAGCCCTCCCCCCCAACTCGCACGGACAGCCCTCCCCCCACTTCGCACGGGACAGCCCTCCCCACCGCACGGCAGCCCTCCCCCCACGCGCACGGACAGCCCTCCCCCCCACTCGCACGGACAGCCCTCCCCCACTCGCACGATGCCACTGTACAGCCCGGCCCCCCACTCGCACGGACGCCCTCCCCCCACTCGCACGGACAGCCCTCCCCCCACTCGCACGGACAGCCCTCCCCACCAATCGCACGGACAGCCTCCCCCCACCTCGCACGGACAGCCCCTCCCCCCACACGTGCACGGACAGCCCCTCCCCCCACTCGCACGACACCTGCCTCCCCTCCCACTCGCACGGACAGCCCTCCCCCCCACTCGCACGGACAGCCTCTCCCCCACTCCGCACGGACAGCCCTCCCCCCACTCGCACGGACAGCCCTCCCCCCCACTCGCACGGACAGCCTCCCCCCACTCGCAGGACAGCCTCGCCCCCCACTCGCACGAGCCCTCCCCCACCGCACGACGCTCCCTCGCCCCCACTCGCACGACAGCCCTCCCCCCACTCGCACGGACAGCCCTCCCCCCCACTCGCACGGACAGCCTCCCCCCCATCGCACGGACAGCCCTCCCCCCCACTCGCACGGACAGCCTCCCCCCCACTCGCACGGACCCCTCCCCCCCCACATCGCACGACACAGCCCTCTCCCCCCACTCGCACGGACAGCCCTCCACCCCCACTCGCACGACAGCCCTCCCCCCCACTCGCAGGACGGACAGCCCTCCCCCCCACTCGCAACGGACAGCCCTACCCCCCACTCGCACGGACAGCCCTCCCCCCACTCGCCACGGACAGCCCTCCCCCCCACTCGCACGGACAGCCCCTCCCCCCCACTCGCCACGGACAGCCCTCCCCCCACTCGCACGGACAGCCCTCCCCCCCACTCGCACGGACAGCCCTCCCCCCCACTCGCACGGACACGCCCTCCCACTCGCACCGGACTGCCCCCCCACTCGCACGACAGCCCTCCCCCCCACTCGCACGACAGCCCCCCTCCCACCACCACAGCCCCTCCCCACTCGCACGACAGCCCTCCCCTACTCCGCCGACACCCCCCTCCACTCGCACGACAGCCCTCCCCCCCCCGCACGACAGCCCTCCCCCACTCGCACGACAGCCCTCCCCCCACTCGCACGACAGCCTCCCCCCACATCGCACGACAGCCCTCCCCCCACTCGCACGACAGCCCCTCCCCCACTCGCACGACAGCCCCTCCCCCCCACTCGCACGACAGCCCTCCCCCCCACTCGCACGACAGCCCTCCCCCACTCGCACGACAGCCCCTCCCCCCACTCGCACGACAGCCCTCCCCCCCAACACTCCGCACGACAGCCCTCCCCCCCACTCGCACGACAGCCCTCCCCCCCACTCGCACGACAGCCCCTCCCCCCCCACTCGCACGACAGCCCTCCCCCCCACTCGCACGACAGCCCTCCCCCCACTCGCACGGACAGCCCTACACCCCCCTCGCACGACAGCCCTACACCCACTGCGCCGCACAGCCCTACACCCCCCCCCCCCACACACACACACACACCCACACCCAGTGGCTGTCAGCACCCCACACCTATGGCACTCACCCACTGAATAAGTAAATATTTTGAAGAAGGAAAAACCCAAGGCCAGCATGACTTTCCCATCTCTCCTTTAAAGTGTCCGGACTCCTCCTCGAAGCAAGACCTTTTGGCATATTTACAGCGCATTGCGCTGTATTGCCATCAGCTGAACATATGCAGCAAAGTGAAGGCGGAGGTGCAGAACATCAGTGGGGAGCTTGTTGTGTCTGGGGTAAGTGTATTTGCCTGTGACTGGAGTGGCAAGTTCTTATCAATCCCCTCCCTCCTTCCCACTCCCATCCCTCTACTAATGTACCTATTCATATGTGAATGTGCACAAAATGTGGAGCTCCTATTCAACTGGAATTGCTTCTCCTTTTTGACCACCGGAGTGCGATTGTCGTTCGCAGCAGTGAAGATTACATTCGAGCTTCCTTTGAATGAACAGCCTTTATAGTGGGGGGGGGGGGGCAGGTGGAGCGGTGGGTTTAGAGTGTATCAACGTGTTAGCAAGATGGCGTTCAACAATCTCAAGTTTTGACGACCTGTTTTTTCACTCAAGCGTTTATCCCGCAGTTTGTGTGAAGTTTATTTACATCCTCTGCCCGACCATTGCGGCTCACGTTGCGTCGACATTTTTGTGGCCATCTTAAAGTCGATCAGTTTGTGTTCTCTCGTTGGAGGATAAAAACGACGACGCACACATGTACCAAATGGACTCTTCGTGGAGCATTGCCACTCGGTGGCCTGTTCAGGCTCGTTTTGATGATTATCTCGTCAACTTGTCAGACTCGTTCTCATAGACTGTGCTTTAAATATTGAATGGCGAACAATGAAATGTATTCAATCGGTTTAGGTTGCTTGTTTGTTTAAAGCAGATTGTGATATTGGAGAGAAACAACAAAGTTTAAGTTATTTATTTGTTTTTTGTTTGTCTGTTTTCCTTTGTGCTCCTTTTGTAGAACTTGCCTTGCAAGCGGAGCCATGTTTTTTATTTATTTATTTATGCCTCCGCGAACAGTCACCAGAGGCATTATGTTTTTGGGTTGTCTGTCCGTAGGTCCGTGACAGGTTTTTCATTTCCGCCATAATTTAAGAACGGCTGAATGGATCTAAGTTAAACTTGGTACAAGTATGTATCATGATGTAGAGATGGCCTGATTCAATTATGGGGTCAAGGTCAAAGGTCCCGTTGGGTAAAAAATTTGTTACAGCGCTAACTTGTGAACCAGTGATGGGATTTTGACCAAACTTGGTATCAGTATACATTATGATGCGAAGATGAATCGATTCAACCGATCTCTTGATGCTAAAATCTGAAGGGCAGAGGTCATGTTACTTAAAAATGTTACCGAGGCAGGGATTTGAACTCAAGTTAGTACATGTACCACGATACACTTGCGGGCAGAGGCATATCGGTCGACGTCGTGACGTCAAATTGTTTTGTTCCTCCTGTTAAAATGCAGCTGGTTGCTTGAGACGTTATTTATATTTTTGCATTTGAAGTGCTTGTTGTGAGTCATAGATGAGGAGGATGATGAGGAAAATGTAAATTCCATCCATCCATCCATTGGGACCATACTCTGTGCAGAGCGTTGGTGCTGCCTAAGCAGTCTCCTTGGCTATTGTTCACAATCCTGGACGGGTCACCACTCCGACACAAGCTGTCACTCATTTTGCCGACCTCGGAAGGATGACAGGCAGAGTCAACCCCACCTGGTATTAATTCAACAGCCGAGGGGAGGTTGAACTCGGGATCCTAGGATCCGAAGCCAACACCAGGCATGAAAATGTAAATTGTTTGTGGCACCTGGGCCGACATGACGATGACCGCACAGTGATTCACGCCGGCTTGTGAACAATCGAGAAGGCTGAAAGGTGATGAAAAAGAAAAAAGACGGAGGAGATGCAGTTGTTCTACAATGAGGGGAAATAAACTCGCAACAGCAGTATGTTTTTTGAGGTACCAAGTATCAAACCTGAAAAATAATCTTCCTTGGTTGGTTGAGATGTAATTTTTCTCCTGCTGCATTAATATGCATATTCCAGCACATATAGGGGAGTTTGAGGCCTAAAGTGAACCAGCGGTCAACACCCACCTCATCGAATTATATTTTTCCTGAAATTTGTCCGGGAAGGTTGTTTCGGTTCCCGAACGCACCCGTGTAAATTTCAGCCAATTGGACTGTGGGGTTTGGAGATGAGGGTTGAAGATCATCTGGGGTCATGGGCTAACCGTTCGACCTTTGCAGCTGTATAGCTCAACTCCGACTCCCTTCCCAACCCCATGAAACCATTTTGTTACATTCTTCCTCGTCTTCTTCCTCGTCCGCCTCTTCGAGCACAGCACCGACTACACATGCCAAGATTGCATCCACAGGATTCCTTTATGCTTGCGACATTGTCAGCCTGGAAGCGAGTGCAAACTGCTCTGATGCTTCGGCACTCCTGACAAACTGAAGTGCTCCTTGCTGTTTGCCCACTTGGTGCCATCACAAATGTGCATTCTGCTGCTAAGATTCATTGTTTGAGTAATGCATTTGAGTGACTATTCCTTTGATGCTCCATTCCATCACCGGCATTGTTCAGCCGTCACGTGGCTGTCGCTAGTTGTTTCCCATTGAAATGGAAAACAAAAATCCCTTCAACCGATTTCCTTTGTTTTTGGTGTTTCCTTCCAAATGCAGGATGGTGTATTAAACATCGAGATGAAAAAAAATACAAACTGAAAGGCCCCGGCAACGGCCCCACATTCATCGGTTAAACGAATGCTGCAGACCAGACAGGTTGATTTTAATTTCGGGTACATTGCTGCAGCACCTCTGGCTTCTGCTGATGAGTTCCGCTAACTTGATTTCAACTCTCTCAAAAGTTGCCTCGTCCTTGGGGTGGAGAGGCGGCGTCGGGGGGTGGGGGTAATGGGGGTTGTGTGGGTGGTGGCCAACGTTTGATCGTGTTGGAATAGCCATGCATAATGCATCGGGCACCTTTTACCTCCAACATAACGGCATCCACACGGGAGAGCACGAAGTCGTTCCAAACCCTCACTTATAATGAACGCACTTTCCAGCTGGAATGTCGAACGAGCTGGTCACTTGCTGAAAATGCACCAGTCGGTGTATATATGTAATACATATGTATTTCGTGTGACGGTTCTGCGAATCCGTCACTCCTCAGGGCAATGGTACACAACATATAGCGGTTCCCGTTGCAGTTATTTAATTAGTATTCGTTTTAGACATCCCTTCCTTTATGTGTAATGGTTTTTATGGGTCAATATACGTTGCATGGCCTTTAGGTAGGTTTTTTTCTGCCCCTTCTTTACTTATTTTAATTTGCTACACACACGAGCCTTTCTTCACGCAAGCATACAGACTGTAACGAATAGCAGTCACAGCATCCGCATGCCAATTCCCATTGAAATCTCGTGCCATAACTCAATTGGTATTACAACTCGGTGTACACCATACTCGAACCCCAACGCCATAACATTTCATACACCACCAAATCGCCTTTATAATAATCGCCACACCATCAAACCACAACTCAAGCTCACTTGCATTCACCATTGACACCACAACCATGATGACCGACCACCACCACGCCAGTACTCACCACCACATTGACGCTGCCAATACTCAGCCATGCTTACCACCACCGCCGACTACCACCGCCATTTGGGACTGGATACGGGGTAGCGTGGCACACATTGCCGACGCTCTGGTCTGGACGTACGGACCTCGAACTTCGGGTGCGAGTGTGTGATTTTTTTTTAATGATTATTATTAATTTATTTATTTCCTTTTTCGATATCCAGCGGAACGCAAATTACCGTGCTTCACCATTGTCTTGGGTCGCTCACCTGCATTTATTTTTTTATTTATTTATGTTTTCATTTATGGCCGCTTTCCGATGGTTCTGGGATTTTGGCCAGTGTGTCGGCTTCGTGTCTGTCGCCACGCAAAATATCAGCTTTCTACGTCACCCGGAAGGTACCGAGCATTAATATCAGTGTCGGTCAGTCAGTGAGTGAGGCGGCGAGTCGTTGGAATCGCTTTATTTATTATATGTACCAGCAAATACAACTGTCGCTTCACTGATGGGAATTTTAAGAGGAGTGAGGGGGGTGGTAAAGAGGGAGAGGAGGGAGGGGAAGGGAGAAGAGGAGAGAGGAAGGATAGAGGAGGGAGAGAGAGGGGAGATGGAAGGGAGGGAAAGATGACAGTTTATAGCTGGGTCGGATTCGAACCCGTGAGACGGCTTAAATCGAGCATGCCTACCTCTTGGCTATCCTGCCGTGATCTGTCTGAGCAGCGCTTCCAACTGCTTAAAAAATAAAAAAAATTTTAAGCTTTATTTTGTCCAATTGGCATTTTCTTTGACAGCCTTCCTCTCCTCGACCTCCAGAGTGTTGTCTGGTGGTGGAGGGGTTTGGCAGGAGGATAGCATGGGGAAGGGGAAGGCAGCGCGAGAAGGGGGGGGGAGGGAGGAAGCGCTATGGGGTGGGGAGGCACCGTGAGGGGGGGGGGGGGTGGGGAGGCACCGCGAGGTGAGTGTCAGCTTCTTCATGACAACATGGAGACAGCATCCAGTGACTTCCTTGTGTTGCTAATGCCATCTTCTCCTTTTGTGACAATGACGGCGCTCTGTGCTTCACACATCTTTTCCGCAAGGAAGTGAAACAGCTCAGTCTTGTTGCTGTCATCTCGAAGAAAGCTTCTCCAGTTACTTGGGGTCTTACTGGTTCCTGTCACTCTTCTTCTGATTCCTTGCCCCCTTTTCGACCTTGCCTCGGAACTTCAGACTTGACTTCTTGTACACATCAAACACTACTCCACCTCTCGTACCTGGCACCATAGGATTCCACCTTTGGGATGATGTCTTCTTTGCATAGTCATCAAATATATTTGAAGTGCTGGAGGTAGGGCATTGATAAGTGCTGAGCCATCAATGTGACTGCATCTCCCTTGGTTCTCTGTCTGGGATGTTCACTTGCGCTTCAAGAATTTCAGCCAGCTGTGACTTCAAATTTTTTTGAAGTTTTTTATTTTATTTTTATTTTTTGAAATTTTTCAAAATTTGGATTTCAAATTGGCCAATGGGGCAAGATTTGATCAAAAGGCCTGAGAAACAGAAATGCCAAATTTGATGCTTGTATCATAATTTGCACGATTTTTCTACTATCTACTACACTAATAAACAAAATTGGGTTTGACCAGTTTATGATTTTTGTCAAGGTCTGAGGAGAGGGAAGAGGCTGCTGCCTGTCTGTCCGAAGGATGAGAGATGTCATGGCAGAGAGTGGAGTCATCAGCAAAGAGATGAGGATTTTCTGTAGTCAGTGAGATCATTGATGAAGATTAGGAATAATGTGGGGCCGAGAACACTGCGTTGGGGCACTCCAGCCTTGACAGGGAGAAAAGATGAAAGGGTTCCATTGAGATCCCCACGTTGTCGACGAGAGTGGAGGAAGTGAGTAACCCAAGAGTGGAGTTGGCCTTGGATTCCACAAGCAGACAGTTTGGAGAGCAAAGCAGGATACCAGACTGCATCAAAGCTTGAGATATGTCAAGATTGATGGCCCTGATCTCATGTCTGATATTCAGCGCCTCCACCATTGTTGGGAGAGTCGAAGCAGCATGTCCAAGGTGGAGTGACCAGGTCTGAATCCAAATTGATAATCTCAGATGAGGCTGTTTGAGAAAAGGAATGATTTTATGTCAACTGCGATGATGGATTACATGAACTTGCTGACGATTGGAACGACAGTAAGCTATTTGGGCTGTAGTTAAGGGGATTCGTTTTGACACCTTTGTGTAATGATGTGATGATGTTGGCTGATTTCCAATTTCCCAGGTGGATATAGGAGATGCAGTTCTGAAGTGTAAAAAATAAAAATAAATATATTATTTTTTCTTTAATCCGTGAACGTAAAACAGGTCACACTTTATACCGTGAATAGGGGGTCCTGACAATGTATGTATAGTATATATAATATATATATATATAATATATATATATATATATATATATGTACACAGTGTGTATAGAAAGTTTATACCCCCTTTCAAAATTTTCACCTTTTGTTGCCTTGTCGCCTGGAATTAAATTACAATAAATCAGATTTATTACTTA
Source organism: Eptatretus atami (assembly GCA_035128595.1). NCBI lineage: Eukaryota > Metazoa > Chordata > Myxini > Myxiniformes > Myxinidae > Eptatretus > Eptatretus atami. The sequence goes on along the minus strand of CM068953.1, from coordinate 25,540,213 downwards.
ACACATCGTAACCCACAAATTTCAGAAAATTACTTGAAAATACAAAACCAGAATATTGTCATGTCCAGGGGGGTTAGCCCCTACCTGGACGGATAACCGAACAGTTCTACCTTAGAGGTGAACAGCCGAGATTCTCGGGAGATTCTGGCGCACGCGGCAAGGACGGAAGCAGAATGAAGCATAGCACAGGGGGTTTATACTCAAACCCACAACAAGTAGACAACACAAGCAACGAAAATAAATACGGGGTTTAATGAAAATAAATCATGCATTCACACTCGGGATAAATTAAAACGGGAATAATAATGAAATGTGAGGGAAAGCTAAATTACTATTTGAGGTGCCTCCACACACAGCCTTTAATAAAGACAAGGGGACAGAACAAATAAAAGTAAAATCCTCCCTTTCTCCTGGCACTAAGCTGTGTGCCCAGACATGAGTTTCTGAAGCTTGGGGTTCCCAAACCGCGTCGTCACTGCATGGGAAAATGCGCCCAAAAATGGCGCCAAACTGCTGTCTCGGTGGGAGACGTCCGGGAGGCAATTTGGGTGGTGATATTCAACACCAGGGCTCAGAAGCCACCGTGCAACTTCTTTTCATGATCGCACTTGCCGACGCCGCTCCTCTGCCAAATGGCGCTGCCTCCTTCTTCGTCGATGGCACAACACGAGGCTTTGAGGCATGGTCTCACACTAACCAGCCTAAGTCAATGGCCAGCGTATTGTTCCATCATGCGGGCAAATTTGCCTCAGCACAAACACGAGAATCGTGCAACCTTCTTCATCGTGTCGGGGGAAAGCCAGCCTTAATGCACTTCTCTTCCAACCGCCGTCATCTCACTCGCTTCTGTCCCGTTCCTTCTTTGTGTCCTGCTCCGATCCTAACTCTCGCTCCCTCTGACTCACGCCATCAATCATCCCCTCCTTTGCCTGCTCGGGAAATGTGCGGCTCGGTTGTTTTCGGGACGTGATCCCTTTTTATAGCCGGTCTTGGAAATGCAAAAACATAGGAAAAGGTCACAGGGGAAATCACATACTGGGAGAAATTAGCCTTTATCCCTATCTAATTAACACAGCACCCCCCCCCCCCCAGTGTTGGTGACACGTAACACTTAAGCTCACAGTTCCCGACTTAATTTACATCGAGATGTCTCCTACACGTCCAAGCCAATCCTTCCTTTTCTATGAAATTCCTCCATCTACCCCACAAACATAATGTCTTGGTTGGATAAGTCCACCCCCCCCCCCCCTCCCGAGTTAATACTTGGTGGAAGCACTTTTGACAGCAATTATAGCTGTGAGTCCGTTGGGAAAGGTCTCGACCAACTTTACAGATCTTGATGGGCAACATTTGCCCATTCTTCTGCACAAAGCTGTTCGAGCTGTCAGGTTGCATGGGGAGCGTTGATGGACAGCAATCTTCAAGTCATGCCACAGATTTTCGATTGGATTTAGGTCGGGTCTCTAACTGGGCCACTCAAGGACATTTATCTTTTTGTTCCTTAGTCACTCCAGTGTGGCTTTGGCTGTGTGCTTCGGGTCGTTGTCATGCTGAAAGGTGAACTTCCGTCCCAATTTCAGTTTCTGCAGAGGGCAGCAGGTTTTCCTCTTGAATTTTCTTCTTTTGCTGTATCCATTTCACCTTCTATCATGACAAGTGCCCCAGTCCCTGCTGATGAGAATCATCCCCATAACATGATGTTGCCCACCAAGCTTCACAGTAGGGATGGTGTTCTTTGGGTAATGTGCTGTGTTGGGTTTGCGCCAAATGTAGCTTTTGCATTTCGGCCAAAGAGTTCCATCTTGTTTGTCAGATCACAAAAGTTTTTGCCACATGGCTTCAGAATATCCGGAGTGGTTGTTGCATTCCTGAAACGGGACTCAAGGTGGCCTTTTTTGAGTAATGGCTTCCTTCTTGCCACTCTATACCTGGTGTTGGCTTAATGGTTGGAGTGGTGGGCTTTGGATCCGAGGGTCCTGAGTTCAAATCCCGCTCAGCTGTTGAATTAATACGAGGTGGGGTTAACTCGGCCTGTCATCCTTTCAAGGTGGGCACAATGAGTGCCAGCATGCTGGTATACTGTGTCGGAGTGGCGACCCGTCCAGGATTGTGGCCAATAGCCAAGGAGACTGCTTAAGCAGCACCAACGCTCAGCACAGAGTATGGTCCCAATCTCCTCCTCTTCCTTGCCATTCTGCCGTACAGACCAGAATTCTGGAGTGCTTGGGATATTTGTTATCACATGCACACAGTGACCAGTCTTTGCCATAAAGGCCTGTAGCTCTTTCAAAGTTGCCATTGTTCTCTTGGTGGTCTCTCTGATTATCCCCTCTTTGCCTAGTCATCCAGTTTGGAGGGACGGCCTGATCTAGGCAGGGTCTTGGTGGTTCCGTACACCTTCCACTTCTTAATGATTGTCTTGATTGTGCTCCAAGGGATATTCAAGGCCTTTGAAATATTTTTATCCCCATCCCCTGATCTGTGCTCAATGTCAAGGCTTGTATGAGAGCTAACACACAGAACGTACAAGGGGAGCAGGAGACGAGAGGGGTGGAAAAGGGAAGGAAAAAACAGTGTGGAACAGAGACATGAGGAGACCTGTGGAAGGGAGGGGGGTGGAGTGGGGTACACAGGGTAAACAAGATGGACACTACAGGGACTTTCAGGTCCTTACATGACAGGGACTTTAAGAAAGGAAAGCAAGGAAATTCAAGGAGGTGGGTTTGGGGTAGATTAGCAGGGGTAGAAAAGATCGTGGTTTTGGATGGGGGAAGATAATAGGTGGTGGTGAACAGCTGTTTTGAAGACCTGGAGGAAAGAGTGGGATTGAAGAGAGTGTGGGAGTTTATTCCAAAAGGGGGGGGGGGGGGGAAGAGGAATGAAAGAGTGAAGGTGAGCAGCGATTCTTGAGTTTGGTAGTTTTACGAGAAGGGGGTTGCTGGTGGACCTTGAGCGCACTGCGGAAATCTGAGGGTACATATCGCAGACAGAGCTGGGGGCGAGGCCAGAGAGGAGACTGTAGAAGACAGAAAGACCACCGTCCTGCTTGCGGTGAGAGAATGAGAGACCCAAAGACTCAGCCTCATCGCGGGAGATACCAATGATCCTTTATGCCTTGGTTTCCACAGCGTGAAGCCGAGAAAGGTGGGAGGCAGGAGTACCAGCCCAGAGGGGAGAGCAGTACTCATTCAGGCTGCGGACGAAAGCTTTGTATGTGGTCAGAAGCTGAGGTGGGCCGAGGAAGGACTTTGCACGACGGAGGATTCCCAGTCGGCGACTGGCTTTTGAGACCAGGTTGGAGATGAGACCATTGCTTTCCCAGGAAAGATCATGGCAGATAGTGAGACACAGAACCTTGAATGAAAGGACTTCTTCCAGAGGATTGTTGAGAAAGTATATGGGGTGGGGGTGGGGGGGGGTATTTCCAGATAGTCCTTTCAGAGAGACATCGTGAGAGTGTGAGATTTGTCAGAATTGAAAGACATGTTCCACATGTTGGACCAGTTTGTGATTTTATCCAGATCTGCAGAGAGCGAAAAGGCTGCTACTTTCCGATCTGAGGGATGACATATGGCATGACAAAAGGTGGAGTCATCAGCAAAGAGATAGAGGATTTTCCAGAGTCAGAGAGATCTTTGATGAAAACCACAAAAAAATAATTTATTCTGAAATAATCAGAATCACTACAATTTAACACAGGTGGAGGCCACTTCACTTGGTATGTGATTTTGAAGGTGATTGGTTACACCTGAGCTAATTTCCAATTGCTATGATAAGGGGGTGAAAAGTTATCCAACCAAGATATTCTAGTTTTGTATTTTTCATAAATTTTCTGAAATTTGTAGAATTTTCTTTTCATTTGGAAGATGTGGAACGATGTGCAAAAAGTCTAATTTAATGCAATTTAATTCTGAGCTACAAGGCAACAAAAGGTGAAAATTTTGAAAGAGGGTGTAGACTTTCTATATGGACTGTGTATGTGTATATATATATATATATATATATATATATATATATATATATATATATATAT
>CM068953.1:25523589-25536170 GCA_035128595.1 Eptatretus atami | reverse complement strand
TATCACAACATGGCCAAAAGTATGTGGATTTCCAGAGGACCTGGGTTTGATTCCTGGTCTGGGCACTTAATTTTTTCCACATATATTTATGATGTTCTATCCTGTTCATCTTCTCAGCGTGCGCGCACGCACGCACGCACACACACACCTTTCTAATGAGTGGATTCGGCTATTTCAGCCACACACACAGCCATGCAATCTGCAAAGACAAACATTGGCAGGAGAATGGGCCATACTGAAGAGCTCAGTGACTTTCAACGCAGCACCGTCATGGGATGCCACCTTTCCAACAAGTCAGGTCATTAAATTTCTGCCATGCTGGAGCTGCCCCGGTCAACTGTAAGTGCTGTTATTGTGAAGTGGAAACGTCTAGGAGCAACAATAGCTCAGCCGTGAAGTGGTAGGTCACACAAGCTCACAGAACGGGACTGCCTAGTGCTGAAGCAGATAGCGTGGAAAAATCATCTGTCATCTGTTGCAACACTCACTTCTGAGTTCCAAGCTGCCTCTGGAAGCAACGTCAGCACAAGCACTGTTCGTCGAGAGTTTCATGGGTTTTCGTGGTTGAACAGCCGCACACAAAGCTACGATCATCACCATGTGCAATGCCAAGCGTCGGCTGGAGTGGTGTAAAGCTCACCGCCATTGGACTCTGAAGCAGTGGAAACGCGTTCTCTGGCAGTGATGAATCACGCTTCACCATCTGGCAGTCGACGGACGAATCTGGGTTTGGCGGATGCCAGGAGAACGCTACCTGCCCGAATGCATAGTGCCAACTGTAAAGTTTGGTGGAAGAGGAATAATGGTCTGGGGCTGTTTTTCATGGTTCGGACTAGACCCCTTAGTTCCAATGAAGGGAAATGTTAACGCAACAGCATACAATGATGTTCCAGACGATTCTGTGCTTCCAACTTTGTGTCAACAGTTTGTGGAAGGCCCTTTCCTGTTTCAGCATGACAATGCCCCCATGCACAAAGTGAAGTCCATAAAGAAATGGTTTGTCGAGATCGGTGTGTAAGAACTTGACTGGCCTGCACAGAGCCCTGACCTTCGAACCACCTTTGGGATGAATTGAAATGCCAACCGAGCCAGACCGAATCGCCCAACATCAGTGCCCGACCTCACCAATGCTCTTGGGGCTGAATGGAAGCAAATCCCCCCAGCAATGTTCCAACATCAGTGGAAAGCTTCCCAGAAGAGTGGAGGCTGTTATAGCAGCAAAAGGGGGACCAACTCCATATTAATGCCCATGAATTTGGAATGAGATGTTGGACGAGCAGGTGTCCACATATTTTTGGCCATGTACTGTATCATTCTAACCACTGATTCACTGACTGACTGACTGACTGATATTAAAGATCGGTACCTTCCCGGTGATGTAGAATGCTGAAGTTCCGCGTGCCGATGGACATCAAAGCCGATACACCGGGAAAAATTACAGAACCGTTGGAAAGCAACCGTAAATGAAAACATAAATAAATGAAAAATCAAATGCAGGTGAGTGACCCAAGACAATGGGGAAACACGGTTCGTTATTGCTTACAATGTGTAAGCGTGCGTGCCCATGCGCCCAGGGGAGGTGATTGCCACTGCCTTGCCCAGATGATAAGAATAAAATAATAAAAACTTATTTATGGGCATTGTTTTTCATCTTTTCAAGGCCTTTAAATCTTTAAATTATCTAATTGTTTGTGTGGCCTTGATGTTTTGAACTACAATGTAGTGTCATTTGAAATAACCTGGTTTCTGGCTGCACCATGTTGCAATGTCTGCAGTTGGTGCTTGACTGGCTTGGTGCCCTTTGACCCCCCCTCTTTATTACTTGTAAAATCGAAGATTTTTCAAGTATATTCGTCGATCGATTTACTGATTCTGTTTGTCTGTCCGTTTGTCTGTCTGTCTCTGTTTATCGCCTTCAGGTCACAAACTTTAACCGATCCTCACGAAACTTCACCACATGGTAGAGTTTGTCATAAGGAAGAAGCCCATTGTTTTTGAGGTCAAAAGGTCAACATAGGCCAAATGTCAGCAACTTAGGTGAGATTTCTAAAATCCTCAATTTTCATTTGAGGTCAATACGGACCAAAAGGTCAACTTAAGCCCAATTTCTAAAATTGTCAATTTTCTTCTGATTGATTTGAAATTTGAAGAGTTGCATATTTGGTCAATGAATTGAACCACCAACGATTGTTGAGGTCAAATTTGTTTTATGGATTTTGCAGGTATCGTGCTCTGCACGACGTTGTCATCTTGTTTTATTTTTGATTCCTCCGCTGAAAGTCGTCAGGGACATGTTTTCGGGTTTTCCGTCTGTGCTAATTTTCTCAAACTTGGCACACGGCAAGTACTCCCCATGGGAAATGTGTGATTTTGTTTTTTGATGTCAAAGGTGGCTTCGTTATGACGTCATAATTACATACGTCTAACACTTTATCCGATCAGTATGAAAATTTTTGACGATCATTCCTCGGAGCTAAATTGTATGGGGGGGGGGGGGAGATGACGTCATCGGTCATGTGGTTCAGCCGCCATATATATATATATATATATATATTATATATATATATATATATTTTTTTTAACATAAAAGCCTTCAAAAATGTTCTCCAAAACGGCTGAACAGATCGAGGCAAAATTTTACAGGTATGATCGCCTTTCCATGAGGAACAAAAAGTTCTCCGCCTATGATGTCATAGTTCCCATGGTTTGGCTGCTGTGATTTTTTTTTGAAGAATAAAGCTTTAAAAATCCTCTTCTCCAGAACGGCTCGGCAGATTGAGTGGAAACTTCACACACGTTTCCCAAGCCTGAGGGATAGCAGGGTGTTCACGAATAATCGATAGGTCACAAGGTCTGGCAGCCAGAATGATATGATTTTTAAAATCAGGAATTTAAATAAAACTTGGTGCAAGTATGTATAATGATGTAGTAATGTGGGCGGAGGCATATCTATCAACGTGACGATGTCGAAGAGTGCCCTTCTTGTTGTCTTTGGATGTTGGGCCTGTTAATGGTCTAAATGAGAATCTATTTTCTTTATATATTCTTGCTTCCCTTTTATTTTTATTTTTTTGTAACTTTAAAAATTTAACTTGGAATCAAAATGTTACACAGGGGTGAATTTGTTCGTAAAACATTCTCAATATGTTTGTCAAGCTTTGTTTGCTGCCATTGTCGTTTTGCAAAAAAATCAATTCTTCAATAGTACGGCAGCCATCCACCAAACCTGCCTTGTTGCTTGCTCTTTATAAATGTCGCGTTTTGAGCGTCAGTGGATCTGACAAATAAGTTCATTGATGCCGACAAAATATAAGCTTTGTTTACCATCCTTCCACCTCCATTTTGCACCTCACCATCTCCCACCCTCTTCCTCCACTCCCTGCAGCTTGACAGTGCAACCTCGCTCATCCAGTCCGCTAAGAACCTCATGAACGCCGTAGTACTTACGGTCAAGGCCTCCTACGTAGCCACGACAAAGTACCACAAGGCCCAGAGCACACTCAATTCGCCCGTCGTCTCTTGGAAGATGAAGGCACCCGAGAAGAAACCACTCGTAAAGCGGGAGCGGCCTGAGGAGGAGTTGAAGCACGTCCGCCGTGGATCTCAGAAGAAGCACATCTCACCCGTCCAAGCTCTCAGCGAGTTCAAAGGTCGTGATGTTGTGTAGACTGCTCGCTAAAACCCCTTTTTGATGCCGTGGTCCTAATTTTGAATTTCTCTACTTTCCACAGCAGCTCTTTGCTCATTACCGTGGACCATATTTTTCAATCAGGTTCCCCCCACCCCCCATAGCTTTGCAGCAAGTCATGGCTATTTGTCTTTCTTTTAGGAATGTGGAGGTTTTTTTGGTTTTTTTTAAATTGAGGTTTTCCTTGCTAGTATTAACTTTGCTCTGATTGCTCTAAGGAAGGGAACTAATAACCACATGGTTGGAGTAGCTCTAATTGTTTTAATTTTTCCTAATCGCAGTCCTTTTATGCATTGTTGGATCACGTTTGTTTGTTTGTTTTGGGCAAATGTTCAATGTTTCCAGTAAAACACTTGGAGATCGGGAAAGTTTGTTGACAGATTTATTTCAAAGATATTTGACCTGGTGAAAAACTGGGTCAGGATGGATGAAGTGAGGGAGATCGGTGTGCAGACAAGCTTGACGGGAAGATTGGTAAAAAGCTGGCTGAGGTGGGCAGGTCACCAGGTGTGGATGGAGGAAGAGAGCAAAGGTGTTGAAAGAGAGAGGCAGGAGAAAAAGTGGTAGATCGTAGTTGAGATGGGTGTGTGGAGTGTGAAGAGGGATGTCAGAAAGGTGGATGTGGATGGAGTGATGAGATATGGCTGGTGGCAGAGGGTGGTGAAGGAATGTTGTAGCTAGAGCAGAGCAGCAGCTCAGTACCAGTCGGCCTCACCCCATATAAAGGGATCTTGAGGAAGAACATCTATTTGAGTGGGGGAGGGTGCATCTTATCGGCAGGAGGACTTCAAAAAGAGTCGTCGCAACCATACCCAGCTGTCAATTCAAATGTATTGCATCGGCTCGGTGCAATCGCCGCTGATTGTTTGATCTTTTCTCTTTTGCCAATAATTGGGTCTTCCCACCTTGTTTGACCTCTTGCTCTTCGTCAGCAATCGCATCGGTAGGTTCGTTAAGTGTGCTGTCCACACAAACAAGCGACCGTGACCGTGACGCCTTGCAATTCGCGACGCAAGCCGTGTAACAAAATCCGAATTCCAAATGCAAAAGGCACCATCATCTAATCTGCCCTTTTGTGCCGCTAATTTGCATGCAACGGTGATATCTATGCAAGAGGGGGGTGGGGAAGAAAATGAAGAAATTCAATCTTCACTAATTTTGATGGCTACTTGTTACGGGGTGAAACGATAGCAATCGGGCAAATTGATGAGGCTGGAACGTACAACTCCTGAATGTGGGAAACGGAACATTAGTGGAGTCTAAAGTCTGATGCCGTGGGTTTTGTCGTCTCGTTTTGGATTTGCTCACGAGTGGCGGTTGATCACCTTTTTGATTTGCCATCATATGCTTTGCATTTAAATATCTCCTGACTTGCATGAAAACCCTCATTTGATCCGTTTACCGTTTTATACCTTACACCGCCCTCTTTGCCTCAAAACGGCTTCTACCTGCAAACGGTTATTATTGCTTTTAACTTAATTTTTGTTTTCCTTTCCTTTGTTTTTTAGACCCTTAGTTTGGGGGGTTTTTTTGGTGGGGGTGGGAGGAATTTTAACGTTTAAATTGTCATTTAAGAGGTTGCAAACAAGTTTGAATTACTTTGCCATGCTGTTTTTTTTTATGTGACCAGAAGTGCATGGAACACGATTCCTGCTTTTTAAAATTCTTACTCCAGCTCCCCACTTTCCCAAGCACATGCACATACTTTTTCACCCTTTTAAAAACATGTCATTTATTTTATTTTTCGTTTGGGTTTTTTTTTCTTTTTTTGGGGCAGTATTTGCATTGCTTTGGCCATTCCAGCTTTGGGAAGGCTTTCACCTTTCACCTTTCACCTCTTCGTGCCTGTTGTTTGTATCCTTTATGAAGTCGCTAAAAACAGTAAGTTTCCTGTTTGGAATGCGCAGGCTTTGGGCTGCTGGTACGTGGTGGGTTAAATGCGGCCACACTCGATGCTTTGTTGGTTATAGAACACAAGGCCGTGATCGACGGATGCAAACACAACGCATGTTTGTTTTAATTTTGCACAATGTTTTTCCTGTAGTTAAGGAATACTTTTATTCATGAAAAATATATAATAAAGATGAACCACAAAATGATGGTGTTGTACGTTTTCATTAATATGAACGTTCAGAGAGGAGGAAGGAAGCCATTTGGTACGTTCATTCATACCTGTGCTTTATCCACACACCACTGATTTAATCTGTCGGTTTATTTGATTTATTTCACTGTTTCGGGGTGGTGGGGGGGGGGGGGGGGGGGGAGGGGTTGGAGAAGCAGGAAGGGGAAGAAGAATAGTGGGGAAGCAACAGATGTGTCACCAGGATGTATTATTTTATTTTTCAACCCATTTCTCTCACAGACGTCACAACCATTGCACGTGTATACAATCACTCATTCATACCTAAGTTACCTGCCAGTCTTTCCAGTAACCAAGTACCTTTCCAAAGCTGATGCATCTTGGTACACATCAAATTACAGTTTAAATCCATTTATTGTTTCTGCTGCCTCTGTATTTCCAGGGAGACCATTGCGTGTACTAACGCTAGTTAATAGAGCACCTTACCCCCTGCAGTCTTGAGAAAAAATAAAGGACTTGGGTGGGGTCTGCAAGCAGCAAATTTGATTCGTCAAGATATAAAATGCTGTAATATTTTGTCCAAATACTGCTAAACAGAAGGGTTTTTAGCTCGCCTGTTCGAAGAACAGAGAGCTATAGCGATACCCCCGGCGTGAGCGTCAGCGTCAGCGTGAAAATGTTAAAGTTTTGGTGCAAGTTATTTAGAAGTTTGCCATTCATTTAATATGTGTACTAGGATGCTGATATTTGGCATGGAGGTTCCTTTGGGATATATTATTGATGTAGTGAAGTTGAAATTAAAAAATAATTTCAAATGTTTTATATTTTTGACCTGTTTTGCACAACTTTTTTGTAGCACATCAACGTTAAAGTTTTTGGTGCAAGTTATTTAGAAGCTTGCCATTCATTTAATATGTGTACTAGGATGCTGATATTTGCATGGAGGTTCCTTTGGGGTATACTATTGGTGTAGTGAAGTTGAAATTAACAAATTATTAAAAAAAAAAAAATTCAACCTAAGATGGTGTCAAAGCCACCCAATGCTCGCCTGTTTATACTAGACGCTTGCCATTCATTTAATGTGTACTAGTTACTGATTACAATATACAAATACATATATTGCTTTAATATTATTTGGATCAGACTTCACTGCAATGCTTTAAAAAATATTATTAGACTAGTCTTTTTTAAAAACGATAAATGTATAAACAGGCGAGCATTGGGTGGCTTTGACACCAACTCTCTGGTTGAAAATGCCAAGAAGGCGATTTGTGTTATGCAGTGTTCCAAGTATATAATTCAATTGAAATGAAATTAAGATTTTAAAGGTTGTAGAAAAAGAAAATCGGAAGTATTCCACCATTGACGCAGCGTCTTTTACACCACCTTATTTAACATGGTACAACAGTTCTTCGTGCCTGTTGTTTGTGTCCTTTATGACGTCGCTAAAAACGATGAATTTCCTGTTTGGAATGATTTTAAATTTTGTTTGACTGCCAAGCAGGCAGAGTAACAATATTATCTCATTCCTCTGCGCATGTGAGATCGAGATGAATTCAGAGCCAAAGTACAGTGAAATAACAAGTTGGTTTGAAGATTAATGTTCCCATTTGTGTTCAAAATTATAACGTTCAGTTGAAAAAGTTGTTCCCCGATCATAATATCAACTTTGTCGACAGACAGACCCAAACTGAAGCAATTGTTTCACCCTGCTTTTCGCTTTGTGCGTGTGGGGTGACTACTGTGGGTGAAAGAGTCCTGCCTTATTACCGTCCTAACTCTCCTTTACTCCTCAGGCTGTGTGATCCCTGGTCAGACTATTGTGCACTTACTTCATGTATACCCTTCATTATCTTGAACATTTCTATTAAATCCCCTCATAATGTAAAAAGTCCCGTCTCCTTCAGCTGCTCTTCATAGCTTAGTTTAGCTCGCCTCAGAATCCATCGAGTCGTTTTTATGCTGAACCTTCTCTACGGAAGCTTTGTCCTTAGATGTGACCAAAATTGTACACAATATTCCAAATGAGGCCTCACTACTTTCATGTACAGTGTTGATGCTGTCTCTTTTGATTGATAATTTATCCCCTGATGAGCTTTACCTGTATCTGCTTGGCATTTAACCCCCCCCTCCCCCAACCCCCAGATCTTTCTCCTCTATTTCACACTCCAAGACTGCCCCATGCATTGTATAATCCTTATTTCCATTGTTCTTGCATTTCCTTTTGTTAAACTACATTGGTCAATCTTTTGCCCATCTCAAAACGTATCTACACTTTCTTGAATCTGATTACCCCCTCCTCCTCCCCCCACCCCCCTCTTTGTCTACCTTACCTCCAAGCCTGGTATTGGCTTCATGGTTGAGGTAGCTGGCTTAAGATCTTAGGGTCTTGAGTGCGAGCCCCTGTCTTGCCGTTAAATTATACCAACACCACCAGGTGGGTTGACTTAGCCTGTCATCCTTCCAAGGTCGGAAAAAATGAGTAACAGCCTATTGGAAACAGGGGGCTCTGCATCAGTGGCACAGCCGTACTCCCAACAATGATGCAACCAGCGGCCACAGGCTACGTACAAAATGATTAATAAACCTTACCTCCAAGCTTTATCATCTACAGATCTGGAAAGCCGATATTTAACCCCACTTCAACTAATTTACGTAAATTATCTACCTGTATAAAAAGGTGTGTATGAGTATTTGCACATTTGTCTACCCCCCTTCATAAGAATGATTTGAGTAGGGGTTTTAAAGGCCAATCTTTTAACATGACTGTGCTCACTATGGTCTATTTTTCAAGATTAAAAAAAAAAAAAACTCGAAAAACATTTTTCATAAGAGTAATTACGTCTCTTCCATTGTAAATGTAGACGGTGGATTGCAAACCAAGCCTCAAGGACGGTGTAGAGAAACATTAAAAAAATAATAAATTAATACAAGGCGTAGGGAGGTAAAATTCGCTGCATGTGATGTGTAATGCATGCAGAGTAAAACAAGTGTTCATTTATATCTCTAGGATGTCTAATAAATAAAGATATAAGAACACCTGACGCTAGGACGAGGCTTCAGACTTTGGCACGCTCACGAGGAGGTTGTACCGTCGAAATGAACCGTCCCAGAAGATCAAGAAAATAGGGTCGCAGTTGTACATTTATTTTAAAATGACGATTCTTGCTACAAAACATATCTTCTAGTCTCCTTGAATATTTCGAATAAAACAACTCCAACCCATCATTTTTGAAGGGCTTTTATACTAGTGAATAATAATGCCTCTGATACCCGAGCTACCCCATTACTAACAACGTCCTTGTCATATCTGTTTATTCATAATCACAATTGTTTTTGATCATAAACTTTTCAGTCCAGTTCACTCTTCAACTCCCAAAACTCTAACTTTAAACAAACAAATTTACATATACAGCTCTGGAAAAAAAATGAGACCACTCCAAAAAAAAATTAAATCAGCATCTCTACATGTATGGCAGCCATTCCATTCCAGGTCTGTTGAATTCCAACACAGCACACTCATTCTACTTAGTGAGGTACTGATTAGGTGATCACCTGAACGAATCTTATTTTAACAATGAAAAGTATAAAAACCACTGCTGTGGTCATCACTATCCTCTTGCAATAGGACCAGCTGGATGCAAAAACAGTGCTAGAAGTACCTCAAAAGTAATTGGAATCAAAAAAATAACTATTGACTATGCCAAAAGAGTTGAAAGAAAAGTTTTGAGTGAGGAAAAGAAGGGTTCAATTCTGGCTTTACTGGCAGAGGGATACAGTGAGGTCACGTTGCTTCATCCCTTAAATTCAAAGACGGCGGTTCATAAGAACAAGGTCAAGCAGCAGACATTGGGGACAACAAAGCTACAGACTGGCAGAGGGCGAAAACGACTTTCCACTGACCTGGATGACCGCCAACTCATTCGAATGTCACAACAACCGTAGGATGAACATCAAGTGACCTACAAAAAGAATGGCAAACGGCAGCTGGGGTGAAGTGCACGGCGAGGACTGTTCGAAACGGGCTCCTAGGGCAGGGCTGAAGTCGTGCAAAGCTAGAAAAAAGCCCTTCATCAATGAGAAGCAAAGAAGAGCCAGGATGTTGCAAAAGACCATAAGAAGGACCGTAGAGGACTGAGTGAGGTCATCTTCTCTGATGAGTCCAATTTTCAGCTTTGCCCAACACCTGGTCGTCTAATGATTAGACGGAGGCCTGGAGAGGCCTACAAGCCACAGTGTCTCGCACCCACTGTGAAATTTGGTGGAGGATCGGTGATATATCTGGGGGTGCTTCAGAAAGGCTGGAATCGGGCAGATTTGTCTTTGTGAAGGACTCATGAATCAAGCCACGTACAAGGTTGTCCTGGAAGAACACTTCCTTCTGCTCTGACAATGTTCCCCAACTCTGACGATTGATTTTTCCAAGAGACAATGCTCCATGCCACACAGCCAGGTCAATCAAGGTTGGTGATGAGGACCATCAGATCAAGACCCTGTCATGGCCAGCCCAATCTCCAGACCTAAACCCCATTGAAAACCTCTAGCATGTGACAAGAGGAAGATGGATGGTCACAAGCCATCAAACAAAGCCGAGCTGCTTGAATTTTTGCGCCAAGAGTAGCATAAAGTCACCCAACAGCAATGTGAAAGACTGGTGGAGAGCATGCAAGACGCATGAAAGTTGTGATTGAAAATCAGGTTATTCCACAAAATATTGATTTCTGAACTCTTCCTAAGTTAAAACATTAGTATTGTGTTTAAAAGAATATGAACTTGTTTTGTTTGTATTATCTCTTCTTCTTCTTTCTCTTCTTCTTCTTCTCTTCTTCTTCTCTTCTTCTTCTTCTTCTTCTCTTCTTCTTCTTCTTCTTCTTCTTCTTCTTCTTCTTCTTCTTCTCTTCTCTTCTTCTTCTTCTCCTTCTTCTTCTTTTCTCTTCTTCTTCTTCTTCCGTTAGGGGTAGCCACAGCGGATCATCCGTTATGATCCGCATAATGATTTGGCACAGGTTTTATCGGATGCCCTTCCTGACACAACCCTGGTCGCCTCTTATGACGCAGGGATAGTTTTGTATATCTTGTTTGAATATGAACTTGTTTTGTTTGTATTATTTGAGGTCTGAAAACACTGAATCTTTGTTGTATTTTGACCAGTTGTCATTTTCTGCAAATATGCTCTAAATGACAATATTTTTATTCGGAATGGGAGAAATGTTGTCAGTAGTTTATAGAATAAAACAAAAATGTTCATTTTACTCAAACACATACCTATAAATAGTAAAAAAGAAAAACTGATAATTTGCAGTGGTCTCTTAATTTTTTCCAGAGCTGTATATATATATATATATAATAATTATCTATATATATATATATCAGGATACCAGTCTTCGACGGATTGGGGATTGTAGGCTTTGTTGCTCACTGATTGAATCGGGCTTATTTTATGCGGGAACGTCTGGGTACACTACATTCCTACATGAACAAACTCATTCCAGTCCCAACTCTGGAGCATCCGACATAAAGCTGGCCAAGTGAAACACATGGTTGACTAGATAGAGTCCTGCTTGGTGTAGCATTAGTCCTTGTGCCTTGTTTATCGACATGGCGAATGATGGAGATACCGGGAATTGGAGCCGCTTGAATTTAAAGGGACAGTCTGGCAATGAGTGGTAAACGGGGAATCAACACATTCTCTTCTGAAAACTCTCCGATGGAGACCGTAGCTTCTATGACATTTTTCATCAGCTGCCGCATGACCAACCGAGTTCCGTTGCACAATTTTGGGGCATCCAGATTGCAAAGAAGCATGTTTGGTGTACCAACTGTCAATTTCAGCTCATGAAGTGGCGTGCCTGGAGGATGGAGTGAGTTCAGAAACTCGACAGGGTAGTGAACGATTCGATCCACATCTGGAACAGTGTCAACAGATTTATAGGTGACTTTATTGGGCACGCGTTCCAATAGTCGTTGATTCAATGTATGAATGTTGTCATTTCGTGGGGCTAGTATTGCCCGTTGCGACTACTAATCGGGGACTCCATAATTTTGTGAAAAATCGGGCCAATACCCCTGGGCACTCACCCGGTAGAATAATGACACTGAGAAGGAATTCAATATGGGACAGAATCAGTAAAATGTACCAATGAACCAATGTTCTAATTAACCCAAACACCCAATTTTCACTCTTGCACTTCCTTAGAGTTTTCTTAGTATGCATGCAAAGTTTCAGGCTGCTAGGTTTTATAGTGTTGCAGAAATGGCCCTTATTGTGTTATTAAATATAGGATTAGCCCAGATCCCCCATTAAATGCATGTTTAGCCAGGTTGTTCGGTAATTGGACGTTACATGTGTGTCGGGAGATGTAGCAGGCTGTTCATTGTTCGTGCAGTGGTGGTGTACCAAGAGGTTCTTCTTCTTCCTTCCCCTCTCCGGACGACAGTCCCCACCCAGGCTCTGAGAGGGTGTGGCCTAGAGAGCAAGCGCCGAAAAGGCAAAGGTGGGACTGAGAGCGCCGAGAGATGGGCGATCGGCAGTAAGAGGATCTGCCCGACCTCTACATGCGATCGCAGTAACGTGACTGCTGCTTTGTGAGTCTGCCTTCTGCTGGGATGAGAAACGACTGTGAGAGTCTGCCTTCTGCTGGATGAGAGGCTGCTAGAGTCGAGTCTGGATCGCTCATGAGAAGAGCGAGCCTCGTGAAATAGGCAGGAGAAACGACTAGTGGGAGTCGCGATCTGCTTCGTGTAAGAGGCAGGAGAAACGACTAGTGGGAGTCGGCGATCGACTTTAATGAGGAGGTGATCGACACGTCTTGT
>CM068953.1:25460170-25484956 GCA_035128595.1 Eptatretus atami | reverse complement strand
CATCCTTAAAATTATCAAAGACGGCGGTTCATAAGAACAAAGGTCAAGCAGCAGACAATTGGGGCACCAACAAAGCTTACCAGACTGGCAGAGGGCGAAAACGACTTTCACTACCTGGATGACCGCCAAACTCATTCGAATGTCACAAACAACCGTAGGATGACATCAAGTGACCTACAAAAAGAATTGGCAAACGGCAGCATGGGGTGAAGTGCACGGCGAGGACTGTTTCGAAACGGGCTCTAGGGGCAGGGCTGAAGTTCGTGGCAAAGCTAGAAAAAAGCCCTTCATCAATGAGAAGCAAAGAAGAGGCCAGGCTTGAGGTTGCAAAAGACCATAAGAATTGGGACCGTATAGAGGACTGGAGTTAGGGTCATCTTCTCTGATGAGTTCCAATTTCAGCTTGCCCAACACCTGGTCGTCCTAATGATTAGACGAGGCCTGGAGAGGCCTACAAACCACAGTGTCCGCACCCACTGTGAATTTGGTGGTAGGATCGGTGATTGATCTGGGTGCTTCAGGAAAGGCTGAACGGGCAGATTTGTCTTATGTGAAAGGGACTTCATGAATCAACCACGATACAAGGTTGTCCTGGCAAGAAAACACTTGCTTCCTTCTGCTTCTGACAATGTTCCCCAACTCTGGACGATTATTTTTCCAGAAGGACAATGCTCCTGCCACACAGCGCAGTCAATCAGGTGTGATGGAGGACCAATTCAGATCAAGACCCTTGTCATGGCCCAGCCCAATCTCCAGACCTAAACCCCATTGAAAAACTCTAGCATGGTGAATCAAGAGGAGATGGATTGGTCCAAAGCCATCAAAACAAAGCCGAGCTGCCCTTGAATTTTTGCGCAAGAGTAGCATAAAGTCACCCAAACAGCAATGTGAAAGGACTGGTGGAGAAGCATGCAAGACGCATGGAAAAAGTGTTGTGTGATTGGAAAATCAGGGTTATTCCACAAAATATTGATTTTTAAACTCTTCCTAAGTTAAAACATTTGTATTGTGTTGGTTTAAAAAATGAATTTGAACTTGTTTTGTTTGTATTATTTCTTCTTCTTCTTCTTTTCTTCTCTTCTTTCTCTTTTCTTTCTCTTCTTCCTTCTTCTTCTTCTCTTCTTCTTCTTTCTTCTTCTTCTTCTTCTCTCTTCTTCTTCTTCTTCTTCTTCTTCTTCTTCTTCTTCTTTCTTCTTCTTCTTCTTCTTCTTCTTCTTCTTCTTTCTTCTTCTTCTTCCCGTTAGGGTAGCCACAGCGGATCATCCGTTATGATCGCATAATGATTTGGCCCCCCCCCCCCAAAAACCAGGGGTTTTTTTTTTAAATCGCCGGATGCCCTTCCTGACACAACCCTGGTCGCCTCTTATGACGCAGGGATAGTTTTGTAATATCTTGTTTGGAATATGAACTTGTTTTTGTTTGTATTATTTGAGGTCTGGAAAACACTGGAATCTTTGTTGTATTTTGACCAGTGTCCATTTTCTGCAAATAAATGCTCTAAATTGACAATATTTTTATTACGGAATTTTGGGGAGAAATGTTGTCAGAGTTTATAGAATAAAACAAAAATGTTCATTTTACTCAAACACATACCTATAATAGTAAAACAGAAAAAACTGATAATTTGGCAGTGGTCTCTTAATTTGTTTTCCAGAGCTTGTATTATATATATATATATATATATTATATATAATTATATATATCAGGATACAGTCTTCGACGATTGGATTGTAGGCTTTGTGCTTCACTTTATTGCAATCGGGCTTATTTTATGCACGGAACGTCTGGGTTACACTACATTCCTACATGAACAACTCATTCCATCCCAACTCGGGAGCATCGACTAAACGGGCCAAGTGAAAACACAATGGTTGACTAGAAGAGTCCTGCTTGTGTAGCATTAGCGCTTGGCCTGTGTTTATCGACCATGGCGAATGATGGAGATACGGAATTGAGCCGCTGGAATTTAAAGGACAGTTCTGGCAATGAGTCGGTAAACGGGGGAATCAAACACATTCTCTTCTGAAAAACTTCTCCGATGGAGAACCCGTAGCTTTCTATGACATTTTTCATCAGCTGCCGCATGACCAACCGAGTGCCGTTGCACAATTTTTGGTGGGGGCATCCAGATTGCAAAGAAGCATGTTTGGTTTGCTACCAAACTGTCATTCAGCTCATGAAGTGGGCGTGCTGGAGGATGGATGAGTTCAGAAAACTCGACAGTAGTGAACGATTCGATCCACATCTGCGAACAGTGTCAACAGATTTATAGGGACTTTATTGGGCACGCGTTCCAATAGTCTGTTGATTCAATGTATGAATGTTGTCATTTCGTGGGGCTAGTATGCCCCGTTGCGACTACTAATCGGGACTCCATAAATTTTGTGAAAAATCGGCCAATACCCCTGTGCGCACTCACCGTAGAATTAATGACACTGAGAAGGAATTCAATATGGGACGAATCAGTAAAATGTACCAATGAACCAAATGTTTCTAATTTAACCCAAACACCCAATTTTCACTCTTGCATTCCTTAGAGTTTTCTTAGTATGCATGCAAAAGTTTCAGGCTGTAGGTTTTATAGTGTCTGCGAAATGGCCCTTATTGTGTTATTAATATAGGATTAGCCAGATCCCCCATTAAAATTTGCATGTTAGCCAGGTTGTTCGGCTAATTGGACGTTACCATGTTGTCGGGAGATGTAGCAGGCTGTTTCATTGTTCGTGCAGTGGCTGGGTGTACAAGAGGTTCTTCTTCTTCCTTCCCCTCTCGCGACGACAGTTCCCCACCCAGGCTCTGGAGAGGGTGTGGCCTAGAGAGCAAGCGCCGAAAAAGGCCAAAGCGTGGGACTGAGAGCGACCGAGAGATGGGCGATCTGCAGTTGAAAGAGGATCGCCCGTAGCCTCGAAACATGGCGATCTGGCGTAAGAGTGACTGCCTGCTTTGCGAGTCTGCCTGTCTGCTGCGATGAGAAACGATGTGAGAGTCTGCCTTCGCTGGATGAGAGGCTGCTAGAGTCGCAGTCTGGGATCGACTTTCGTTCAGAAGAGCGAGGCCTCGTGGAATAGGCAGGAGAAACGGACTGTGGGAGTCGCGCATCTGCTTCGTGTAAGAGGTCAGAGAGGAAACCGACTAGTGGGGGAGTCGGCGATCGACTTAATGAGGAGGTGATCGACACGTCTTGTAATCTCATCGCATCCACCTGCAGAGGCCAACACCCAGAATTGGCTAATCTGCGTGAACAGCCAGGCCCTTGGACTTGATATTGCTGGAACGTGTGGAAGCAAGCTGGAGCATACCATAGAGCTTTCGTCTTGGCCGGTCGACCTCCGGCGTCTGGACGCGCAGAGGCTGCATGCGCGGCGTGCCGGGAGAAGAAAAAGGCGACGCCGCCATTCTTGCCACGCGGCGTGCTCGAGCCGGATGCTAAGAATCCATGACATCGGCTTGTCACGAGCCGCATTCGTGCTTTTGACACTTTTCCTCTCGTCCATGAAGCATCACCAAGTACTCTGTGTCTTGTCTGCATTGTTGTCTAAGGTTTTATCTCGCTAGGGTTCCCTTCGAAATCCGTTAAGCTCCCTAGTAAGAAACGGCCGTTATCGAATTAATTAGTAAACATTGTCTTGAATGCTTTGCTTTGTGTGTGTGCTTCCCCGATGTGTCCCAATAAATCTGGCTGAGTTATACGAGATTTGCCACCTTGGAATTAATTTGTGCCGTGCTGAGAAACAATGCGCTCGATGATTATAAAACCAAAATGGTTACAGACTGGCAGAAATTCGCCGGTCTTCTGACAAACCAGTGGTAACCCTGTAACCGGGGTCTATTCCCCAGCTGGCAAGGCACAGGTGTATTTTGGTATCGTGATACTGAAGCGCGTAACCCGAGAATTGTGCTGAAACCAGGCCGGCTTATAACCCGGCAGAGGCGGTTGCTGTTAAGTTGCACGGTCGAATTCCTTTAACACTGGGTCAAGAGTCGGATGCGGAATCCCGCCACTGCCTGAATCCTTTAATACTTTTGGAGGACACACACCACACACACCACAACACACACACCACACACACACACACATAAAAACATAGCACACCATAACACATACCCCCTCCCCCCCAACCACCACACCCACACAACACACACAACCACACACACACACACACACCACACCACCACACACACACACACACATAAAACATAGCACAACATAACAACATACACACCTCCCCCAACCACACACCACACACACAACACACACAACACACACAACACACACACTGACAGTTTTATTTGTATTGACGGAACCACATGCATGATTATGTGGCAAATTAATTGGCTGGTGACGTCATTGTTGGAACAACTTTGTCAACATTGTTAAGCGGTGTAGATGTGCCTGTAACTTGCTTTGAAGTCAGTCACAAGACGGTTTGGATGAGTTTTTAAAACTATGCCTTTACCTCCAGATTCCTTTGTAAGGCAATAATTCCATTTCATTTGAAAAAACCGGCTGAGTGCAGAGAATGCATGCGGTTAGAGCTTGAAACAAGATCCTGAAGACGTGCGTTAGAATATTGGTTCGAAGACAAATTGAATCAGCAGAGTTTTCAGAATTTTTTAAAAATTTTGGCTGAACATCAATTTGAAAGAAGATCAATGCCCAATAAGAGAGCCAAAGATATATGGCAAAGAAATGGCTGCCAAGTAGCAGTCACTTGGAAGCCATTGCTATATACTGTTAAGTTAATGAAGGAGCGATTTTGCTTTAACGACTGGAAGTTTCAAATGAACCAAGAGGACATTTTGGTGTTGTCACAAGTTATAACTTCAAGGGATTAGTTTTTATGTCCACACAAAATAATATTGAATTATTTTATTTTACTGCAATGGTAGGAGAGCCGACACTGGAGGTATACACATCTGAGCTGTCAGGGACTAGGTTTGAATTCTTGACACAGCTATAAAACTGTCATCCTGGTCTTTTACCATGCAGGGTGTGATGTAATAATGTGTGTGCCATCCATCGGAAGGGGACCCGTCTGCCAGCAGCTGTGCGTTAGTGCGGTGGTAAAGATCCCCACGGTGCTCCTTCCTTGACGGGTAGGCTGTTTCTCGCCAACCCTGAACGATTTTGCAAATCCTTGTCACCTTCAGTTCGAACGTCAGTCTGGCCAGGCTGGTTCATGAAGTCTTACCCCCCAAAAGGTAAAAATTTGGTCTATTAAGACATTTAGTAGTAGTTGAGTAGCGGGCAGGGTTGGTAGCTTACACCCCAATTTTGAAAAATATCGCGTGAGTAGTTTATCGAGACTCCTTTTTTCTGTTTTTTTTTTTGTTACACCAGCTCCTTATGCATTTGTCTAAAATTATTCGGATTTTTCGATTTTGTTTTGGCCCCCCACCGAGGATCGCGGTAAAAAATCTGGGTACCCCCTTTCTGGATGGTCTCTTTGGCCCAAATTTGAGATTTTTCGAATTTTATAAAAGTAAGACACTTTCTTTATAGTCAATTCATGGTCACTGATTTCCAAAATGCCTCTATAAGGTGGTAGGACAAAATTTCGAAAAAGTTTTAGTTCAATTTTTGTGAAAATTAGGTTTCGGTAACCCAACAACCCCCCCCCCCAAAAAAAAGAAGAATTTTTTCAAATGTTTTATTATTCTCTCTTCGAAAAATGACAAATTTCATTATCTTCTCTTTTTAAACAGGAACAAAAAATAGTTCCCAGTGTGGCTTCTGCTCTTGCTTCCCTCAAACGCAGGTTCGGTTCACTGGCGTGTTCTTGATACTTTGGCATGGTGGATTTCCCCTGGCTTCATCAATTATGGCCTTCGTGAGGCTGCCTGTTGTTTCGGCTGTCACTTTGTGTTTCCCTAGGCCCACTCGATCTAACTTTCAGATGGCGTAGACATATACCGTGGGGAGATGAACGCCGGAGATGCCGGTGTGCTCGCTTGTGATGATGCCTACCAAGTGGAAGTCGCATCACTTTCATCATTGCTGCTGGCGCCGCCTCTCTGTCGTCTGCCAACAATATGATGGAACTAGCAAGCACCAATTTCTGCACCTTCCGCTTGCGCCGTTCTTCCTCACCTGCTCACGAAACCTGGCGACGTGCAGCCTTCAGCGACAGGACCTTGTCGTATGTGTGGGAAAGTGCTACGATGGTCCGTCTTCATCAACTGCAAGAACGGTGATCCTACCGCGGTCATAACCAGCAATGATTGCCAGGCCACAACCGAAGGTCGCAATCCAGTCGTTACATGGCCTTTCAGCTTGGCGAGCGTGGCCGGGGTATCTTCACGTTGGTCAGGATCTTCATCATCTTGCATTTGGCGCTGAATGAGCAAGACGCACACCTGGTGGTCGAGACATTGGGTATGTTGGCTTTCTTGTAAATCAGCGACCTGGGCCAGGACGAGATTCGCGCAGATGCCCATTTGTGGAGCTACCAGGACAGCCGGTGCGCTTTGCCACACACCCTTCTTGATGTGATACATTGAGACTTGTGCAGGACTTTACGTCAATGGGGAGACGTTTCCAGTACAGTTATCTGTGCATTCCTCCTTATTGATGGCGCTGCCTAGACTGAAGGACAGCACTGCGCCTGCCATGTTGCCATTGGCTTCTGGCCTTTGAGAGTCCGGACTGTCCCGGCATTCGAGGCCAAATCTCACATTTGGCCAAAAACGGCCCCATTAGCGGGGGTACCCATTTTTACCCGATCTGGTGGGAGTCGAAATTAAAAAAATCGAAAAAATTCCGAAATATTTTACAAAAAATGGCTATATGGGTTTTAGTGCGAACACAACAAAAAAGTATGACGATCAATATGAGAAATTTTTCAAAAATGGGGTGTTTTGCATGCACCCTACGGTGTGCCACAAAAAGATGGGGATCAGTATATTATTTTGCGAATGTTAATTTTAGTTATTCTTTGTGGAGAATGAGAAAATCAACAAAGATTTATGAAAGCCCCAAAATAGAAGAAGAACCAAGCCATAAAAAAACACAGACAAATTGATGAAATGTCATTGGATTGATCCCCCATTTGTGGCCACCCTGGAGATGGCGAGGATAAAGTATGCATGACCTCCCACCACCCAAAGAGGACATTTGAGGTTTATGTTTCACCCCTGTCTTTATTTTTATTTTTTATTTTTTTTATACAATCAAAGGCTTGTTTCAGAGCCAACACATTCGAATGTATAACAAGGGGAGCAGGAGACAGGGATGGGAGAGGGAAGCAGAAAACAGTGGGAATTAGACACATGAGGAGATCTGTGGAAGGGAGAGGGGAAGAGTGGGTTTACACGTGGGTAAACAGATGGACACTACAGGAAACTTTTCAGGAAAGAAAGCAGGGAATTTGGAAGGAAGTGGATTTGGGTGGATTAAGTAGGGGTAGAAATGATTTGTGTTTTGGTTGGCGGGAACCAAAAGAGCTGCATGGTGAACAGCTGTTTTGAGACCTGGAAGGAAGAGTGGGCTTGAAGAGTGTGTGGGAGTTTGTTCCAAACGCTAGGAAAAAAGAGGAATGAAAGACGTGAAGGTGAAGCAGTGGATTCGTTGATTTTTGGTAGTTTTACCAGAGGGGGTGCTGGTGGTCCTTGAGCCATCTTGCCGAATATGGCTGGACCGATGCAGTCAGAGTGGGGCGGTGGGCGAGGGCCGGAGAGGAGACGAGAAGACAAAGACCACCGACCATGCCTGCGTTGAAAGAGTGAGAGTCCCAAAGGGACTCGGCCTCATCGCGGGGAGATACCAATGACTTAAATGCCTTGGTTGCACAGCCGCTGAAGCCGAGAAAGGATTGAGAGGGAGCAACAAGCCCAGAGGGGAGGTGCAGTACTCCATCAGGCTGGTGGATTGAAAGCTTTGTTCGTGGGTCAGGAGCTCAGGGTGTTGCCAAGGAGGACTTGCACGTGGAGAATGCCAATCGGTGACTTGACTTTGGAGGCCAAGCTTGGAGATGTGGCTTTGCCCAGGAAAGACATGCAGATAGTCGAGGCCCAAAAGTTTGAATGAAGGACTTCTTCAAGAAGTGTTGTTGAGAAAGTAGATGGAGGGGGAGGGTTCCAAACGGTCCTTTTGGGGAGAGAATAGTGAGAGTGTGAGATTTTGTCAGCGATGAAGACTATGACCATGTGTTGGACCGGCTTGTGATTTTATTTCAGATTGGCAGAGAAGTGAAGAGGCTGCTGCTTGCCCGATCTGGGTTTGATGACAGATGTACGGAGAGGGTGGAGTCATCAGCAAAGAGATAAAGAGGATTTTTCAGTGAAATCAGACAGATCATTGATGAAAAACAAGAAAAAAGAAACAGGGCCCAGAACACATTGCCTTGGAGGAACCTCCAGGCCTGGACAGAGGAGGGGATGAGAGAATTACAATTAACAGGGCCACACGTTGACTGCGACAAGGAGAGGAAGTCTGTGACCCAGGAGCTGGAGATTGCCTGGATACCACAGGAAAATAGTTTGGTGAGCAGGGCGGGTTGCCAGACCGTATTAAAAGCATGCGATATGGAGAGGATATGGCTCTGATGTCGATGGTCTAGCATTGAGGATCTCCATCCTTCTTGCGGAAAGCAGGAGCAGGCAATCCAGGGTAGATTGACCTGGTCTGAAAACCAAATGATGATCGGGAAATCAAGCCATTGGAGAAGAGGAAGGATTTAATGTTGGAAGTGATGATGGATTCCATTACCTTGCTGATGATTTGGGAGAAGGCTGATTGTCTGTTAGTTGCAAGGATCTGTTTTTGCACCTTTTTCTTGCAGGAGAATGTTTGCTTAATTTCCAAAGCAGATGGCAGAAGACCTTGAGCAAATGAGAGGGTGACTAGAACAGGAGAGGTGGAACAAGACATCAGAAAGGTTTTTAGGAACGTGGGCTGATGCCGGCTGGGCTTGGTTGCAGAAATCAGAGTCGAGGTTTGAAAGCAGCTCTCCACCCCCTGGTGCCAACAGGTGAGGGTTAGGAGAGTAGATTTAAGGAGGTGGGGTGAATGGACTGAAGTTGGGGAAAAATAAGGATGATTGAGGAACACGAAACACATTGCCAAACTTGGATTTTAAATATTTTTTAAGTCAGAGACTGTTGAAGCATCTTGCTGGCGATGCAATAAAGGAGGAATTAAGAGAATTGAGAAAAAGTAACGTTTGTACAGTGGACTTTTTTAGACACAGGATGAAGAAAGTCGAACTGAAAAAGAATCTTTTAAAGAAGGAAAGAAAAAGAGTGAGTGAATTTGACCGCATACAGAGAACCACTGCTGTGAATGAGGGAAGTTGTTACATTTTTAAGGGACCGTTTTTTTTATTCTCGATGAACATTATGTAAGATTGGTGAAAGAAAGGTTGAAGAAAATGTGGAGGTGTTTGGTAAATTTGGATGGGCAAACGCAAAAGGAAGCCGGTAGTTCGTTGAAATTACAGGGAAGAAGGGAGGGGTTAAGAGAAACATGTTGGTACTGGAGTTGTAAGCGAGAGGTTAAAAGAATAAAGACTTTTTTTTTCTTTTTGAAAGATTAAGTAAGATCAGGTAAAGGAAAATTGAAGAAAAAAAACGTGAAGGTGTTGGTTGAATGTGTCAGCTAAGGAAGGAGAAGATGTTTAGTAGAATGGCAGAAGGAGGAGAAGAAAGAGTCGTACCGCAAGTCACGTGGTTACGTGGTTACGAGCTGTGAAGTTTTTTTTTGTATTTTTAACATTTTAAAGACATGAAACAGAGGTTATAGTTGAAAGAGAGATGAGTGGTGGAGGGAAAAGTGGAGAAATTAAAAACTGACAAGCCGGGAGGCGACGATGGTTCGCCGGGCCTTATTTGAGGAAGGCCCTACCATAAAAACCTATCTCTTCCCGTCAAAATTGACCAAAATCAAATCGGATTTTTTTATATGTTGTACTTATGCGACATTACGCACAGCTTCTTAGGAAATGAAATTGCGAGAGAAAAAAAATGAAGTGGCGTGGCTCGCCCACAAGGGGCGTGGGACGCCCCTCATACAAAAAGACACAACTAGACCATGATATCTAGCTTGTGTCCAAGTTCATCAGATCGCATTCAAAACGTCACGGAGCTATTGCTCTGGAGAAGGAGGTCACAAACAGACAGACAACAGACGACACACAACCAAAAATAGTGTGTCACTGCTTGGACCTGCGAACCATAGTAAAAGGACGAAAATAAAACTTAACAGATTGAGTACACAAAACGGGAAAAAGAGAAGGCCTCAAAGTAAACCCGATATGAAAAGACCATGAAAACTCAACAAAAGCACAAGTTTTAACATAAGACCGAACTAGAACACAGAACACAGGGTAACAAAATAACAGAAAAACGTGACAAAAAAAACAACGAAAAGCTTATCTTTGAGAAATCGGCAGAGATCCTGAAGGAGGTACCGCCACCGTCGCTCAAGAACTCAGAAGACATGAACAGAGGTATAGTTGGAGGATAGAACGAGGGTAGAGGGAAAAGTGGAGAAAATAAAAACTGGATGGAAAATAAAAATTGATGAAAGTGGAAAAAACACAAAAGCAACAAACCAGATCCGATTCCATTTGTCTGTGACCAGGGATTATTCTCAAAAAATGTATTGTATGAATTCAGAAGAAACTTGGCTGGCAGGTTGGGGTGGTGTGACAAGGAAGAACTGATTCGATTTTGCGGAAGATCTGAATCCAGATGTGGATTAGAAGATTTTTAAGTGATTCTTGACCATGATTATCAGGCTTAAAAAACTATAAAAAAACGAAAGCAGGATATCTCAAAAAGATGTGGACGCGTTATGACAAAACTAGGTGGATGAGTTGGGTAGTGACAAGTACCGGCCTCTCATGGGCTACAACACCGTTAAAACTGTTCAGGCCTTAACGGAGAGGATGCGTTTCTTCCGGGTGCTGTCTAGTCACATGCTTTTGTGAGTCAAGCTTTCTTGGATGTAATTGAGACTTGGATGTAATTGAGACTTGGGATGTTAATTGAGAGAAGTGAAGCCCGTTTTGTCTTCAGTTTGGCATCTAATGTAAACATAATTTTCTTTTTAATACAAGTGGAAAACTGCACCTTCTAACCTTGTAACGACTAAAAGGGAGCAGCATCTGTCCGTGTGTCCGTCATTGCTTTATTCTGAAGGGTTCCCTCCTGCTGTCAAATAAAATGATTGTGCTGGAAGCTAACCAATCCAATTTAACTTGTTTGAAAAGTCACTATAAATCGATTCTTTGGAGTGTCAAAAATTTGTGTTTGTTTAACATAACAATGCCTGTTTAAAAGCCTATCTTTCCAGGATGTAAGAAGAAGCCAGGGACCCCAGAACTTTTAATGTGGAGTATTCCAACGGTATGACAGCAGGAACCCTTTTGAAAAAAGCAAAAGGTTCGTTCATCGACCACCGATATCCTGCACAGTGTTCAGGTATATATTTCATTTTTAAAAAATAATGATTTTAAAAGATGGTTGTGTGAAAAAATAATTTGATGAAGTTTATCACACTGAAAGCACTCTTTTTTATATACATTCACCACTATTTTTATTTTTCTTGCTATAACCTTGTCGAGGCTTCGTATAAGAGCTAACACCAACACACAACAAGGGGGCGCATGAGACAAGAGGGGCGGAGTGGGAGGCAAAACAAGTGGGGAACAGAGACATTAGGAGATCTGCTGGAAGGGATGGGGCGGGGAACACGGGGTATACAAGATGCGACATTATAGGGACTTTCAGGAAGGAAAGCAGGGAATTTAAAGGAGGTGGGGTGGGTGGATTAACGGGGTAGAAGATCGAGGATTTGATGGGGGATGATAGGTGGTGGTGAACAGCTGTTGAAAGGCCTGGAGGAAGAATGGATTGAATAGAGGGAGGGAGTTTATTCAAAGGTGGGAAAAAAAGAGAATGAGAAAGAGTGAAAAGGTGAGCAGTTGATTCGTGATTTTGGTAGTTTTACAGAAGGGGTTGTTAGTTGGACTTGAATGACCTGTGGAAATGTTTGGTGCGGACAAATCGCAGAGAGGAGCAGGGGGGGGGGTGCGAGACTGGAGAGGAGACGAGTAGAAGACAGAAAGACCACTGACAGGCCTGCGGTGAGCAGAAGTGAGAGGCACAAAAGACTCAGCCTCATCACAGGGATGTGCATTGATCCGAAATGCCTTGGTTTCCACAGAGTGAAGCCAAGAAAGGTGCGGAGGCAGAGCCACCAGCCCAGAGAGGAGAAGCAGTACCCCATCAGGCTGTGGAACGAAAGCTTTGCTATGTGTCATGGAGCTAGTGGGCCAAGAAGGACTTTGCCACGAAGGAGGATTCCCAACTGGCCGCTGGCTTGCGAGGCGAGCGTTTGAAATTGTGGCTTTTCCAGAAAGGTCAGGCAATAGTGAGACCAGAAGCTTGAAAGAAAGGCGGACTTCTTCCAGAGGATTGTAAGAAAGTGGATGGGGGGTTTTTTCTAAACAGCCTTTCAGAGAGACCATGGTAAGAGTGTAGATTTGTCGATGAAAGACTGTTCCACTTGTTGGACCAGTTTTTAACCCAGATCTGGCACTGTGACGACGAACTGCTGCAAGAAGGGATGGCAGATGGTACTGCACGGGGTGGATGTCATCAGCAAAGAGCATAAAGAGGATTTCCAGAGAGTCGAGGCATCATTATGAAAAAACCAGAAAAGAACAGGGCCAGAACGCTACCTTGAGGAACTCCAGCCTGACAGCGAAGAGGGGTGGGAAAGAACTTCCATTTAGGGCCACACGTGACGTACTGCAACAAGAGAGGAAGTCTTGCGAGCCATGAGTTGGAGATGCTGGATACCATAGGAAGGAGTTTGGTGAGCAGACAGGGTCCAGGACCGTGTCAAAAGCACGTGATATGTCTAGGTACGGCTCGGATTTCATGTCCGGCATTGAGCATCTCCACATCCATTTTGGAGAGCAGAAGCAGATATCCCAGGGTTAGTATGACCTGGTCTGAAAACCAAATGATGATTGGAAATCAAGCCAGTTGGGAGAAGAAGGAATGTTAGAATCAGATCAGAAATGAGGCCCACTATACACATGTTAATAAGATGAAGTGAGTCGCCATATCGGGAGATGGAGGCTTTATTCATCCAT
Organism: Eptatretus atami; assembly: GCA_035128595.1. Lineage (NCBI taxonomy): Eukaryota > Metazoa > Chordata > Myxini > Myxiniformes > Myxinidae > Eptatretus > Eptatretus atami. The sequence goes on along the minus strand of CM068953.1, from coordinate 25,471,853 downwards.
TTCTACAATTATCAAACTTGCCCGAACGAGATCTCGTTTTTTCACATTTGAATTCGAGGTCAGGGGGGTGAATTTACTTCTGCAGTTCTTCAGTACTAGGCAATTGTTGGTACACACACAAACAATCTCTGATATTTGATGTGCTACCTGTACAACAGTACTGTAGTTATATTTTGTGGTACATTTCTTTAAAACTGTTCTGCCTTTGTTTGTGCGAAATTGATTTTTTTTTTTTTCACGTTAGAGCGAAAACATGAAAGCCTCCAAACAGTTTATATGCGTTGCAATTGGCCCACTCAGCACATTAACATAAATTTATCCTGTCTGAGGAGCGTTCGACCACACCCACTTGCCCTTCAACTTCCCATGTGATGTGAAGGTGCCATTGGTATGGAGGCATCCTTCACAGCTCATCGGCGTTTTTCGTGTGTTGTGCTCGCAAACTGAACTCGAGTTTTATGTTCTACTGTTCGTTTTGATTTAAATCTTGCATATCGTAGTGCAGTGTGAGGCAAAGTTGAAATCTACAGGCAGGACCAATCATTTCACATGCCCAGCAAGACGAAACAGTGATGACCACCCCCCCCCCCCCTCCAAACCTTAAAATTGTATTTGATGTGCAGAAGGAGATTCGATAATGTAGAAAAGGTCAATAGATCATCATGGAACGCAACGTCAATGCCATCTTCTTCAACCCAACCCCTCTCACATTGCACGCCCTCTCATGCTTCCTATATATTTAATATATTTAGCATGATTCTTTGAAGTATTACGCAGGCGATTTGTGTTCTACAGTGTTTTAAACTGTCATCATTTGAAATTAGGGTTTAAGGGCATATAAATAAATTAATTCTGGGTTTTACCACCATTTTACCCAGTGTCTATTACATCACCTCTCTAACACTTACATTAGTTATCTATGCCTGTTGTTTGTGTCCTTTATTACATCCTTAAAAAACAGTACATTTTCTCTTGGAATGACTTTTTCAAATTTTTTGACTGCCAGGCAAGCAGGACAACAGGAAAAAATATTGTGGCATCAACGGATCAACTATCGTTAGCCGTTGCAGCGGAAGGTTAAAATCCCACGATGTACCGAACAGTTTTTAACTTGTGGAAGACGTTCCAAATTTGGCGGATTACACTTGCGCGGTTTGAGGAGAGACTGAGAACCTTAGCTCTTTCAAAACCAACATAACACAAACAAAAAGAAACAGTGGATGTGATCACGAGAAGATGACAGGGGTTTGGGATGGGATGAAAAGGGGCGATAAATTTGATATTAAAAACAAAAAAATTTGCTTTTTTTTGGGGGAAAATTGATTGAAAAAACATTGATAAAAAAAAATTATATACAATGTGAATAAAACTATGGTGCCACATAGCAGATTTAATCAGACGGGAAGTGGACAAAACTGTGGGGACTCGGCTTGGTGGTATCGGGTGGAGAGACAAAGGATGGGTGCGGGAACAAGCCACGAAGCGGCGATGAGAAGGGATGGGACGGTGATTGGGCAGCGATGACGAGCAGCAGCAGGCAGGACGAAACAACAGGCAGGCATGCCGATCTCCTTCACCAGCTCTCCTTCAACAGCTCTCCTTAAGCAAGCTTTCTCCCACAGAACCAGGCTCTCTTAATCCTTGCTCCTCAAAGCCTCGTTCTCCTCAGCCCCAAAACAAAAACACCTCTGGAAACGCATTCTCCTCAGCCCCATTCCCTTCAGATCAATCTCCTTTTAGACGCAACAAACTCACGCGCGTCCAGGCTCCTCCCCTCCCGGGCAACAAAACTCCATCCCTCAAAATCGATCCAAGGCTCTGCCCGGAAGGGAAGCATCTATAGCTCTGCCCCCCCCCCCCCCTCTCTCTCTCTCTCTTGCCTAGCAGGAGCCCAAGCAACCTGATTTCATCCAGGGAAGACATTACAAAGGGTTTATACTTACATTTCCTCACCCATAATCCCCAATTATTATTACAAAACACCATCCCCTGTATGGTGCACATTTCAAACAAGACGATCCTTCAGCTGATGATCCCCATGACTACATTCAAGATTGGCTAACTACTCGTACACGAATCATGCTTATTTTATAACATTTGTCTGTTATATGCGGAATGCTACCCCCCCCCCCCTCCCACGACCCCACACCTTCCCACCACAAATGTTTAACAATATTATCTCACTCCTCACTGCGGCTTCATGCACAATTAGGACCAATTCTGAGCCAAAATATGGTAAAACGCAGGACTTGTCTTCATACTCATGTTCCTATTTGTGTTCAAATATAACATTCAATAAAAATAAGTTGCTTCTTTGATCCATGGACAGACAGACAGACTTGATGGCACGGACAGACATAAACCAGTTGCTTAAACCCCACTCTTCGCTTAGACTAGAACAGGCTTTAGACTTTCACCACAAGGTAACAACTAGAACAGCCATAGGTAGAGCGCTACCTCTGCCAGGCTGAACAGTTTCATTTGTATTCCACTGATGACCGGATCTGACTCAGGACCTTAACCCATCGAAGCGGCTTGTTCTTGTCACCTATCCAACTCATCAACCAAGTTTGGTCTAACTTCGTCCATAACTCGTTGATATCATGCTATATATCATTTTTTGGTCCCATCGTAAATAGTGAGATTCACGTAAAATTAAAAAATTATATATCAAATCCGGAAAATCCGGATATTCACCCAAAATCGAATCGATTCCTCCCTTGTTCAAACACCTAACCTGTCACCCAAGTTTTGCCTGAAATCAGCCAAAGCTTTTTGAGATTCCTGCGACATGACAAAACAGACAGGAGTGAAACATAAAATCTCCGTTGCTTACGTGTTATTTAAAATATCCTTTTTTTCACATGTTTCCTTCATTTACATCCTCCCAAAGACTCACGGATAACATGCCATTTTTTCCCCCCCGTTTTTTTGGGGAAATTTTTTGTTTTTACAAATTGGCTGTCTTTTTGATGAATCCGTCAGCTGAAGTGCGACGGGTCGGCACACCTGGTGTTAATAAGTCGATTTAAGTGTAAGTGGGAAAGGTGTTGAAAGATTTTGTCGTATATTTATCTACACGTTCTTAAAAGTACGATTACTCAGTGGCAAGGTTGTTTTAAATGTACCAAAATGTTTATTTTTGCTAAAAGCGTATGTGCTAAATGGCAAGCATTAACTTTGTGAACATTTTTCTTGAGAATTTATTTATTTTAAATAAATTATCCCTTACCAACACCCCCTCCTCCCCACTCCCACACCACAAAAAAACTCCTCCCATTGTTGTAACACTCATGCCAGTAAATTTCCCACGGCATTGGAATGAGTCATGTCTCTTCATCTGCAGATCCACTGAATACACCTATGAGTTATTGAGCTGGATGCCCTCAAAACTTCAATCATGGTATGCTCAGCTGGATGATCCAGCCGGCATGTGCATGCATTAATTATTTTTTTTATTTTAATACTTTTACGTTGTGGGGTGTGAGACATTATGAGACACACACCTCATGAGGACTATTTAAGAGACTTATGGAAGAACGTGGACGACATAGGGATGTGGCAAAAAGGTAAAAAGGACCTCAACAGATGTGAGAAGCTTGACCAGGAAAGGATGCTGCTGCGTGATAGGTGAACATGGTCTCGACAGCGGTAGTACAGTCGTAAAGCTCATGAGTGGAAATGGCAGATGAGCCACGAGGTGGTGCGTGGTGGGCAGCGGCTCAGTCCCGCAGAGACAGTTGACTTAAGAATCGGACGTGGTTCTACGGGCGAGAGAAAAGGGGGTGAATAATTGAGATAGCATGAGTTTGCCAGCTGGGGAAAGTAACAAGGGAAAGAATTTTCCGACAGCAATAGTGTGTGACCGGAGGCAGGGGTCGGCAAAGAGGCAGCAGCAAGCAAAACTGAGCTTGGTAAAACTGCAGGCACCAAGCCGCTGCTCTGTGAACAAAAGCAACTCAGTTGTGAGGAAAATCTCAAGAAACTGGGATGGAAGTAGGGGAGGGAGGAGAGGGGCGGTGGGGGAGGGTCAAAAAAAAAATAAAGGCAATCAACATCCTGGTGATATTCCTCTGTTTGCCCCACTGTTTCTCTTCTCACTTCCCCTGCAGAAGTTTGTGCATGAAATTCATTTCACTATTTGTAATAAACCTGAGGATGGTATCTGCTATAGTTTTTTCTTCTTCTTTCTTCGCAAGGAAATAAGGACTCCTGAAAGGGCTTGGTGTAATAAAAAAAATTGAGACTTGATAGCAGTTTTGTCAGCATGCACAAAGGCTTTTTGAAATGAGGGCCATAACAACAGAATGAAAATGAGAAATGAAAGCAAATACTGTGTTGAAGTTAAGGCGTGCGGCAAAGGAGATAAGGTGCATTTTGTGCAAATTGACGTACGAGGACGACAGGATTCATGAAGATGATGTCTTCAGGTAGAGAAATGGATAGCTGGAGGAGCAGCAGTAACTAAATGGATGGAAGTTTCGATCATAGTAACCACAGATTCAGTGGTGTAATGTTTGAGCGTCTGTTTAAGTCTGGGAGGTCGGCGGTTCAAACGGTTCAAACCCAACCCTGACCGAGTCAGACCAAAGACTTTAAAATGGTACGTGCTGCGTCCTTGCTTGGTACTTGGCACTTGAAGGATAGAGCATGGAAAACAACCACAGGTTGGCAATCATCATGCAGGCTTCGTTGGACTCCTCCTGCGTTGAGTGTCTTGAAAAGGAAACTCGTATATTAATTTAATATCAGACGTGTTCCTGGCATGGCATGTGACCCTCAACAGGTGTTTTCATAGACTGGCGTTGCGGCACACATTGAGATGAATGCATCCAGGTTTTAAAATATTAAAAATATAAAACCGTTTCCTGGCAATAATGCAGACATGGTGACACTCGATAATTGAACAACTAAATGGGGAAATAATGACGTGTGAAATGAATAGTTTAATGAATTCTTTGCGCAGATGGCGTTCTCTGTCGATGAATGATGTTGTTACGGACTTTGTGAACCGAAGGAAACTCCAACTTTCTTACCTCACTGTGACTTGTGCATCCTCGGTGTGTGTGTGTGTGTGCGTGCGTGTGATGAAATGTCCAAGTGCGTTGCAGACCGAAGCAGTTTCTTGGCATGATTTATCTTGCCGGGTGGTTTGCCATTGCCTTCCCAGTAGTCAGCGAAGACCAGGATTCTGAATTTGTTCAAGGGCCCCGAAAGCTCACCCAATCTTCACGGACAGCGTGGCATACTCGAAGGTCCTCGAAGAAATGCTGGTGGCTGGGACATCCTCAGCTTAATGTCCATCCGAGGGACGACGCACTGTCTGCATTGATGCTGCGCCCTGCCTGCAAACGCGAATAGAAGGCAGTTATATAGTGGGCCGAGATTCGAACCCCACCTAGAGAGCTCAGGTGTGCGGGTGTGTGTTGTGTGTGTGTGCATACCTCACTCGGGCCAAAAAAAGAAGTATATATTTACATTTAATCAAACAAATAATCACATTGGCTAATATCTTGGCCTCCTCGTCGGTTTCGTTACTTCCCTTTATTATTCCAAAAAGACGATGTTTAGAGAAATTCTTCATACTGCTCATCAGGCGTTCTCGGAGTTTCATGTCAACCTGACAATATGTATATCGACAGGTGCTGCTTTTTGCCTAAACAATACACATGTTTACCAAATGTCGAGCAGAGACAGGTGATTGGGCGGTGTTTCGGTTATGACATCATATTATTGTGGGAATAGAAGAGGTCTCTTTGGCCCATATCTCTGGTTTGCTTCTATAAATGCCTAAAAATTCTAAACTGAGATCACATCATCAATCATCTCATCATCATCATCATATCATCATCTCATATATATATAGCTGTGGCTACTGCTTGCATCATTTTTGGAGCACAGCTGTACGCTGATGCAGTGCCCCTTGTTTCCAGTAAGCCGGTACTCATTTTGCCAGAATGACAGGCTGAGGGTCAACCACCTGTTGTTATTAATGTCACGACGAGGGCTCCAATCAAGACCCTAAAATCTTAGCCAGCCACCTTAAACCGTAAGCCAACACGAGGCTTAGAGATCGATCGTCGACCTTGACCTGTCTAGTCCGGGCTATAAATCTTGCAATGCAATGGGCTTTACAAGCCGGGTGCTGCATCATGGAGTATGCTATCCCTTTATGCTATACCCTGCTCAATGCTATCCCTACCTCCTGATCTCGGCGTCCCTCGTTTCGACTTCCTCCTTCCATCGAGATATGGTGGATTGAGTCGAGAGAGCAGGAATCTCTAATTCTATTGCAGGGGGTTCATCAGATCCTTACTTCCAATTGCATGCTATCATCCTTTCGAGGTTGATGATGATGATGATGATCTTCATTGTTCTCTTCCTGTTCTTCTTCCTGTATCATCATCTGTTCTTCTTCTTCCTGTTCTTATTCTTCCTCTTTTTCTTCTTCTTCTTCCTGAGTGTGTGTGTGTGTGAGAGTCCACACTGGTTTTCAGATGTACTGTCATCTACATACCTCTGTGGGAGCTTCTTCTTCTTCTTCTTCTTCTACCTTGTTTTTCTTTCTTCCTTCCTTGTCTTCTTCTACTTCCTGTCTTCTTCTTCTCTTCTTTTCTCTTCTTGCTCCTGCTTCTTCTTCTTCCTTCTATTCTTCTTCTTCCTATCCTATTCTTCTTCTTCTCCTGTTCTTCTTCTTTCTCTTCTTTTATTCTTCTTTCTTCGCGAGTGTGGTGCGTGCTTCTTCTTCTTTCCTGTTCTTTCTTCTCTCTCCTGTTCTTCTTATCATCATCTAATATCATTTCTTCCTCTTCTTGTTTCTGTTTTTTTTCCTGTTCTTCTTCTTCTTTCTGATCTTTTCATTCTTCTTCTTCTTTCTTCTTCTTCTCTTCTTGTTTCTGTTTTTTTCCTGTTCTTCTTCTTTCTGATTCTTTTCATTCCTGTTCTTCTTCTTCTTCGTCCTGTTCTGTGTGCTGTGTGCAACACACGACTGCGGGTAGCATCATTTGGCAAGGAGCACAGCTTGATGATGGAAGCGCAACAACATACGTTGTTCATGTACACATCGTCCGTATAAATGTAACCTTCTGACACCGCTGAAGGTTTCCTTTGTGTTTTGAATCTTGAGCTATGCAAGGAAAGACTTGTTTTTGTTCGAGTTCACAAGCTCGACGGGGAATATACCAAAACTGCGCTGACCTCACAAACCCGCTCATGTTGTCAAGATTGGCTCCCCGTGCGGCGCCATTTTGTTATTTTTCACAAAGTCAGTCTTCTTGATTGTAATTACCTTGAATTGCATTCATTCACCTCCACCTCAATTCAAACAGCCATTAAATTGGGTATCCGGACGTCGACCATTCTTTCAGATTTATAATAATTCCACCAATTACATTTTCAACCCTTTTATCGGGTCTGTGCACACCGTGCAGCCACCAACAGTCAGTCAGTCACTCCAACATTACCTGGGAATGTCACTGGAATATTCACCAGGTGTGTCAGGACAACTGTTTAACCTTTAAACGGAATCGATTCGGACTTGGAATCTGTTCTGTTTTCACGATTACCACTGAATGATTTATCTTTATGGCAATTAAATCCATGACCGTTTCACTGATAGTTAGAAACCTATTTGGTGGACTTCCCGTCTCGGAAAGATAGATGATTGTGTGTGTGTGAGAGAGAGAGTCACCACTGATTTTCAGATTACTGTTAATCTACATACCCTGTGGGAGCTCTGCTGTTCAATGCTAAGTTTCGTTCAGTGTATGTTGGGCTCCTCAGAGATTCTATACCTCATATGACAAATCTCCTCATTTTCGTCTTCTTCTTCTCTTCTTCTTCTTCGTCTTTCCTCTTTTCTTCTTTCTTCTTTTTCTCTACTTCTTCTTCTTCTTTTTTCTCTTCTTCTTCTTTTTACTCTTCTTCTTCTTTTTTCCTCTACTCTTTCTCTTCTTTTCACCACTTTATTGTGGGGTTGGCCAGGGGGAGATTTTTGGCCCAAGTCTTTCACGAACAGGCCGGAATTTGGCCATGGTGCCAGCGATAGTTCACCTACACTTCGTGAAGGACCTACCGTGAAATCTTTTCTCCACCAACTAATGCCTACCTGCAAAAACAGGCCGCTTGTTTAACGTCCATCCGAGGGACGGCACCAACCTTGATGGATCACCGTGCCTGTGAAACACGTGATTCAAACCCAGACTAGACCGTTTAAGACGAGTGTGCGTACCTCTAGTCTCGGCCATCCTGCCAGCACAGCTCACAACGACGATGGACGTACCAAATCAAATACTTGAACACAATAAAAATCAACAATTTCTTTAACTGCAAAGATATGCAATGAATCCACACATCATGGACATTCCCAACAGGACATCTCTACAGGACATGTACTGATGGAAGCATTCAACAAAAAATTATTTTCATCCATGTGACGCAGATTCACCTTATAGCTTTCTGCCCTTTCAGCACCCGGCTGTTTGTCATTCTTGTTGCATTTGTGTACATTAAACTAGTTATTATTCCACTTCACCAAACACCACTCACGTTGAAGTTTTTTTTCAGCAAAGTGAAACCCTCACACCACCACCACCACCCACACCACCACCACCACCACCACCATCCTCTGAGGCCCGATCTCAAAAAATCTGTACCACTCGGTCGCATAGGGGCCATTATTGCCCCGGGCCCTGTGCAATTGCACGGATTGCATGACCTTAATGCCGCCACTGTTTGGAGTTATTCAATAATGCCAACAAATCCTTTTGGGGTTTCTTTTCTGGGGTAAGATCGTTGCATCTCCGCGGCAGTGCTTCTGCGACCATCGTGTTGGGACTAAACCACTTCAACAGCAATGTGAACTCGTATTGTTTGTGGGGCCGGTGTCTGTGGTGAGCCACGACCACGAGGGGAGCAGTAGAGTCGGCTCCACCGAACACACCGGAATTTAGGTCGTGACCCTCGGATAAATCCGAAGGTACGGGTCCCTTACAAGACCATGAATCGCCAATAATTCGACCGCGTGGAGTAGGGTTAATTGCCAACTTCAATATTACCTAAATACCCACGCAGTCCAACTACCGGGGAACCACACCCTCGGCAGGCCTCGAGCGACGAGCCGTTACCGTGCTCGAACCGTGTGTAACCCGAGCGGGAATGGTTACCGAGGTCCGTCAGTCCAAATGCATAATTACGGCAGCACGGCCTTCAAAATCCCCAATATGCCCGTGGCAAACCAATGGTAGAAAGGACAAGGACGAGCTGGTACATTCAACAAGAGGGGAATTTATTAACAATAGTCGGGCTCGAGGGACGAGGGGAGCACGTAAGGGAAGAGTTATCCGAATAAGCAAGGCAAATGATGTACAAGGGCGAGATACTTAAGCAGTGTCTACCTATCGGGCGTGCGCCACACACACACACACACACACGCACGCACGCACGCACGCAAGACACACACACGAGATGGGGCCAGTTGCCCTTTATTGTTGCCCTACAGCTCGGAGGGAAGACGGAGCTGAGGGAAGAGCCTGATCTTGCACCTGCCGCCTCGTGCGGGTAACGTTGATCTTGTTCAGTGGTGGACTCGAACCCGCGCCGATATCCCAGGCACCGAGGGGACCAAGGATTCAGCCATGGACGCCAGCCAGCTCGAATATGACGAGGCGAGGGTATCACTGCGACAAGACCAGAGCCAGCAACAAGACGAGAGCAGCAACGAGATGACCGTGCCGTCCGTCTGTTTCTTCTCCCACGCGGTCGGGGGGGGGGGAACGTGTCTCACGTCACCGCACCCCTCATTCGCCGGGGCAAGTCGCGTCGTCTCCCCCGTGATTGGTCGGGGCGCCTCGATCCCCCCGCCCGAAGAGACTCTGCTTCTCTTGGAGCTCACTCTGCGCCCATTGACTGAAAGGCGGCAAACGTGCTCGCACCCTTCCGATTGGCCGAAGCGTGGAGTCAGAACTTCGGTGACCGAGGGAACTCCGCCCACATGCATGTTTCGACACGCCATCGTGTGGGGAATGGTCCATAGTGTTGTGGATGTAAAAAATCCTAACTATTAAATAATTTCGCAGCGCACGTACACTTAATTCCCATTAGACTAGGGGACGGGACCTAACTAGAAACACATACTTACCGATATAATGATCTATAGGACTTGGCTGTTGTGTGCAGTAAGCTTCAAATTCGTAACAGTATACCATCTATTTATTATCTTGCCAAAACGAAGTTTTTGCAAGATATGTTAGTCAGCTTGTATGTTTATTTTTTTTTTTTATTTTTTTTTAATTTTTTTTTTAATTTTTTTTAAATTTTTTCTGTTTGTCTGTAATCACGTATAAAAAATTCTGCAGAGCACAGTTATCATTGAGAAATTTTTGTAACATGGCATAATCAGAGGCCTATAGAGTCCCTTTTCAGCGCACAAAATTTTGAAGGTCAAGGTCTCATAAGGTCAAAGTCAAGGGTCACTTTGTTCGCAAATCAGGGGAGTCGACGAAAACCCTTATTTTTTGAGTAATTTATGATCGATCGTCTTCAAAACTTCATGGGAATATAGTTCATGTCTATGGCCGCTCAGCTGTATTAATTTTTGGTTGCGATTGCCTTGACCTTCCTTCATATGTTTTTTTTGTCTGTAATCACGTATAAATTCACTCTGCAGAAGCACAGTTATCATTGGAAAATTTTATGTAATTCGCACATCAGAGGCCTATAGCAGTTCCCTTCAGCGCCATAAAAATTTTGAAGCGTCAAGGTCAAAGGTCAAGGTCACCTTTGTCCAATTAGGGGAGTCGACGAACCCCTTATTTTTTGAGTAATTTTAAGCGAATACGTCTCCAAACTTTTATGGGAATGTAGTATTATGGTTGGTGCTCAGCTGATTAGTTTTTTTGGTGGCGATTGGGCCTTGACCTCATGGTTAGCGCCTGAGCGTCAAAATATTTGGCACCCCAAGCGTCAAATTTCCAAGGTTTAGGAACCTGATCGTGTAGTACCTCAAATTGAACACCGTCGATGAGTGCTTTCTAGATATGTCAAGCTTGAGACATTATGACGTCATTTCGGGACGTTATGAGCGCAAACACATTTTTCATGGTTACTCTGCTAGAACGATTCTCATAAACGGAAATCTCTCGTAAGATATTCCTCAGAGAGTCGCTCCTGGTGGATAGCAGCTCTGTTCACCTCAGTGACCTTAAAGAAGTCACACGTGGTCACCTTTTGGCAAGATACGGGTCACCCTAAGGGTGACATTGGTTTATTTATTTATTGACAGAGTAGCTGTTCAGACTGCACCATCTTGGTGCATTCCAGTTTGTAATTGCTGAAGTGGGGCCAAGGAGATTCAAGTGCGATTCATCCCACAACCAGACCTGATCAGAAAAATCGAAGTGGAAATTATTCTGCCGCTATTCTGAGAGCACAAAGGGGTATCGATTACGACACCTCAACTATCTTGCTCCTCACTTCTCCTGTCGATGGAGCCGCTTCCAGAGGCCATTCTTTCCCACTCTTCCCTCCAGGGCTTCAAGCAGGCAATGCACCGCCACCTCATGTCACCCCCCGGCCCCCATCCAAATCCATGATCTTTATTACCCCCATGAACCACTCAAAACACGACTCTCTTACTTGCTGGTTACAGTGTTTCTCTCTCTCTCTCTCTCTCTCTCTCTCTCTC
>CM068953.1:25409736-25432425 GCA_035128595.1 Eptatretus atami | reverse complement strand
TATTGCGCTCTTCGAGTGCGCTTATATATATGTATGTAATATATATATATACATATATATGTATATATGTATATATGTATATGTATATGTATATATATATGTATATGTGTATATATATAATTGTTGATGAACACAGCATGGCTACCTGGCATTACCTGGTGTTGTTCTTATTTTGTTGGCATTTTGAACAAAACAATTTTTTTTCCCCCTGTTTTTTTGTGGGGACCTAAAACACGTCCCAACAGCCACTAATGAATGAGGTCAGGGGTAATTTATTATTACCTTTCACATAGTTACAAAGCCTTAGACACTAAAAAGCGATAAAAAAAATTATTAGTAATTTTCAAAATTTTCAAAACTTTTTGACCTAAAGCACACCCAACACTCATTATACTCCTGGCTCTGGGGGGGGGGGGGTGCTTGTGTACATGACTCTTTTAGAGTGTCACCCTATTTTTTTTGTTCTATATGCAAGACCTTCAAAAAAAGTTTGGGTAACACCTCCAGATCAAGTACGTTTTCTCTGTAGGGTCCATCTTGGATTTGCAGTTGGCTACCAGCAAACCATAATTGAACCAAAATGCCCGTATTGGGTTTAGATGGAATAAATCATTATTATGCACCTATAAATTATTAATTTTGATTTACTTCAATTACTTATGCATTGCTTAACACATTTTAGCATGATTTATTCTCTTAAAACTTGGTTCACAGTAGAAAATGACCATATTTTACGTAATTTTAGTCAAAAATAGCTTTCAACTTGAAAGTAGCTCAAAGTTTGATGGTCTCTGAATGACTTAATATTGTAAGTAGAGCTATAAAATTGGCCAAAAGTTTCATTATTAAGTTCTCTGAGCAATTCAATTTTCATATTCTCACAATGGGGCTATGTGTGATGACCACAGAGCTCATTGTAAACCAAAGTCACCCCTACCCCCAAATGGCCACTTTTGTGGTATTTCATCAAATGATGATATCTCCTAATTAAATGCCATGGAAAGTTGATTTTTTTATACTAAATATAGTTTATTGACCCCAAGGAATTCATTGGTAACATTTTTGGATTTTTTTAGCTGATCTAATTAGCATAATCCCAAGATTTTCCTCAAAATGACTGGCAAAATAATGAAAAGTAAACATGATTAACATTGAAGCTTTAATTAATGGTCTAAAACAGTGATGTGCATATGCTTCAATCCTACAGAGACTATATTGAGACACTCATCTTAATCAGATGTAGGGGAACTTGGGGCACAACCACATACCGGGGCAAGGCAAGTACCAAAAGATTTTCATATTTTATTTCTAGCCATCACACCATGTTTAGAATGATATGGGCTTTTCCTCGATAAAGGTAATACTGTGATGACAATGCTGTTAGGGTCCATTTGACCTTGACCCCATTGTTCGAGGCCAACCACCATGTAACCAAAAGATTCCATATGTTATTTCCCATTTATTCATAACACATATATGTAACTGACCCATCAGACCATTTTTTTAGAAAGATAAGGACTTTTTTTTTCAAAGGGAACACTGTTAAGGGTCTATTTGACCTTGAATCCTTCACTCAAGGTCAAATATCAGGTGACCAAATGATCCCCATATGTGATTTCCTATTAGTGTATAATACATACCTAAGCCCTCAGACCATTTTTAAGTAAATTACAGGATATTAAAGTCTATGATGTCATTTTTGGGGATACCTAAGTGAGGGAAACTATGATGTCACAGTGAGGTTAACTATGATGTCACTTCCTCTTGGCAACTGGATTTTCAAGAAAAAGAGAGGAAAACAATGCTGCAAACAAAAGGTAAGATTTTAATGGATCACCTTTGATTTTAAGTAAATATAATGGTCAAAAGTTGTAAATGAAATATCAAAGAATAATTTATGTGTATTATGTAGTGTATGTAGCAATATTGTTCTAGCAGTATGTAGCGTAGGTAGTGTAGTACTTAGAACATGTTAAAATCTTGAATGTTGGATGAGTGATAATTCAAGAAAATGTATCAACAACACATTAGAACAATTTTACCTGGACTTTATGAGCTAGTTTGTAGTAATGTACATGTAACTAGTATTAGAATGCAGTGTGTTTACTGTAGTTTTCTAGAAAACTATCCAGGTACATGTATGTATGTAGTAAATTATGTAATGTGTGTAATAATATAGTACTAGCGGTATGTAGCAAATGTAATGTAGCATTTAGAACAAGTTATCTTGAATGCTGGATGAGTGATAATTCAAGAAAAATATATCAACAAGTCAGGAACATATTGAGCTATTTGGCAGCAATGTGTATGTAACTAATAGTATGATGTATGTGCACCACTGTATTAATGGTTGTGCATAAACCAGAACTTATTTCAATGTGTAAACATTAAAATTCTTAAATTAAAATTGCTTTTGACTTGTTTTAATAGATAGGCTAGAAGGAGTGGGAAGGATATTACTTAGAGTTTCATCTTGAATATTGTTCTGCATTCCGAATTTTCAATATTTTGCAGCAATTTTGAAATTATTAATAAGTAGATCAACTCCAAAAACTCCAAAAATGTAACCAATGAATTTCTTGTGGTCAAAAACCTATATATACATTGTAGTATCAAAAATCAACTTCCCATGCCATTTAGTTGAGTGGATATCATCATTTGTGAAATACTGTAAAAGTGGCCATTTGGGGGCAGCGTGACTTTGGTTTACAATGAGCTTTTTTCAATATTTGGCAGCAATTTTGGAATTATGCTAAGTAGATCAACTCCAAAAACTACAAAAATTTTATCAATGAATTCCTTGGGGGTCAATAACCTATATTTAGTACAAAAAATCAACTTCCAATGCCATTTAGTTGAGGAGATATCATCATTTGATGAAATGCCGTAAAAGTGGCCATTTTGGGGTAGGGGTGACTTTGGTTTACAATGAGCTCTATGGTCATCACACATAGCCCCATTGTGATAATATGAAAATTGAATTGCTCAGAGAACTTAATAATGAAACTTTGGCCAAATTTTATAGCTCTACTTACAATATTAAGTCATTCAGAGCCCATCAAACTTTGAGCTACTTTCAAGTTGAAAGCTATTTTTGACTAAAATTACGTAAAATATGGTCATTTTCTACTGTGAACCAAGTTTTAAGAGAATAAATCATGCTAAAATGTGTTAAGAAAATGCATAAGTAATTGAAGTAAATCAAAATTAATAATTTATGGATGTTTACTAATGATTTATTCCATCTAAACCCAATATGGGCATTTTGGTTCAATTATAATTGCTGGTAGCCAACTGCGAATCCAAGATGGACCCTACAGAGAAAATGTACTTGATCTGGAGGTGTTACCCAAACTTTTTTTGAAGGTCTTGGCATATAGAACAAAAAAAATAGGGTGACACTCTAAAAGAGTCATGTACACAAACACCCCCCCCCCCAGAGCCTGTACTATTAGTGAACTCCTGAAAGTTTAAGATCTGTTTGGCCATATCTGATAAAAATGGTGACACAGACAGACAGCCAAACATCTCTCCTTGTATAGATTCTTGCTGTTCTACGTGCCTAACTCTTGCAAAGAGGAAAATAAAACCCAACAATATCGTTTCTGGAAGTTTTGGCATGCTGTCACTACCTGTCTTGGTAATCCATCATTTCAAGCTGCCCTTCAATGGAGTGATGAATCTTTATTCGACGCGAACCTTCTTCTTGGATTAATCACCAAAGGGCTCTTCCAGCTTATCACAAATATGATCATTTGTGTGCATGTGCATCTAGATTAATGTTAGTCCAAATTCATGTTGTTAATAAATTTATTCAGCCTCACCAGCAAAAGCAGTTCTTCATGCATCAATGGAAGTCATTGTTTTGGTGTCTGTTTAGCTTTGCAAGTCTTTCCGAGACACCTCCGATCCTCATAGTGCAAGAGGTTTGGGAGCAACCATTTCCCTCCCATCTCTCTTTTCCTCTTTATTATTTATTTTTGGAAATCCTTATCAACATTATCTCCTTTCTCCTCCTCTCCTCACCCTCTTGCTCCCCCCCACATGCTCATCGTTCATCCCCACCTCCTCCAATCCGGGACTTTCAAAATAATGTATGAACGCTAAATGAGTCCTTTTGAACATGCGCTGTCTGTGTGTTTTTCAGTGGCTCGTTTCTGCTCGCTGGGCACCTTTAACCTGCCGTTGCTAGCGTGAAATGTCTGATTAAAATCGTCTTCAAACATAATTTTCAGCATGTAGATGAAAGAGTGGAAATTTCAAAAATGTTAACCACAATTGTTCTATTCCTGAATGCAAATCGGACTCAGAATATCGGAGCATGGTAAATATCTGCAGATGAGAGGAGTTGCGTTCCTATCATTTCTGTTCAAACAATTAGCTGGCGGAGACCGTGGTTACAACACACACAGACAGATGGTGACTTCTCCTTTCACAACTAGATGCAAAAATCGAGAATAAATTACCTTGTGGTCCCGGAATCTACCAGAATTTTTATTTATTTATAACGGCCCAAACAATCACACAACTCCACACACGCTCCCTCCTCCCAAACATAATTAATCATAAATGTCATAATTTTAAACTTATCTTGTGCATCGACAGGCCTCAGATATGACCTTCTTATCGGTGTTAAGAAGCACAAGGTTTGGTTGGAACGCAAACATCGATGAACCTTCAGCCTTTCATTGCCCACATCGTCAGGAGTTTTTGCAGTACAGGATGCAAGATATCAAATTTTCGGAAGTGTTGATCAGGAAGTTCTTCATTGTTTTTTTTTGTGTGCAAATGCACACCATTTTCTCGCAGGAACATTTACAAGTATTTTCAGCTTCTTTAAAAGTTTTTTTTGTTTTTTAGTCATTTCATTCTAGAATCCTTTTCTGGGAGGCATGAAATATGTGCAGGCCACCAAGGTTGACTTATTTACTTGGTTCTCTGCATGTGCGCGCATGCAATCTGTGACGGATTATATCATTTTGAAAGTGCTGTATTTCCAACACCACCACCACCCACATTCGCCTCTTTCTTTTGGTTTCCACCTCCCACACCTTTCCTTTTCTTTAATTATTCATATGACTACCACCTCCTTCCTCACCCACTCCGCTCAATCCTCCTCCCTCTTTTCTAACCTTTAGTATATAAGAGGTAAAATGTTTTCTTAATGTTCTTTTATAATGACTCCCTTTATGGTTTACACTGGATTTTATGACAATTTCTTTTGATGACGTCTTTCCCCCACTCCCCATCCCCAAGTCCCAGCACCATATTTAATCAAATAATTCAATGGCTGGCGACCCCTTTATCTCACATGATTCATTTGCCCACAATTTGTCTTTGTGAATAATTTGCGTCACTCCATCGAGCAGTTCTCTTCTCTCTAAGTGAGCAACCAAGCCTCACACACCATCCCATGTCAAGCTTCACATTGTTGGACAATTTCTACGTGTCACAGCCATAGCTGACCTCCCTGATGAGAGTCTCTCGCACTGACATTTCATCTACTCATATTCATCATCTTCACTCCCTCGTGGATCAGTGACACATAAACCCTTTGTTTGCTCCTAAAAACTATCTTATGAGTCTCAGCGTAACAATAATATCTAAAATCAACTTTATGCCAGAAATTTCACCACCACGCATGTCTCACACACAGATTAATAAAGCAACGTTTATCAAGCTCGATTCTTTACCAGTAAGTACTGCAGGTTGTCACAATTGTTCAATAAACCTAAATTCGGGACAACATGGTTTGGACACAGAGAGATGACAGCAGGTTGAGTAATTGTATCAAATGCCGATTTTGATAGCATCGAAGGTTGAGATTTCTTGCCCTGCACTGAGGCAGCGAGTGATGCTTGAGGTTAAAAGCTTGGCCTGTGAACCAGAGATTTTGTCAAAAAGCAATCGATAGATGTCTCATACAAAAGCAGGAGCAACGAAAAGGTCCGTTTGAAAATAGGTGATGCGATACATTTTATTGCTGGTTGGACATCGGCTCTGATTTTGTAAGGCAAAAGGAAGTTTTTCATCAATCAATTTGCTTCTGCAGTGATGTGTGGTTGTGAAAGGATATTGTTATACAGCTACTCGGTGAATGTAAGTTGAAGCATACTTTATGCAAATACATACATACATACATACATACATAAGTAAGTAAGAAACTTTGCAGAAAGCATGCAGAAATGCTGAGATCGTTTCGATTTGTGCTTTGATAAACATTTTTAGCTTAGCTGGACTTTAGTCAGGTAGATTATGTGGTCGAGAAGTGTCCGTAGGTAAGAGAGTCAGTCCGTAAACACTTCATACATTATCGCTTGAACCAAACATACAGTTTTGATGAAACTTGGCTACAAGCTTCATGTCTGATGCCTAACAAAGATGTATTTACCACATCAAAATCTGCACTCATTGAGAGGGTCTACGGGGTGGGAGGTATTGACCCCCCCCCCGCCAAAATAGATATTTGCTCTCTTCTCGAAACTACACACACGATTTTGATGAAACTCAACCACAACCTTCATTACCCGTGATGTATCAAAGTATGTCGACAGAATCAAAATCTGCACTCATTAAAGGGGTCTATGGGGGAGGGGGGTTGAACCCCCCAAATAGGTATTTGCTCTCTTCTCCAAAACTACACACATGATTTCGATGAAAGTTGACCACAACCTTCATCACCATGCTGTGCCAAAGTTTGTTCACGGCATTAAAAAAATCAGGGTCTAAGGCTCTACGGGGGGTTTGAGCCACCCAAAATTGGTAATTGCTCTCTTTTCCGGAACTACACACACAATTTCAATGAAAATTGACCACAACTTTAATCATCCATGATGTTCCAAAGATTGGTCACAGCATAAAAGATAAAATCGGGGTCTAAGGGGGTCTTTGCGGGGTTTGAGTGACGTTTGCACCTGATCCAGGTGAGCTTCAGGACCCGTGGTCCTATTTTTGAGAGTGAAAATCTCACGGTATCATTTATGAATAGTAGGAGAGTTGTCGCCGACATCTTGAAGAAATTACAAACTTCTCCTATAACTTATAACCCATTTGGCGGGGGGAGGGGGGGAGGTAGGGGAGAGGTGTTACTGCATCAATGGCACACCAATGTCTGAAGCAAATGATGAGCAACCCCTCAGCATGATGCCGCATACAAAGAGAATAATTAAAGAATTTTTGAAACCTAACTCCACACCAATACAGCACATACCACTAGAGGAAAGCTGCATGAATCACAATGAAAAGTTTGTATCTTCTGGCTATTTTAATTTGAGCGGCACTGTGATCGGTCACGTGACAACAATCACACCACACTTTCAAAATGGCTGCCCCACCAGATGTCCGTACAAAGCAGAGAACAGTGATTGAAATTCTTACTGTGGAAGAGGTTCGTTCCTTCAATGGATATTCATAGGTGGCTAAATACATAATGTGTATGGCTACTCTACCATTGATGTGAGTGATAAAAATTTGCATTAGATGTTGAGCAAAGCATTTAAGAGTGGGGAAACCAATATTGATGACAAGCCTGAAAAATACTTCTCATTGCGAGGAGTAGTATCTAGTTGCGATAGTAGTATATATTGCTGGAATGTTGCGAAAGACTGTGACGCAACCGGTTCATTCAAGATGTGTCAGTGGAGCACACAGCAGGCTCAGTCCATTACTTTTTAGACGGACCTCGTGTGTATATATATATATATATATATATATATATATATATATATATATATATATATAGTATACATATACATATATGTGTGTGTATATATTTTATATGTGTGTGTGTGTGAATATATGTTGTAGAATTCCCGCCGTGCGCGTGCGAACGACCGCGTCTAACCAATAGCGGTCGCTTCGCCCACCGAACGGACAATCCAGTCGCGGCTTTTCCGGATCAACGCCACAAACCAGCCACGGTGTGTTTTTAACCACACCACAACCTTGTCCGCACTCTACCCGCGCACTACAGGGTCCGATTGCAAATCTTCGATTTACCTCATTATTCGCGCGCGGTAGGTTGCCGAGAGATTGCACCTCAACGGGACCGCTTGGAAACGAGCCGCTTAAGCAGCTCGCTCCTTTTGGGATAACCGAGCGGGATTATCGCGCAGTCCGTTCGACCCGATCACTTACCGGCTATTTAAAAAAACCAACTATATTCCGAGTGCAAGATGGGGCAGTTCAATGAGGGAATCGACCCAACGAACAGGTTTACATTCACACAAGGACATTTATTATAATAAAGCACGTATGCAATTAACAAGGCAAAACACGTATGCAATTATACAAGCAACAAAAGCACGACAAAAGAACTACAACCGTCTACTTATTATGTACAGTCACTTGCACTTAACAGCAGTTCCTACTTATTAGATGGGCCACGGACACACGTACGCCACACACACACACCCAAGAAATGGTGGCAGAGGCCTTTAATAATGAGCTCCAGCTCGGAGGACAGGTGAGCTGAATCTCGAACCTCTCCACCTCGTGTGGTCTTCAAGTTGCTCGGAACCCGGGCTCCAGCGAGAGCGAGCTGGATCAATCGCTGTGAGCTGCGATCCTTCCCGAGCTCCCGCGAATCCTCCCGCGCTTCTCAACACGTGCTGGTGAGACGAGGCGCCGATCCTTCCCGTCGATGCGTCGCTTCCCCAAGGAACCACCTCCACGAAGAGGTCGATGGAGTCGCACCAAGCCGGAACCAAAATGGAGAACAAAGAGCTCCACGAAACCAAGAAGAAGAAGCCACCACTCGCAGCTCGAGCCGAGCGGACCGGCTTAACTTTCTTCCAAACAGGGCAGCTTGAAGCAAAAAGCTCTTCCCGAGCCAAGCAGAAGCCGAAGCTCACGGAACCATCAAAGCAAAAAAGCCTCCTCCCGAGCCAGGCCTCAGCCGAAAAGCTCACTGAGCCAGCTGAAGCAAAAAGCTTCCGAAGGCCTCAACCCTAACGCAAAGAAGCAGGACCCGACGGTCTGCTGAACGACTCGCCCTCAACTCCTTCTCCAACTCTGCCCATGAACAAAAGAAAAGATCTCCTCTTATCCTTCTCCGCCCCCCTCCCCACGCCCGCGCGTGAACTCATGCCCTCGTGATCCATCCCCGCTCAACCACGGGTGGGAGGGAGTTGTTGACATCATGAATCACGGGACGGCAGGTGGTTCTTCCTCTTCGCAGAAGAGGGGGAGGGATGTCTCCATTGTTCGTTCCCTAATTATTAAATCGATCCGCAGCGCATCTAATCGATTTCTGAACATTTAGACAATGAAAGGTGAGCTATCTAGGAACAAGCACTTATCGACATAGCTGACTAAAGGAACCGAATGTTGTGTGCAATCGAATTCCAAATTCGTAACAAATATATTTATATGTGTGGTGTGTATATATATATATATATATATATATATATATATATAGGTGTGTGTGTGTGTGTATATATGTATATATATGTAATATATTATATATTGGGTAGTCGATCTAGTCTAAAAAAAAAAAAAAAATTGAAGATTTTTTTTTCTACCCTTATTATCAGTTATTTCCGTCGATATGTTTGTCTGTCTGTCTGTCTGTTGGGTAGTCGATCTTGTCGAAAAAAAAATTCAAATTTTTTTTTTTGAGATTTGTTTCTACCCTTATTATTATCAGTATTTCTGTCGATATGTGTGTTGGGTAGTCGATCTAGTCGAAAAAAAAAAAAAAATTCAAAAATTTTTTTTGGAAATTTGTTCTACCCCCCTTATTATCACTTTTCCGTCGATATGTTTGTCTGTCTGTCTGTCTGTCCCTCTGTTCGGTCCAGTGCTCCGTTAATACAATAGCGATTTCGATGAAACTTGGTTGGTAGGTTCATACCATGACCTAGTTGTGTGCAAATGAGAACCGTTGCTATGGCACCACCGTTGCCTAGCAACGGGACTTTGAAATTTTTGAAAAATCATAAAAAAATTAATTTTTCGAAAAATCAAAATCGGGCCATGAGCGACTGTGGGCAGTACATTCAGCCATATTGTCAAAAATTTCCAGCCGGATCCTATGAAAACTGTCGGAGAAGATAGACTTTGAATGAAACCTGGTCGAAAACAATAAAAAAACGAAGTTCTTTATATCTCAGAGACTATGAGTCAGATATACATGAAACTGGTAGGGTAGGTTCATGGTATGTCCTAGTTATGTGTGAGAAGAACCGTTGCTATGGACCCCTCCGTTGCCTTAGCAACGGCCGAAAAACCTCTAAATGTGGGGGTATTTTAACGAAAAAACAAATCTGCAGCATTAACCCTTGAAGCTAGAATCATGAATTTTCTTGTGCTTAATCCTGAGTCATTCCCATCGAACGGGCCATCGCATCAGGTTCATTGGGTAGTCGACTACCCATGTCCGCCTACCGGCTGGTATATATATTATATATGTATATGTATATATATATATATATATAATATATATATTATATATATATATATATATATATATATATAGTACACAGCAGGAGGAAGAACAAACCTGCCAAAGTGCGGAGGAGCTACTTGTGAGCCAATGGCCATTCCATATCTCGTGCCCAACTGTGTCTGTGGACGTCCTCCTGCCATTAGGTTACTTTTTATTTGGAGGTTGGTGCAGGATTTGCATTCTGGCCACCGTAAAACCCTCATTCTGCCAAAATATTCCAAAGCAAAAAAAAACATCTGAAACCCACCCTGTGGGAGTACCTCCTGTGCAGCTTCCTTTGCAGGCAGCTCACCGGATGCATGGGATTGGGGCAAAGCCTTCGGGACCCCAATCATTGATGATGGAAGGAAACCATGGAGTAACCTTCACGGGTCAGATTGCATTCGGCTGGTGTCAGGTGGTGCTGAGATGGTCGTCCTCAGAAGGCGGTCTTCTTGGTTAACCTGAGGTGGTCCCTTCGGGTGGTACCTGGTATGTCGTATCCCTCTGAGAGGATGATCACCTGTTGGTTCTTGAGCGCCAGCCGAGTGACCACTATATTCGTTATCTCTGTGTGCTGTGTGTCTGGTCTGTCGTGTGTCTGTCTGTCTGTCTTTGGTCTGTCTGTCCAGAGCATAACTCCGTGGACTTTGATCGATCTTTGATGAAACTTGGTTGTGTTCGATATCAATGTCTAGTGTTCCTGGATGAGACGTGCTACGCCCATTGTGGTGGACGCCACGCCCAAAAAATAGCCATTTTTAGGGGTAGTCGGATTAAAAATTCTATCTTCTCCTCGGAATTGACTGAATGGAATGGGTTCTTTGGTATTTGAATATCAAATCAATTATCAAAAATTGTCGTTGTCCGATTTTTCATTTCGTCCCAAGGTCAAGGTCACAAGGTCAAAAACTTAAAATTGCGAATTTTGACATAAAATCATACGACCACCCAAACTTTGAGAGGCTCGGATGACAATATTTTTTATGCATAATCTTGAGGCATTCCCCACCTAAAGTCTTGAAACCATTTTGCTCTATCTCGAACACCTTGCCGTGACGTCCCCTTCAAGTTTGTTTTTACGCTGATTTCATCAAAGTATGGATAATCCGAGGAGTGTGAAATGCCATATAGCCTATATGACGTTATATTGTTTCCTGGAATGTTCCAGAGGAAGTTTTGGACAAAAGTCATAATCCTTGACTTTGACTTTTAAGGCCACAAAGGTCAAATTTTCAAAGTTGTGGGAATCTAAACCGTGTTTCGACCTTCTTGACAACTAACTCCAATAAGCTATAGCACGTATCCTGTTTCCTATTTAATGTCCACAACATTGTTTTGTGACCTTTAAAGGTTATGCAAAGGTCAAATTTTGAAGTTGTTGATACGAAAACCGGTTTTTCGACTTTTGCAGCTAATAACCTGTCACCCGACCACATCATGTTGATCATTTTTATAACTTGGTCAAAAATTATCACATCGTCTCATCCTTGACTTCTGAAACAATCTAGATCGTCAATACCGCTCGTGAACCATTGCGTCTTCAGACTTGTCTCTTTTATCATACTGAGCTCAAGCGTATGGATATCTGTGTTGCAGCACTCTCTGAGGTTCGGGAGACTGGATTGCAGCGAGATCATGGCGGTAGTTATACCTACTATTGGTCTGGTCACTCTGATGGTTACCATGTCAAGGAGTTGCTGTCACTGTGTCCAATGAGCTGACTCCAATGCTAATTGAGGTAGCACCGGCCTTGAGCATACATGACATCTAAGAATTCGTCACTCCTTTGTGTTATTTCCTGGTCTCTGTTTATGCTCAGACGGAGCAAGTGATCCACCGTGAAGGACGCATTATTATGCCACGCTCGAGTCTGTGGTGATCAGTGCCCCACGGTAGATACATTCTATCTCTGGGATTCAATCCATCGACAGCAAACTGATAGGAGTGGTTCTGAGACATGTATTGGTTCCCCATGGGTCTGGAACCGTGAACCAGAATAGTTCTAAGTTCCTGACTTTGCCAGAATTCATTGACTTCGGTGGCTGTTTCATAGTTTCAGCGCCCACAAGCTCATCTCTGGATTTGGTTTCCAACGCTGGCGGGTGTGCAAAGAGATGACCTGTGCTCGCTGATGGTCGCTGTAGGATGATCCAGAACTACAGGATCTAACTGAAGTGCTCAGTTCCTCAATACTGATCACAGGCTTGTTGTAGCCACTCTGAAGTTGCAGACTTAAATTCAGGAGAATGGTACCATCCCAGCTTCGGCTGGATATTGGCAAGCTCATGGATGAGAGGGGAGCTGAGGAGTTCTGCGAAAACAGGCGAAGTTGAGATTTGGGTTCTCGGTGCTTTGGGGGGATCCTGAAGAGTTGTGTTGTGCCTTCAAGACCACCATTCTTGATGTTGCCGGGAGATGTCTTGGAACTCACTGTGGGCGAAGAAGAATTTCTGTCTCTCATGGACTCTGGATACCTTTGACCAGTGTCACAGGTCAGGCTGAATGGCAGAGCTGAACTGTTCAAGGAGCTGAAGTGTGTAAAACTTATCGTGCACTCAGGGTGACAAGGAGGCCTATGTGCGAGGAATCTGTGAGGGGGTTGAGCATCACCGGTGGTCAAGATGATCTCGTCCTGCTTTCAGGGGAATTTGCGCCATTGCGTTCCTCCAAGCAATCCCTCGTTTACTGCAGTTAGAGCAGAGGGTGGTGCACTTTAGACAGAGGGTCCGAAGTGAAGCCCGCTGGGCCGATTATTCACTGGATCAAGGATTCAGTGATCATGGTGTGACGCTGCCAGTACCTGCGCAGTGAGGACGAAAGTTAGTGTCTTCAGGTCCTTGGTGCTTCCAGTCTTGCTCTATGGATGTGACTTAGACTCTGACCAGGATCTGAGATGGAGACTTAATTCCTTTGGTACCAGTCTCTTCGGAGAATCCTTGACTATCGCTGGTTGGACTTTGTGTCAACGACCGGTTTCTAGAGAGACTCAAATTAGATTTGTTACCTGCATCGTCCGTGAGCATCAGCTGCGGCTGTATGGACATCTGGATCGTTTTCTTGACGCTGATCCTGCTCACCAGATTCTCTCAGCGAGGGAGCCTCATGAGTGGAGGAGGCCAATGGGCCGATCACGTGCCTCATGGTTGAAGCAGTTGATCAGCATCTTCAGGTGATGGGGATGGGGCAGGCATCTGTCTAGGGATGGCCAGACGGAGGCCCCCAGATTACCAGCAGAAAGTGGATCAGTGATGTGCTGCTCCGGCGCATGCTCACATACCTGTCCTGACATGATGTCTGATCCTTTCAATGACCTGAACTCACATGTTATGTCATGCATGGTCTGATCTTTGAATGACTTGACTAACATGTGATTATTTCATGCACGATCTGATCGTTCAATGACATGATCTAACATGTTATAATGTCATGCAACATCTAATCCTTCCAATGATATGATCTAACATGTTATGTCATGCATGGTTGATCCTTCAATGACCTGAATTAACATGTTATTTCTGTCATGCACCATCTAATCCTTCAATGATATAATATAACTGTTATAATGTCATGCATGATCTGATCCTTCCAGTGACCTGATATAACATGTTATATGTCATGCATGTTCTGTCATTCCAATGAACTGAGCTAACATGTTATAATGTCATGCATGGTCTGTTTGTTCAAT
Organism: Eptatretus atami; assembly: GCA_035128595.1. Taxonomy (NCBI): domain Eukaryota; kingdom Metazoa; phylum Chordata; class Myxini; order Myxiniformes; family Myxinidae; genus Eptatretus; species Eptatretus atami. The sequence continues at coordinate 25,418,311 of CM068953.1, read as the reverse complement.
AACTGATCTAACATGTTATATGTCATGCATGTCTGATCATTCCAATGAACTGAGCTAACATGTTATAATGTCATGGCATGGTCGTGTTTGTTCCAATGAACTGATTCAACATGTTATAATGATCATGCATGGTCTGATTGTTCCAATTAACTGATCTAACATGTTATAATGTCATGCATGGTCTGATCATTCCAATGAACGAGCTAACATGTTATAATTCATGCATGGTCTGTTTGTTCCAATGAACTGATCTAACATGTTATAATGTCATGCCCATGGTGTCGGGGGTTAATCTAGGGTTTTGTCCATTAGCGACGCAAGCATGTTTATAATCATGCATGGCTGCATCATTCCATGACTGAGCTAACATGTTATAATGTCATGCATGGTCTGTTTGTTCCAATGAACTGATCTAACATGTTATAATTCATGCAGGTCTCGTCCTTTCAATGACCGATCTAAATGTTTATGTATCATGCATAGTTCTGACCTCCCCTCCAATGACCTACATAACATTTATAATGTCATGCATCGTCTGTATCCTTCCAATGACCTGACATACATGTTATAGCATTATGCATGGTCAGTTCGTTCCAAAGACCTGATCATCACATCTTTATCATGGAGTACGGTACTACCTCCATCACGAGGTATGGTCATACTCCACATAGAGGTTAATGTGGGGAAAATGGCAAAAAAATGGAAAAAATGAATCCTAACCTTTTAAAGACAGTAACTTTTATTCTCCGAGCTTTTTGCGAATACCAAGACTTAAAAAACGCCAAAATACATCGCTTCGGTCCACGTGGGGAGATCGCTAAAACACCAATTGTGTTTCTTCTCTTATTCTTCTTCTGTCCTCTGCGCGGTTGGAAGGATTAGACCTTTTCTTCCCCGTCTCAAAAAAACCAAACAAACAACGTTTGTTCCATTTCCACAATCCCCACAACAAAATAAAATGTGCAATATTGTCGCTGATGGTAATCCTAAGAGTGATTGTGTGTCACATTGCTGACCATCATAATGTGGTTGTCATATCGGACCTTGTTGTGTTGTTTTTTGAGATTCATCTCTCCGATGTCTTTAACATTTTCTAAAATTTTTTAATTATTTTTACCCTTTTTACATTTAAACTTATGTTTGTTATAATCACCAGAAAGTGATTCACAGTGATTATCAGCCATTGCTGTGTTGTGTTTTGTTTTCAAGGCTGTCTGTAAGGAACATTGTATGGGAATGTCTGTAAGACATTATTATGAATGTCCTGTAAGGAAACATGTTATGGAATGTCTGTAAGGAACATATGTTAAGGAAGTCTGTACAGGAACATTACTTAGGAATGTCGTTAAGGAACATTGTTTATGCGAATGTCTGTGAGACATATTATTGGAATGCTTGTAAGGAACATTGTTATGAATGTCTGTGGACATTATTATGGAATGTCTAAGGAGCTTGTTATGGAAATGTCTGTAAGGAACATTATTTGGAGTCTGTATGGAATGTCATGTCTGTTAGGAGATGGTCTGTAAGGAACATTATTAGGAATGTCTGTAAGGAACATTGTTATGAATGTCTGTGAGAGAACATTATTATGGAATGTCTGTAAGGAGCATATGTTATGAATTCGTAAGGAACATGTTATGAATGGCTGTAAGGAAACATGTGTTATGAATGTTCTGTAAGAACATTGTTATGGAATGTCTGTAAGGGAACATGTTATGGAGTCTGTACAGGAACCATTGTTATGGAATGTTAAGGAACATATAGGGAATTCTGTAAGGAACATTGTTATGGAATTGTCTGTGAGAACATTATTATGGAATGTCTGTAAGGAACATTGTTATGGAATGTCTGTAGAGAACATAGTTATGGATCTGTCTGAAAAAGAACATAGTTGATCGAACTCTGATCTGTAAGGAACATTATTTATGGACCCGTCTGTAAGGAACAGAGTTATGGATCTGTCGCAAAGAACATTATTATGGACTCTGTCTGTAAAACATTGTTTATTGACTCGATCTGTGAGGAATCGTTGTTCAGTGACTTCTGTTAAGGACATATTATGACTCTGTCTGTAAGGAACATGTATGGACTGTCTGTAAGGAAACATTGCTTATGGACTTTGGCTGGAAGGAAACATTACTTGTGGAACTCTGTCGGAAAGAACATATTGATGGACTTTGTCTGGCAAACCACATGAAATTATTATGACTCTCGGTCTGGAAGGAAATAGTTAAGCGACCCTGTCTGTGAGAGAACTATTATGGACTCTGTAAGAAACATAGTTATGGACCCTGTCTGTGGGAACATATGTTGATGGACCCTGTCTGTGAGAAAATAGTTATACTCCGTGTCTCGAAGGAACTTATGGCCCTGTCTGTGAGAACATAGTTATCGGACTCTGTAAGGGAATGCGTATTGGACTCTTAAGGATATCATTATGACTTTTCTGGAAGGAGCATAGTTATGGACTTGTTAGGAAACCATAGTTATTGGACTCTGTAAGGATATCGTTATGACTCTTTCTGAAGGACATAGTTATGAACTCGTGTAAGAACATAGTATGGACTCTGTAAGGGATACGTTATGCGACTCTTTCTGGAAGGAACATAGTTATGGACTCTGTAAGGGATATCGTTATGATCTTTCTGTAAAGGAACCATAGTTATGACTCGTAAGGGATACGTTGTATGACCCTGTTCTGTGAGGAACATAGTTATGGACTCTGTAAGGATCATCGTTATGGATCTTAAGGATATCGTATGACTCATTTTGGAAGGAGACATAGTTATGCTATGTAATGAAACATAGTTATGGACTCTGTAAAGCGGATATCGTATTGATCTTCTTTTCTGGATCGGAACATAAGTTATTGGACTCTGTAAGGGATTCGCTATGACTCTTTCTGTAAGGAACCATATTATGGGACTCCGTAATGGATATCGTTAATGGACTCTGTAAGTGATTATCTATGGACTCTGTAAGGCGATATGTACGAGTAATGGATATCTTATAGGACTATCTATAAGTATACATATAGATATCGATTAGGACTCTTTCTGCCGAAGAACATAGTTATGGACTCTGTAAGGGATATCGTTATGGAGCTCTTTCTGTAAGGACATAGTTATGGACTCGGTAAGGATATGTATGGACCCTGTACTGGAGCGAACATAGTTATGGACTCTGTAAGGATATCGTTTATGGACTCTGTAAAGGGATATCGTTATGGACTCTTCTGGAAGAGAGCATTAGTTATGGACTCTGTAAGGAACATAGTTATGGACTCTAAGGGATATCGTTATGGACTCTTTCGTAAGAACATATTATGAACTCTGTAAGGATTACGTTATGGACTCTTTCTGTAAGAACATAGTTATGCATCTTAAGAATGTTATGGACTCTTTCTGAAGGACATAGTTATGGACTCTGTAAGGATATCGTTATGAACTCCTTGTTCTGGAAGAACATAGTTATGAACGCTGTAAAGAACATAGTTATGGACTCGTAAGGGATATCGTTATGGACTCTTTCTGGAAGAACATAGTTATTGACTCTGGTTGTAGACCGTAGATATCGTTATGGACTCTGTAAGGGATATCGTTATGGACTCTTTCTGGAAGGAACAAGTTTATTGACTCTGTAAGGGTATCGTTATGGACTCTTTCTGGAAGGAAACATAGTTATGTTGTTCGTCTTTCGGCTGCTCCCGTTAGGGTCGCCACAGCGGATGCATCCGATATGATCCCGCATACTGATTGGCATAGGTTTTACGCCGGATGCCCTTCCTGACGCAAACCCTGGTCGCCTCTTACGACCACAGGATAAGGATTTGGGATTTCGCCATGATTCCGGGGTGCCCTACACCCTCTCATTGTGCGGCCCAGCGCCCAGTGCTTCCCGTCATCAAGCGATCCTCCACCACAAGCCTCTGAGTAGCCGGATTACAGGCGCACGCCACTACGCCCGGTGGAAGGAACATAAGTATGAACGCGTAAAGAACTTGTTCTGGACTGTCTGGAAGGAAACATTGCTATTTACAAACAACCCCATCCCACCCCCACTTTAAATTCCATTTTATTGAGGCATTTTCATGCCTTATGTTTTTACATTTTTTACATGTTGTTTAAAGTTAAATATTCAAGCGAGCCACTTGTGCAAGTGCTCTCTGAGTGATAGGAATGGAACACACCCCTCTCACACGTCGATCTTCTCACTTGATAAATTTTAATATTTTTAAGGTTAAATGAAGACCATCTTTTCACTTTCCTTCTCACTATCTGCAGCGTTTCATAAGTCCTCTTTAACCTTTCTGCCACAGAGTGGTCATTTATCGCATATCAGGTTGTTGATACATTCTTCCTCCCAATATCCCGACTCCAGGCCCTCTTTTTTATGTTTTTTCCATGCCCCCCCAAAAGGCTATTTTATTTTTTTTCCCCGTTTCAAAATTATTTTAACCAACCAAATTAAACAGTCAATTTCCGTCCAATGATAAATGCCAGAGTTATTAAGAATATTAAACACGGGGCTGCAGGTTGCCTCGAGCTTGCACACTCTCCTCTGAGCTGTCTAGCCTGGGTTTGAATCCTGACCCAGCTGTCATCCCGGTGTCACCCGTCATCCCTGTGTTTCAACAGGCAGGGTCATCATCAATGTTGTGCCATTTTCTCAGATTGCTCTTAAGCGGCATCCCATCTCCCAGCATTTGTTGGTGACTTTAAAATATGCCACGGTGTTCCTTTACAAAGACGTAGGTGAGATATCGGAGTACCTTCAACAAATACAAATTCCGTGCCTTAACCTTTGTCGAAATTAAGCCTTCCTACCTTCAAACTTATGTCGATACAACCTTAAACTTTAGTCGGCCTAGCCAGCCGGTTCGTGAAAGATTTGGGGGCCAATCTGCCCCAGCCAACCCCACAATAACATGGGAAATAATCTGGGCCATTAAGCAATAAGGATATTAACAAAACCGCCATCCACATGCTGTCACACATTCCGTGACCCCCCCCCCCCCCCCATGGTGCGCACTGCAGGGAGTGTGTACTGTATAGCCAAAACAAAATTGTCATTTTTTTCAGAGGAAAAGTCCAAAATTTTCCAAATATTAGTTTTCGTAAATGACAAAATTGAACTTGTGAGTGATTATTTTTACTCGGCTGAACTATTCACTCCAATGTTCTTTCAATCAAAGCCATTTCAAAACAATATCTCAAACAAAAAAAGGAGCACAGTTTTCCTGTTTACACACAGCACGGACATTGGAATCTTCCTCTTTGGTGTTCAGTGTTGAGCTTTTTGAAACGAATGGTATGCCCATTTTTATTTATATAGTTGTGAGGGTCTGGGGTGGTTAACATTATCACCCAATTATTTTCCATCATAAATTTCTCAAACAATGTTACACCTCAAGCAAAGGAATGCTAACTGTATGGTACTTGGAGAAAGAAACAGGGAAGGTTACCTATGCAAGACTTTTTATTGATAAGAGAATGATAAAAAAATTTTCGTTGGAATTGTAAGTGGCAAGCGGAACAAATTTTCTGTTGTCATGTTTAAGATTACCAAATGTCTTCATGAAGTTAACTATTTGAGTCGAAGGGACATCGACTATCAAAATATTTTTACCTCCACCACCGAAGGTGAAGGAGGTTATGTTTCACCCCCTTTCTCTTTGTTTGTCTGTTGTCTTTTTGCTCGCTACAAGAGATCTCAAAAAAGTTGTGTGGGCGGATTCAGACAAAAACTAGGTGGACAGGATGGGTGTGTCGCAGACGATTTGATTCGATTTTGTATGAAGATCCGAATCCGGATTTGGATACGAGAATTATTTAATTTTCAAAGTGATTCTTCCTATTGAAAGATGGGGCCAAAAACGCATGTGTAGCATGTTATTTTAAAAATGTATTGTGCCCGATATGTTCTCGTGGATTCAGGCATTAGTGTGGCGGAGGTATGCGCTCTACCGGAGTGCCCTTCGAGTTAATCAAGTTTTACCTTTCGGGAAACCTATTTACCCGCAACTCTCTCCAGTCCTGAATTAACAAACATAAAATTTCGTCGTGGCTCCTAATCTTTCTGGTTCCAGTGGGTGCAATTCAAAATTTGAATCGTTTCAACAGTTACCGTCACATACGCGAGGCTAATGCCACCGGTAACGAATTTCGCCAATCTTTTGTCTGTCCAGCATTCATTGAAGCTCGAGGAGTGTATTGAACGTCAATATTGGGAAAATCCCTCGGTGCCTAAAATGAATGAGCAATGATGTGGGTAATGTTGCGTTAGCTTGTTAATGTGGTGAAGTTTATTGGTAGCCATCTTATCCAAGTTCGAGCAGCTTGTTAATTTATTGCGTCATAGAGATTTTGTATGCTGAGTTGGCTCAAAAAAAAATTGCACTTTATATCTGCGTCTCTGTATCCAGACGTCTCCGTTTTGTGGACATTGTGTCGATATGTTTTCTTGACTCTCATGCCCCGAATGGGGTCGAAGAGTGAATGAAATTCAGTTCAATTCCAAATATTTTAATTCAACAGAGCAGGTATGGACACGTAGCTGATTTGCCGTCTGGATCCAGTTGCCAGAGTCAGAGTCGAGGGTTGCCAGAAACTTTTTCCCACCTTCTCAGGTGTAAAACACACATACCAGCCAAAAGGGGCGGGGTTGATATAAATATATGTTGGGGGACCACGCTCTGTGTGCGCGGAGCGTTGGTGCTGCCTAATCAGTCTCTTGGCTATTGGGCACAATCCGGACGGTGTCGCCCACTGACACAGAAACCAGCATGCTGGCACTCATTTTGCCGACCTCGGAAGGATGACAGGCCGAGTTACCCCACGTGGATTAATTCAACAGCTGAGCAGTTTGGAACTCAGGACCCCTTGCGATCCAAAGCCCACCCCCTAACCATTAAGCCAACGCCCTTCATAAGGAAGATGTAGATTGGAGATGGAGATGGAGATGGAGATGGAGATGGAGATGGAATGGAGATGGAGATGGAGATGGAATGACAGATTTGAAGCAAAACACCAGAATTGAGGCAATCGGCCTTCTCACGAGCGGAAAGTCGGCTGTGATGCCATTTGAAGTGGGATGGAATGAAGGAGGAGTATACACCAGAGGACAGACTTAACAAGCGCCGCCAAGTTTGAGAGGAGGGAGGAAAATTTGAAAGCTCGTTCTTGATTTTGTTCAGATGGTGTTTTCTGGCTTCTCTCCTGAGAGTAGGGACACACTTGGTGCAGGGCTTTGTGGAATGAACCTGAGGTTTGCCTTCGATTTGATTTGCCTTCCAGGAGGAGAATTTCAAGTTGTTTTAAAGCAACTGCCCCACTACAGGTGAATACAAGATGGATGAATTAGTGCTTAAGAGAGAGCAAGTATCTGTGTTAGAATTCCAAGGATGAATTCATATCAGATAGTAGATATATAGTAGGAGGCCAGTCCGAAAGTGTGATGGCTGCTTGCAGTTCCCCAGCTGCCTGAGTGAACTCCATCAGGATCGCCGGCACTGAGACTGTTCTCTGAGAATTGCCAGAGAGGTGACGTTCACAAACAATGCCCAGAGAGCCAAATGGGGCAAAGGATGAGCAGATACATAGCGGGGAATTGCGTCATCACAAAATCCAGAAGGGAAGATTGCCATTGAGCAGAAATCATGGTGGAAATTCACGGTTCAGTCAGTCCATGGAGTCACAGAGTTTGACCATCAACCCATGTTCCCTACTTTTATGGCAGAAAATTGCTTTCATTTCTTGATATCACTCAGATGTCACTTGCAACAGTTGTTCTATTGCAGCGGACAAAAAAAAAATACGGCCCAATGCTCCAGCACAAGAAATGTCGCACCACACTGCGACATGTTCATTGTTGTAAGGGTCATGTAAACCTGAACTAACCTGTTTCAGGTTGGGAGTTCTCTGACGAAACCGTCTCCTCAAACAGGTTTCCTGTGAGGAGAGGTGTATGATATGACACCAGCAGGATTAAAAACAAAAAAGCTAGTCAAAGGGTGAGGAGCTCCTTGTGAGCCAATAACCAATCCATATTATAATGCCCAACGTGTCTGCAGAGTCCTCTGCATGTTGCGGTTTTTCTTTGGAGGTTGGTGCAGGATTTGAACTCCGACCACCATAAAGCATCGATTCCACAAAAACCACAAATTATCTCTCTCTGCCACTGTATTAATGGTTGTGCATAAACCAGAACTTATTTCAATGTGTAAACATTAAAATTCTTAAATTAAAATTGCTTTTGACTTGTTTTAATAGATAGGCTAGAAGGAGTGGGAAGGATATTACTTAGAGTTTCATCTTGAATATTGTTCTGCATTCCGAATTTTCAATATTTTGGCAGCAATTTTGAAAATTATTAATAAGTAGAATCAACTCCAAAAACTCCAAAAATGGTAACCAATGAATTTCTTGTGGTCAAAAACCTATATATAACATGTAGTATCAAAAATCAACTTCCCATGCCATTTAGTTGAGTGGATATCATCATTTGATGAAATACTGTAAAAGTGGCCATTTGGGGGCAGCGGTGACTTTGGTTTACAATGAGCTTTTTTCAA
>CM068953.1:25393768-25404723 GCA_035128595.1 Eptatretus atami | reverse complement strand
TACTTTTTAGACTGACCTCGTGTGTATATATATATATATATATATATATATATTGTATACATATACATATATATGTGTGTGTATATATATTATATGTGTGTGTGTGTGAATATATTGTTGTAGAATTCCCGCCCGTCGCGTGCGAACGACCGCGTCTAACCAATAGCGGTCGCTTCGCCCACCGAACGGACAATCCAGTCGCGGCTTTCCGGATCAACGCCACAAACCAGCCACGGGTGTGTTTTTAACCACACCACAACCTTGTCCGCACTCTACCCGCGCACTACAGGGTCCGATTGCCAAATCTTCGATTTACCTCATTATTCGCGCGGGTAGGTTGCCGAGAGATTGCACCTCAACGGGACCGCTTGGAAACGAGCCGCTTAAGCAGCTCGCTTCCTTTTTGGATAAACCGAGCGGGGTATTATCGCGCAGTCCCGTTCGACCCGATCACTTTACCGGCTATTTAAAAACCAACTATATTCCGAGTGCAAGATGGGGCAGTTCAATGAGGGAATCGACCCAACGAACAGGTTTACATTCACACAAGGACATTTATTATAATAAAGCACGTATGCAATTAAACAAGGCAAAACACGTATGCAATTATACAAGCAACAAAAGCACGACAAAAGAACTACAACCGTCTACTTATTATGTACAGTCACTTGCACTTAACAGCAGTTCCTACTTATTAGATGGGCCCACGGACACACGTACGCACACACACACACCCAAGAAATGGTGGCAGAGGCCTTTAATAATGAGCTCCAGCTCGGAGGACAGGTGAGCTGAATCTCGAACCTCTCCACCTCGTGTGGTCTTCAAGTTGCTCGACCCGGCTCCAGCGAGAGCGAGCTGGATCCAATCGCTGTGAGCTGCGATCCTTCCCGAGCTCCCGCGAATCCTCCCCCGCTTCTCAACACGTGCTGGTGAGACGAGGCGCCGATCCTTCCGTCGATGCGTCGCTTCCCCAAGGAACCACCTCCACGAAGAGGTCGATGAGTCGCACCAAGCCGGGAACCAAAATGGAGAACAAAGAGCTCCACGAACAAGAAGAAGAAGCCACCACTCGCAGCTCGAGCCGAGCGACCGGCTTAACTTTCTTCCAAACAGGGCAGCTTGAAGCAAAAAGCTCTCCCGAGCCAAGCAGAAGCCGAAGCTCACGGAACCATCAAAGCAAAAAGCCTCCTCCCGAGCCAGGCCTCAGCCGAAGCTCACTGAGCCAGCTGAAGCAAAAAGCTTCCGAAGGCCTCAACCCTAACGCAAGCCAAGCAGGACCCGACGGTCTGCTGAACGACTCCCCTCAACTCCCTTCTCCAACTCTGCCCATGAACAAAAGAAAAGATCTCCTCTTATCCTTCTCCGCCCCCCTCCCCCACGCCCGGCGTGACTCATGCCCTCGTGATCCATCCCCCGCTCAACCACGGGTGGGAGGGAGTTGTTGACATCATGAATCACGGGACGGCAGGGTGGTTCTTCCTCTTCGCAAGAAGAGGGGAGGGATGTCTCCATTGTTCGTTCCCTAATTATTAAATCGATCCGCAGCGCATCTAATCGATTTCTGAACATTTAGACAATGAAAGGTGAGCTATCTAGGGAACAAGCACTTATCGACATAGCTGACTAAAGGAACCTGAATGTTGTGTGCAATCGAATTCCAAAATTCGTAACAATATATTTATATGTGTGTGTGTGTATATATATATATATATATATATATTATATATATATAGGTTGTGTGTGTGTGTGATATATATGTATATATATGTACATATATGTATTATATTGGGTAGTCGATCTAGTCTAAAAAAAAAAAAATGAGATTTTTTTTTCTACCCTTATTATCAGTATTTCCGTCGATATGTTTGTCTGTCTGTCTGTCTTTGGGTAGTCGATCTTGTCGAAAAAAAAATTCAAATTTTTTTTTTGAGATTTTCTACCCTTATTATTATCAGTATTTCTGTCGATATGTGTTTGGGTAGTCGATCTAGTCGAAAAAAAAAAAATTTCAAAAATTTTTTTTGGAAATTTGTTTCTACCCCCCTTATTATCACTTTTTCCGTCGATATGTTTGTCTGTCTGTCTGTCTGTCCCTCTGTTCGGTCCAGTGCTCCGTTAATACAATAGCGATTTCGATGAAACTTGGTTGGTAGGTTCATACCATGACCTAGTTGTGTGCAAATGAGAACCGTTGCTATGGACACCACCGTTGCCTAGCAACGGGACTTTGAAATTTTTGAAAAATCATAAAAAATTAATTTTTTCGAAAATCAAAAATCGGGCCATGAGCGACTGTGGGCAGTACATTCAGCCATATTGTCAAAAATTTCCAGCCGGATCCTATGAAAACTGTCGGAGAAGATAGACTTTGAATGAAACCTGGTCGAAAACAATAAAAAAACGAAGTTCTTTATATCTCAGAGACTATGAGTCAGATATACATGAAACTGGTAGGGTAGGTTCATGGTATGTCCTAGTTATGTGTGAGAAAGAACCGTTGCTATGGACCCCTCCGTTGCCTAGCAACGGCCGAAAAACCTCTAAATGTGGGGGTATTTTTAACGAAAAAACAATCTGCAGCATTAACCCTTGAAGCTAGAATCATGAATTTTTTGTGCTTAATCCTGAGGTCATTCCCCATCGAACGGGCCCATCGCATCAGGTTCTATTGGGTAGTCGACTACCCATGTCCGCCTACCGGCTTGTATATATATGTATATATATGTATAATGTATATATATATATATACATATATATATATATATATATATATATATATATATATATATGTACACAGCAGGAGGAAGAACAAAACCTGCCAAAGTGCGGAGGAGCTACTTGTGAGCCAATGGCCATCCATATCTCGTGCCCAACTGTGTCTGTGGACGTCCTCCTGCCATTAGGTTACTTTTTATTTGGAGGTTGGTGGCAGGATTTGCATTCTGGCCACCGTAAAACCTTCATTCTGCAAAATATTCCAAAAGCAAAAAAAAAACTCTGAAACCACCCTGTGGAGTACCTCCTGTGCAGCTTCCCTTTGCAGGGCAGCTCACCGGATGATGGGATTGGGGCAAAGCCTTCGGGACCCCCAATCATTGATGATGGGAAGGAAACCATGGAGTAACCTTCACGGGTCAGATTGCATTCGTGTGTGTCAGGTGGTGCTGAGATGTCGTCCATCAGAAGGCGGTCTTCTTGGGTTAACCTGAGGTGGTCCCTTCGGGTGGTACCTGGTATGTCGTATCCCTCTGAGAGGATGATCACCTGTTGGTTCTTGAGCGCCAGCCGGAGTGACCACTATATTCGTTATCTCTGTGTGTCTGTGTGTCTGTGTGTCTGTGTGTCTGTCTGTCTGTCTTTGTTGTCTGTCTGTCCAGAGCATAACTCCGTGGACTTTGATCCGATCTTGATGAAACTTGGTTGTGTTCGATATCAATGTCTAGTGTTTTCCTGGATGAGGACGTGCTACGCCCATTGTGGGTGAGCCACGCCCAAAAAATAGCCATTTTTAGGGGGTAGTCGGATTAAAAATCTATCTTCTCCTCGGGAATTGACTGAATGGAATGGGTTCTTTGGTATTTGAATATCAAAATCAATTATCTAAAACTTGTCGTTGTCCGATTTTTCATTTTCGTCCCAAGGTCAAGGTCACAAGGTCAAAAACTTAGAAAATTGCGAAATTTGACATAAAATCATACGACCACCCAAACTTTGAGAGCTCGGATGACAAATTTTTTATGCATAATCTTGAGGTCATTCCCCACCTAAAGTCTTGAAACCATTTTGCTCTATCTCGAACACCTTGCCGTGACGTCCCCTTCAAGTTTGTTTTTACGCTGATTTCATCAAAGTATGGATAATCCGAGGAGTGTGAAATGCCATATAGCCTATATGACGTTATATTGTTCCTGGAATGTTCCAGAGGAAGTTTTGGACAAAAGTCATAATCCTTGACCTTTGACCTTTAAAGGCCACAAAGGTCAAATTTTCAAAGTTGTGGGAATCTAACCGGGTTTTCGACCTTCTTTGACGAACTAACTCCAATAAGCTATAGCACGTATCCTGTTTCCTTATTTTAATGTCCACAACATTGTTTTGTGACCTTTAAAGGTTATGCAAAGGTCAAATTTTGAAAGTTGTTGAACGAAACCGGGTTTTCGACATTTTGCAGCTAATAACCTGTCACCCGTACCACATCATGTTGATCATTTTTATAACTTGGTCAAAAATTATCACATCGTCTCATCCTTGACTTCTGAAACAATCTAGATCGTCAAATACCGCTCGTGAACCATTGTCGTCTTCAGACTTGTCTCTGTTATCATCTGAGCTCAAGCGTATGGATATCTGTGTTGCAGCACTCTCTGAGGTTCGGAGACTGGATTGCAGCGAGATCATGGCGGGTAGTTATACCTACTATTGGTCTGGTCACTCTGATGGTTACCATGTCCAAGGAGTTGCTGTCACTGTGTCCAATGAGCTGACTCCAATGCTAATTGAGGTAGCACCGGCCATTGAGCATACCATGACACTAAGAATTCGTCACTCCTTTGGTGTTATTTTCCTGGTCTCTGTTTATGCTCAGACGGAGGCAAGTGATCTCACCGCTGAAGGACGCATTATATGCCACGCTCGAGTCTGTGGTTGATCAGTGCCCCACGTGAGATACACTTCTAGTCTTGGGGATTTCAATCCATCGACAGCAACTGATAGGGATGGTTCTGAGACATGTATTGGTCCCCATGGGTCTGGAACCGTGAACCAGAATAGTTCTAAGTTCCTTGACTTTGCCAGAATTCATTGACTTCGGGTGGCTTGTTCATAGTTTCAGCGCCCACAAGCTCATCTCTGGATTTGGTTTTCCAACGCTGGCGGTGTGGCAAAGGAGATTGACCTTGTGCTCGCTGATGGTCGCTGTAGGATGATCCAGAACTACAGGATCTACTGAAGTGCTCAGTTCCTCAATTACTGATCACAGGCTTGTTGTAGCCACTCTGAAGTTGCAGCTTAAATTCAGGAGAATGGTACCATCCCAGCTTCGGCTGGATATTGCAAGCTCATGGATGAGAGGTAGCTGAGGAGTTTGCGAACAGGCGAAGTTGAGATTTGGGGGTTCTCGGTGCTTTGGGGATCCTGAAGAGTTGTGTTGTGCCTTCAAGACCACCATCTTGATGTTGCGCGGAGATGTCTTGAACTCACTGTGGGGCGAAGAAGAATTTTGTCTCTCATGGGACTCTGGATACCTTTGACCAGTGTCACAGGGTCAGGCTGAATGGCAGAGCTGAACTGTTCAAGGAGCCTGAGGTGTAAAACTGTACGTGCACATATATATATATATATATATATATATGTATACATATACATATATATGTGTGTGTATATATATTTATATGTGTGTGTGTGTGAATATATTGTTGTAGAATTCCCGCCCGTCGGCGTGCGAACGACCGCGTCTAACCAATAGCGGTCGCTTCGGTCGCCTTCGACCCACCGAACGGACAATCCAGTCGCGGCTTCCGGGATCAACGCGTGTGTTTTTAACCACACCACAACCTTGTCCGCACTCTACCCGCGCACTACAGGGTCCGATTGCCAAATCTTCGATTTACCTCATTATTCGCGCGGGTAGGTTGCCGAGAGATTGCACCTCAACGGGACCGCTTGGAAACGAGCCGCTTAAGCAGCTCGCTTTCCTTTTTGGATAACGAGCGGGGTATTATCGCGCAGTCCCGTTCGACCGATCACTTACCGGCTATTTAAAAACCAACTATATTCCGAGTGCAAGATGGGGCAGTTCAATGAGGGAATCGACCCAACGAACAGGTTTACATTCACACAAGGACATTTATTATAATAAAGCACGTATGCAATTAAACAAGGCAAAACACGTATGCAATTATACAAGCAACAAAAGCACGACAAAAGAACTACAACCGTCTACTTATTATGTACAGTCACTTGCACTTAACAGCAGTTCCTACTTATTAGATGGGCCCACGGACACACGTACGCACACACACACACCCAAGAAATGGTGGCAGAGGCCTTTAATAATGAGCTCCAGCTCGGAGGACAGGTGAGCTGAATCTCGAACCTCTCCACCTCGTGTGGTCTTCAAGTTGCTCGGACCCGGGCTCCAGCGAGAGCGAGCTGGATCCAATCGCTGTGAGCTGCGATCCTTCCCGAGCTCCCGCGAATCCTCCCGCGCTTCTCAACACGTCTGGTAGACGAGGCGCCGATCCTTCCGTCGATGCGTCGCTTCCCAAGGAACCACCTCCACGAAGAGGTCGATGAGTCGCACCAAGCCGGGAACCAAAATGGAGAACAAAGAGCTCCCGAACCAAGAAGAAGAAGCCACCACTCGCAGCTCGAGCCGAGCGACCGGCTTAACTTTCTTCCAAACAGGGCAGCTTGAAGCAAAAAGCTCTCCCGAGCCAAAGAAGCCGAAGCTCACGGAACCATCAAAGCAAAAAGCCTCCTCCCGAGCCAGGCCTCAGCCGAAGCTCACTGAGCCAGCTGAAGCAAAAAGCTTCCGAAGGCCTCAACCCTAACGCAAGCCAAGCAGGACCCGACGGTCTGCTGAACGACTCCCTCAACTCCCTTCTCCAACTCTGCCCATGAACAAAAGAAAAGATCTCCTCTTATCCTTCTCCGCCCCCCTCCCACGCCCGGCGTGACTCATGCCCTCGTGATCCATCCCCGCTCAACCACGGGTGGGAGGAGTTGTTGACATCATGAATCACGGGACGGCAGGTGGTTCTTCCTCTTCGCACGAAGAGGGGGAGGATGTCTCCATTGTTCGTTCCCTAATTATTAAATCGATCCGCAGCGCATCTAATCGATTTCTGAACATTTAGACAATGAAAGGTGAGCTATCTAGGGAACAAGCACTTATCGACATAGCTGACTAAAGGAACCTGAATGTTGTGTGCAATCGAATTCAAAATTCGTAACAATATATATTATATGTGTGGTGTGTATATATATATATATATATATATATATATATATATAGGTGTGTGTGTGTGTGTATATATGTATATATATGTACATATATGTATATATTGGGTAGTCGATCTAGTCTAAAAAAAAAAAATTGAGATTTTTTTTTCTCCCTTATTATCAGTATTTCCGTCGATATGTTTGTCTGTCTGTCTGTCTGTTGGGTAGTCGATCTTGTCGAAAAAAAAATTCAAATTTTTTTTTTGAGATTTGTTCTACCCTTATTATTATCAGTATTTCTGTCGATATGTGTGTTGGGTAGTCGATCTAGTCGAAAAAAAAAAAATTTCAAAAATTTTTTTTGGAAATTTGTTCTACCCCCCTTATTATCACTTTTTCCGTCGATATGTTTGTCTGTCTGTCTGTCTGTCCCTCTGTTCGGTCCAGTGCTCCGTTAATACAATAGCGATTTCGATGAAACTTGTTGGTAGGTTCATACCATGACCTAGTTGTGTGCAAATGAGAACCGTTGCTATGGACACCACCGTTGCCTAGCAACGGGACTTTGAAATTTTTGAAAAATCATAAAAAATTAATTTTTTCGAAAATCAAAAATCGGGCCATGAGCGACTGTGGCAGTACATTCAGCCATATTGTCAAAAATTTCCAGCCGGATCCTATGAAAACTGTCGGAGAAGATAGACTTTGAATGAAACCTGGTCGAAAACAATAAAAAACGAAGTTCTTTATATCTCAGAGACTATGAGTCAGATATACATGAAACTGGATGGGTAGGTTCATGGTATGTCCTTATGTGTGAGAAAGAACCGTTGCTATGGACCCCTCCGTTGCCTAGCAACGGCCGAAAAACTCTAAATGTGGGGGTATTTTTAACGAAAAAACAATCTGCAGCATTAACCCTTGAAGCTAGAATCATGAATTTTCTTGTGCTTAATCCTGAGGTCATTCCCATCGAACGGGCCCATCGCATCAGGTTCTATTGGGTAGTCGACTACCCATGTCCGCCTACCGGCTTGATATATATATGTATATATATGTATAATGTATATATAATATAATATACATATATTTATATATATATATATATATATATATATATATGTACACAGCAGGAGGAAGAACAAAACCTGCCAAAGTGCGGAGGAGCTACTTGTGAGCCAATGGCCATCCATATCTCGTGCCCAAACTGTGTCTGTGGACGTCCTCCTGCCATTAGGTTACTTTTTATTTGGAGGTTGGTGCAGGATTTGCATTCTGGCCACCGTAAAACCCCATTCTGCAAAATATTCCAAAAGCAAAAAAAAACTTCTGAAACCACCTGTGGAGTACCTCCTGCTGCAGCTTCCCTTTGCAGGGCAGCTCACCGGATGATGGGATTGGGGCAAAGCCTTCGGGACCCCCAATCATTGATGATGGGAAGGAAACCATGGAGTAACCTTCACGGGTCAGATTGCATTCGTGTGTGTCAGGTGGTGCTGAGATGTCGTCCATCAGAAGGCGGTCTTCTTGGGTTAACCTGAGGTGGTCCCTTCGGGTGGTACCTGGTATGTCGTATCCCTCTGAGAGGATGATCACCTGTTGGTTCTTGAGCGCCAGCCGGAGTGACCACTATATTCGTTATCTCTGTGTGTCTGTGTGTCTGTGTGTCTGTGTGTCTGTCTGTCTGTCTTTGTGTCTGTCTGTCCAGAGCATAACTCCGTGGACTTTGATCCGATCTTGATGAAACTTGGTTGTTGATATCAATGTCTAGTGTTTTCCTGGATGAGGACGTGCTACGCCCATTGTGGGTGGAGCCAGCCCAAAAAATACCATTTTTAGGGGTAGTCGGATTAAAAATCTATTTTCTCCTCGGGAATTGACTGAATGGAATGGTTCTTGGTATTTGAATATCAAAATCAATTATCTAAAACTTGTCGTTGTCCGATTTTTCATTTTCGTCCCAAGGTCAAGGTCACAAGGTCAAAAACTTAGAAAATGCGAATTTTGACATAAAATCATACGACCACCCAAACTTGAGAGCTCGGATGACAATATTTTTATGCATAATCTTGAGTCATTCCCCACCTAAAGTCTTGAAACCATTTTGCTCTATCTCGAACACCTTGCCGTGACGTCCCCTTCAAGTTTGTTTTTACGCTGATTTCATCAAAGTATGGATAATCCGAGGAGTGTGAAATGCCATATAGCCTATATGACGTTATATTTTCCTGGAATGTTCCAGAGGAAGTTTTGGACCAAAAGTCATAATCCTTGACCTTTGACCTTTAAAGGCACAAAGGTCAAATTTTCAAAGTTGTGGGAATCTAACCGGGTTTTCGACCTTCTTTGACGAACTAACTCCAATAAGCTATAAGCACGTATCCTGTTTCCTTATTTTAATGTCCACAACATTGTTTTGTGACCTTTAAAGGTTATGCAAAGGTCAAATTTGAAAGTTGTGAACGAAACCGGGTTTTCGACATTTTGCAGCTAATAACCTGTCACCCGTACCACATCATGTTGATCATTTTTATAACTTGGTCAAAAATTATCACATCGTCCATCTTGACTTCTGAAACAATCTAGATCGTCAAATACCGCTCGTGAACCATTGTCGTCTTCAGACTTGTCTCTGTTATCATCTGAGCTCAAGCGTATGGATATCTGTGTTGCAGCACTCTCTGAGGTTCGGAGACTGGATTGCAGCGAGATCATGGCGGGTAGTTATACCTACTATTGGTCTGGTCACTCTGATGGTTACCATGTCCAAGGAGTTGCTGTCACTGTGTCCAATGAGCTGACTCCAATGCTAATTGAGGTAGCACCGGCCATTGAGCATACCATGACACTAAGAATTCGTCACTCCTTTGGTGTTATTTTCCTGGTCTCTGTTTATGCTCAGACGGAGGCAAGTGATCTCACCGTGAAGGACGCATTATATGCCACGCTCGAGTCTGTGGTTGATCAGTGCCCCACGTGAGATACACTTCTAGTCTTGGGGGATTTCAATCCATCGACAGCAACTGATAGGGATGGTTCTGAGACATGTATTGGTCCCCATGGGTCTGGAACCGTGAACCAGAATAGTTCTAAGTTCCTTGACTTTGCCAGAATTCATTGACTTCGGGTGGCTTGTTCATAGTTTCAGCGCCCACAAGCTCATCTCTGGATTTGGTTTTCCAACGCTGGCGGTGTGGCAAAGGAGATTGACCTTGTGCTCGCTGATGGTCGCTGTAGGATGATCCAGAACTACAGGATCTACTGAAGTGCTCAGTTCCTCAATACTGATCACAGGCTTGTTGTAGCCACTCTGAAGTTGCAGCTTAAATTCAGGAGAATGGTACCATCCCAGCTTCGGCTGGATATTGGCAAGCTCATGGATGAGAGGGTAGCTGAGGAGTTTGCGAACAGGCGAAGTTGAGATTTGGGGGTTCTCGGTGCTTTGGGGGGATCCTGAAGAGTTGTGTTGTGCCTTCAAGACCACCATTCTTGATGTTGCCGGGAGATGTCTTGGAACTCACTGTGGGGCGAAGAAGAATTTTGTCTCTCATGGGACTCTGGATACCTTTGACCAGTGTCACAGGGTCAGGCTGAATGGCAGAGCTGAACTGTTCAAGGAGCTGAGGTGTAAAACTGTACGTGCACTCAGGGTGGACAAGGAGGCCTATGTGCGAGGAATCTGTGAGGGGGTTGAGCATCACCGGTGGTCAAGTGATTCTCGTCCTGCTTTCAGGGGAATTTGCGCATTGCGTTCCTCCAAGCCAATCCCTCGGTTTACTGCAGTTAGAGCAGAGGGTGGTGCACTTTTAGACAGAGGAGTCCGAAGTGAATGCCCGCTGGGCCGATTATTCACTGGATCAAGGATTCACTGGATCATGGGGTGTGACGCTGCCAGTACCTGCGCAGGAGGACGAAAGTATGTGTCTTCAGGTCCTTGGTGCTTCCAGTCTTGCTCTATGGATGTGACTTAGACTCTGACCAGGGATCTGAGATGGAGACTTAATTCCTTT
>CM068953.1:25361024-25385892 GCA_035128595.1 Eptatretus atami | reverse complement strand
CCGGATTACAGGCGCACGCCACTACGCCCGGTGGAAGGAACATAGTTATGAACGCTGTAAAGAACATTGTTCTGGACTGTCTGGAAGGAACATTGCTATTTACAAACAACCCCATCCACCCCCACTTTAATTCCATTTTATTGAGGATTTCATGCCCTTATGTTTTTACATGTTTTTACATGTTTTTTTAAAGTTAAATATTCAAGCGAGCCACTTGGCAAGTGCTCTCTGAGCTGATAGGTAATGGAACACACCCCTTCTCAACACGTCGATCTTCTCACTTGATAAGATTTTAATATTTTTAAGGTTTAAATGAAGACCATCTTTTCACTTTCCTTCTTCACTATCTGCAGCCGTTTCATCAAGTCCTCTTTACTTTCTGCCAACAGAGTGGTATTATCAGCATATCAGGTTGTTGATACATCTTCCTCCAATCCCGACTCCAGCCTCTATGTCATCCAAGCTATATTTTTCGTCAAAATTATTTTAACCACAAATTAAACAGTCAATTCCGTCCAATGATAATGGCAGAGTTATAATAATATTAACACAGGGGGCTGGCAGGTTGCCCTCGAGCTATGCACACTCTCCTCTGAGCTGTCTAGCCTGGGTTTGAATCCTGACCCAGCTGTCATCCCGGTGTCACCCCGTCATCCCTGTGTTTCACAGGCAGGGTCATTCATCAATGTGTGCCATTTCTCAGATTGCTCTTAAGCTGGCATCCCATCTCCCAGCATTTGTTGGTGGACTTTAAAAATATGCCACGGTGTCCTTCACAAAGAGTAGGTGAGATATCGGAGGTACCTTCAACAAATTACAAATTCCTGCCTTAACCTTTGTCGAATTAACCTTCCTACCTTCAACTTTGTCGATACAACCTTAAACTTTAGTCGGCCTAGCCAGCCGGTTCGTGAAAGATTTGGGCCAATCTGCCCCAGCCAACCCCACAATAACATGGGAAATAATGGCCATTAAGCAGAATAAGGATATTAACCAAACCGCATCCACATGCTGCACACATTCACGTGACCCCCCCCCCCCCAGTGTTGCGACTGCAGGGAGTGGGTGTACTAGTATATCCAAAACAAAAGTTGTCATTTTTTTCAAGAGGTAAAGTCCAAAATTTTCCAAATATTATGTTCGTTAATGACAAAATTGAACTTGTGAGTGATTATTTTTACCTCGGCTGAACTATTCACTCCAATGGTTCTTTCAATCAAAGCCATTTCAAAACAAATATCTCAAACAAAAAGAGCACAGTTTTCCTTTTTACACACAGCACGGACATTGAATCTTCCTCTTGGTGTTCAGTGTGAGCTTTTTGAACGAATGGTGATGCCCATTTTATTTATATAGTTGTGAGGTCTGGGGTGGTTAACATTATCACCCATATTTAAATTTTCCATCATAAATTTCTCAAACAAATGTTACACCTCAATAAAAGGAATGCTAACTGTATGGTACTTGGAGAAACAGGAAGGTACCCTATGCAAGACTTTTTATTGATACGAGAATGATAAATTTTTCGTTGCGAATTGTAAGTGGCAAGCGGAACAAATTTTCTGTTGTCATGTTTAGATTAACAAAATGTCTTCATGAAAGTTAACTATTTGAGTCGAAAGGGACATCGACTATCAAAAATATTTTTACCTCCACCACCGAAGGTGAAGGAGGTTATGTTTTCACCCCCTTTCTCTTTGTTTGTCTGTTTGTCTCTTTGCGTACAAGATATCTCAAAAAAGTTGTGGGCGGATTCAGACAAAACTTGGTGGACAGGATGGGTGTGTCGCAAGGACGATTTGATTCGATTTTGATGAAGATCCGAATCCGGATTTGGATACGAGAATTATTTAATTTTCAAAGTGATTCTTCACTATTGAAAGATGGGGCCAAAAACGATGTGTAGCATGTTATTTTAAAAATGTATTGGGCCCGATATGTTCTCGTGGATCAGGCATTATGTGGCGGAGGTATGCGCTCTACCGAGTGCCCTTCTAGTTTAATCAAGTTTTACTTCGAACCTTATTTACCGCAACTCTCTCCAGTCCTGAATTAACAAACATAAATTTCGTTGTGGCATCCATAATCTTTCTGGTTCCAGTGGGTGCAATTCAAAATTTGAATCGTTTCAACAGTTACGTCCATACGCGAAGCTAATGCCACCGGTAACGAATTTCGCAATCTTCTTGTCTGTCCAGCATTCATTGAAGCTCGTAGGAAGTGTATGAAACGTCAATATTGGGAAAATCCCTCGGTGCCTAAAATGAATGAGCAATTAGATGTGGGTAATGTTGGTTAGCTTGTTAATGTGGTGAAGTTTATTGGTAGCATCTTATCCAGGTTCGAGCAGCTTGTTAATTTATTTGCTGTCATAGAGGAATTTTGTATGCTGAGTTGTGCTCAAAAAATGCATTATATCTGGTCATCTGTATCCAGACGTCTCTCGTTTTGTGGACACTTGTGTTCTTATGTTTTCTTGACTCTCATGCCCCGAATGGGGTCGAAGAGTGAATGAAATTCAGTTCAATTCCAAATATTTTAATTCAACAGAGCAGGTATTTAGGACACGTGAGCTGATGCCGTCTGGTCCAGTTGCAGAGTCAGAGTCGAGGGTTGCCAGAAACTTTTTCCACCTTCTCAGGTGTAAAACACACATAATCCAGCAAAAGGGGGGGGGTTGATATATATATGTTGGGACCACGCTCTGTGTGCGGAGCGTTGGTGCTGCCTAATCAGTCTCCTTGGCTATTGGGCACAATCCTGGACGGGTCGCCACTCCGACACAGGAAACCAGCATGCTGGCACTCATTTTGCCGACCTCGGAAGGATGACAGGCCGAGTTAACCCCACTTGGTATTAATTCAACAGCTGAGCAGGATTTGAACTCAGGACCCTTGGATCCAAAGCCCACCACCCTAACCATTAAGCCAACGCCCTTCATAAGGAGAGATGTAGATGGAGATGGAGATGGAGATGGAGATGGAGATGGAGATGGAGATGGAGATGGAGATGGAGATGACAAGATTTTGAAGCAAACACAGAATTGAGGCAATCGGCCTTCTCACGAGCGGAGTCGGCTGTGATGCCATTTGAAGTGGGGGATGGAACGGAAGGGGGAGTATACACCAGAGACAGACTTAACAAGGCGCCACAAGGTTTGAGAGGAGGGAGACAAATTTGAAAGCTCATTCTTGATTTTGGTCAGATGGTGTTTTCTGGCTCTCCTGAGAGTAGACACACTTGTTGCAGGCTTTGTGGAATGACCTGAGTTTGCCTTCGATTGGATTTGCCTTCCAGGAGGAGAATTCAAGTTGTTTTAAAGCAACTGCCCCACTACATGATACAAGATGGGATGAATTAGTGCTTAAGAGAGAGCAGGTATCTGTGTTAGAATTCCAAGGATGAATTCATATCAGGATAGTAGATATATAGTAGGAGGCCAGTCCGAAAGTGTGATGGCTGCTTGCAGTCCCTGCCAGCTTGCCTGAGTGAACTGCCAGGATCGCCGGCACTGAGACTGTTCTCTGAGAATTGCCAGAGAGGTGTTGACCTTCACAAACAAATGCCCAGATGAGCCAAATGGGGCAAAGGATGAGCAAGATACATTAGCGGGGAAGTTGGTCATCACAAAATCCAGAAGGGAAGATTTGCCATTGAGAGAAATCATGGTGGGAAAATTCACGGATTCAGTCAGTCCAATGGAGTCACAGATGTTTGACCATCAAATCCCATGTTCCCTACTTTTATGGCAAGAAAATAGCTTGTCATTTCTTGATATCACTCAGATGTCACTGCAACAGTTGTTCTATTGGCAGCGGAAAAAAAATACGGCCCAATGACTCCAGCACAAGAAATGTCGCACCACACTGCGACATGTTCATTGTGTAAGGGTCATGTAAACCTTAACTAAGCTGTTTCATGGTTGGGTTCTCGGTGACGAAACCGTCTCCCTCAACAGGTTTCCTGGTGAGGAGGGTGTATGATATGGACACCCAGCAGGATTAAAAACAAAAGCTGTCAAAGGGTGGAGGAGCTCCTTGTGAGCCAATAACCATCCATATATAATGCCCAACTGTGTCTGCAGATGTCCTCCTGCAGTTGGGTTACTTTTCTTAGGAGGTTGGTGGCAGGATTTGAACTCCGGCCACCATAAAGCAATTCATTCCACAAAACCCACAAATGCAAAGAAAACTGAAAACCCAATATGTGGCAGCACCTCCTGTGCTGCTGACCTTTGCAGGGAAGATCACCAGATGATGGGATTGGGGCAAAGCCTTTGGAACACCCATTCCTGGATGACAGGAGGAAAAGCACAGGGCTAAGCTTCCTGGGTCAGATTGCGGTGGTGTGTAACAGAGTGGTGCTGAGGTGTCATCCACAGAAGGCGGTCTCCTTGGGTTAACCTGAGGCGGTCCCTTCGTGTGGGTGCCTGGAATGTCCTATCCCGAAGAGAGGATGATCACATGTTTCTGATATCATCTGAGCTCTAGCAATTGGACATCGTTAATGCAGCACTCTCTGAGGTTCAATAGACCTGGTAGTGGCGAGATCATGGCGGGTGGTGAAATCTACTATTGGTCTGGTCGCTGTGATGGTTACCATGCCAAAGGAGTTGCTGTAGCTGTGTCCAATAAGCTGACTGCCATGATAATTGAGGTAACACCCATCAATGAGCGTATTATGAGACTAAGGATTGGTTACTCCTTCGGTGTCGTTTCCCTTGTCTCTTTATATTCTCCCACTGAGGCGAGTGATCTCACCATGAAGGACGCATTCTATGCCACACTCAAGTCTGTGGTTGATCAGTGCATCGGGCGAGATACTCTTCTAGTCTTGGGGAATTTCACTGCATCAACTGGCACTGATAGGGATGGTTATGAGACATGTGTTGGTCCCCATGGGTCTGGAACTGTGATCCAGAATAGCACCAAATTCCTTGACTTTGTAAGAAGTCATGGACTTAAGGTGGCTGCTTCATGGTTCCAGCGCCGACAGGCTCATCGCTGTACTTGGTGTTCCAATGCTGGTGGTATGGCAAAGAAGATTGACCATGTGCGCGTTGATGGTCGTTGGAGGATGATTCAGACCTGTAGGGTCTTCCAGAGTGCAAGTTCCTCAATACCGACCGCAGGCTTGTAATAGCAACTCTGAAGTTGCAGCTTAAATCTGTGAGAATGGTACCATCCCAGACTAGGCTGGATATTGGCAAGCTAAATGATGAGAGGGTAGCTAAGGAGTTTGCGAACAGGCTGAGAGGGGAATTTGGGGGTTTGGGTGCTTTTGGGAACCCTGAAGAGTTGTGGAGTTCCTTCAAGACTACCATCCTTGATGTTGCCGGTGGATGTCTTGGAACTCACCCTAGGTTGAAGAAGAACTGTGTCTCTCAAGGGACACTGGATACCATTGACCAGAGTCGCAGGGCTAGGCTTATTGGCAGAGCTGAGCTGTTCAGGGAGTTGAGGTGTAAAATGATGCACGCGCTGAGGGTAGCCAAGAAGGCCTATGTGTGAGGAATCTGTGATGGGATAGAGCATCACCTGTGGTCAAGTGATTCTCGTCCTGCTTACAGGGGAATTTGTGCATTGCGTTCATCCAAACCCATCCCTCGGTGTACTGCAGTTGGAGTGGAGGGTGGTGGGCTCTTGATAGAGGAATCTGAAGTGAAGGCCCGTTGGGCCAGTTACTTTGAGCAGCTGTACCATACTAACTCACCAGCTGTTGAGTTGGATCAGGGGTGTTACTATTCCTATTGCTGACCCTCCATTCAACTGTGATCCACCTTTGTTTGTGGAAACACAGGTTGCGATAAACGGGTTGAAATGGGGGTAAAGCTCCTGGGATCTGTGGCATCCATACTGAACTTCTCAAGGCTGGTGGAAATGCTGTACTCATGTCGTTGCATGCAGTTCTGTGCTCTGTTTGGAACACAGATATAATCCCAACTGACTGGAAGGTGGGCCTTGTTGTCCCTCTCTGGAAAGGGAAGGGTGATCGCCAGGACTGCAACAACTACCAAGGGGTGACGCTGCTCTCAGTACTGGGCAAGGTCTTTGCTTGGATCATTATTGATTGCGTTCACCACTATTTGCTTGAGCAGTCAGGCTTTATACCAAAGAGGTCGACGATTGACCATATCCTTGCTTTTCGGGTCCTCACCAAATGTAGATGACAGTTTTGGCAGGGGCTGCTTGCAGCCTATGTTTATGTAGGCAAAGCGATTGATTCAGTGAATTGGAATGCCCTTTGGAGGATTCTTGGTCTTCGTGGGTTGCCACCAAAACTGATCAATGTTATATCTGATCTATACTCGAGTACTGAGAGTGCTGTGAGGTGTGGTGGTTCCATCCCTGACTTATTTCCAGTTGTTATTGGAGTTCCTGAGGCATGTGTAGTGGCCTCCACACTTTTCAGCACTTGTAATGCCTGGATTCTAGATTCTGGGGAGGATGTCAGAGAGGTCAAGCTGCGGTGCATCGTTGGGGAATGTCTTATTTCTGACCTTGATTTCACAGATGATAGTCATCTTCGTGGAGATTCTGTATATCCTTTTGGGGGCCATTGAGGTGCTGAATGAGGAGTCGGAACCGCTGGGATTACGGGTTTCCTGGGTTAAAACGAAGATGCAGGCTTTCAGTGACATATTGGATGCTGCTATCTTGTCTGTACTCGTTTGTGTTGAGATGTTGAGGTCACGGAGAGATTCACTTATCTTGGCAGTGATATTCATGGCTCCACTGCCTGTGAGCGAGAGGTCAACAGACGTCTGGGTCGGGTCTTGGGAGTCGTGGATTCACTGGATCATGGGGTGTGGTGCTGTCAGTACTTATGCAGAAGGACGCAAGTCCGAGTCTTGAGGTCCTTGGTGCTTACAGTCTTGCTCTGTGGATGTGAGACTTGGACTCTGACCAGGGATCTGAGATGGACACTTAATTCCTTTGGAACCAGGTCTCTTGGGAGAATCGTTGGCTATCGCTGGTCGGACTTTGTGTCCAATGAGCGGTTGCTGAGGGAGACTCAAATGAGATTTGTTACCTGCATTCATCCGTGAGCATCAGCTGCAGCTGTATGGACATGCGCTCGTTTTCCTGCTGCTGATCCTGCTCACAGATTCTCTCAGCAAGGGAGCCTCATGAGTGGAGGAGGCCAAGGGCTGACACGTGCTTCGTGATTGCAGCAAGTTGATCGGCATCTCAAGGAGATGGTGATGGATGGGCCAGGCATCTGCCTGGGGATGGCCAGATGGAGGTCCCTGGAGTACCTGTGGAAAGTGGATGCAGCAACGCACTGCTCCGGTGTATGTTCCCATACCTGACTTGACCTGACACCGACTAGTGGTTCCGTGGTTCCATCATAGTGGGGCAACTTAGCATAACAATTGTGCATTTTGTGAGGAAAGCACCAAAATTTGGCACACTAGTAGCCCAACATATTATTGAACAGATTTGATATTGGGCATCTCAAATTCAGCGCTGATGGCTGTGGCAGCCATTTTCCACTGCCATCAAAATTTTTGAGATGGCCCAATATCCAAATCTGTTCATAATATTCATAGGCTACTTGTGTGCCAATTTGGCTTCCTTTCACAAAATGCACAATTGTTATGCTATATTTAGCTAAGTTGCCCCACTATCAGGTGAATGCAGGGCATTGCTGCTATTTTCATTATTGCCAGACAGCAGGAACCCTTTACAATAAAGCATCAGAAGTAGCCGGCTCGTTTTATATATAGATAATGTGTAAACACACGAGCCAAATGTTGACCAAGAGAGAGATTTCTCGTACGCTACCGACACGGGGTGCCATTTCTAGTATATGCGACATCGGCTTCACCCATTCGCCGCCGGGTAGAATCGGACTGGGTTGTGGTGAGGTTAAACCCCGCCACCCCGTGGCTGGCTCCTGTCGTAAGTTCCAGGAGGGTCACGACTGCAATTTCCTTCCGGTGGGCGACGCTGCGATTCGAGTTAGTGGCCGCATCGCACGCCGGTCCGGGACCGCGCGAATGTACAAATATATATATATATATGATATAATATTATAATATAGTATTTGAGATATATATATAGCATATATATATATATATAATATATATATAGATATATCGATCAGATCCCCTACCTCTATTGGTATCAGGTAGAAATACCAACACTCAGCTATTGCGCCCATCCGCACATCCTTGACCATCAAAAGGAGAATCGCCTCGCCACACACTAATAGACCTGTCTCGTGGACAATATGGGAGAACATTTTCTTGGAGGTATATCGCCAACAGGAAAATAAATTGAAAGTTCTCTCTCACATACAAAACTACGGGTTGATTGGTCTAAATGATAAAAGGAGAATTAAATATTAACTCACCTGGTATAGTTGGCCAGTGCAATCTGCCGGAGAGACCTTGTAGGTGCTTAGCTTGCGGTGACTAAGATCAAGCTTAATCGTGGAGTGCAATGCAACTTTTTCAGCGAGAAGACCCTTTCAGTAATTTAAACACCAGTTAGACCGTTAGTTATAAAGAAGAGTTGGAATACTCAGCATGTGATGTGTGACATGGTTTATATATATATAATCGTGATGAATGTATATACTATACTAATATATATATATATTAATATATAATATACTGTAACTATTAATAGATTATATCATATATATTAATATAGTAATAAGTAATAATACAATAACAATTGAAGATCGATCCCACACTCCTGCACGCAGAAGAAGCTGCAAAAAGCATACCCCAAGAAGACTACATAAGGTAACGCTACGCTGTTTCCAAACCTTCCCAGAGGTTCCATCACATACTGATAAAAGAATTCACACAAAGTACACACATGAATCTTCGTAGAGCTCAATGTCTGTGAACCGCTATAGTCTGTTGAGAACTGCTGGAAGTGTTCGAAAACACGTAGCGCTTACCTTGTAGGTCCTTGCTTGGGTTTGCTTTATGCAGGCTTTCTTCAGCTGAACGAGCTGTGGCACGTGTCATAATCATTTATAAAAATCCTAGCCCACTAGGTTTAGTTGATTAGTAGAGCTATAGCTATGCACTCCACAGTAGAGCATTGGTGGGTTTCTGTATATATAGTGGTAGTGTATATGTATGTATAATAAAATACTAATTATTATATATATATATATATATAGATATATAAATATTATGCTATACAATAAATGTTAATATATTGAATATATATTCGTCAGAAAACAAGGCATCAACATAACTTATATGTGTGTGTGGCTTTGGTAGAAGTTATATCTGTGTGCGGAAATGGCCCCTTAGTGGGTTATTAATATAGGATTATGTGCAGATCCCTCCTTAAATTGGCATTTTAATGCCAGGTGTTTTTTAATCGCCGACATTACCATGGTGTGTCGGGAGTGGCAGGCTGTAGCCGAGCTCGTTTTATACAGTTGTGGTGTACGAGATGCGTCCTTCTTTTCCTTCCCCCCTTCTTACGGCCCCCCAGCGCCCTGAACAGATCTAGTCAACAGGATGGTTCAGCAACCCATTGGCGGAGAGCTGCTGCAACACTCGAACGATGGTACCAATTCAGGGTCCCCAGCGCGGTCAGAGAGGCCAGCCCGAAAGGCAATAGGAACTGCTTTTTGCCCTGTCTAGCGATCTGCTTTATGAGAGTGACTCGACGAGCTGTTCCTCCTTGCTGGATTCGAGCATGCACCGGTCTTCCCAGGTTCATCGAGTCCAGCCCGGCGGCCTCTTTGACTGCCCTAATGCTCCCTGACGCGGCTGACTGTACGTCTAGTCTTTCCATACCCGTCGATCGCCGCGGCCTGCCGCAACACCAGAGTTGGCCGGTCTTGGATGATATCAGCCAGGTCCGGGATTCGCATGACTGGAGGATCCTGTTAAAAACCAGCTGAGACACTGACCATAGATTCTTCTCTCTTGTGCCAGCGACACTTCCAGGAGGGCGCTGACCATCACTTGCGGCCGCATGAGCAGACGTGCCGTGGGCCCAAAAAGGAGTTCGTCGCGCTCTGACGACGCATGCATGCTCCGAGTGGATCTGGATCATCCGAAATAACATGTCTTTACAACGAGCCGGCATTCGTGCCTCCGACCACTTTTTCCTCTCCGTTATGATCAAGGAGCAACCACCTAAGGTACTAGCCAATTCTTGTATGTTTGTTCCAGGACCTAAAGTTTATTTTGCTTGGCCGCCCTGGTAAACCCGAAAATCCCGTAGCTCCAAAGATAAAGAGCGGTATAGATAATTGTAACATTGGTCGTGAATGATTGCTTGTGTGTGTTCCCCAATCAATGCCCAATAAATCTGACTGAATTCATACAACAACTTCGTGGCTATGAATTTATTCGTTGTCGTGCTGAGATACAATTCGCCTCGCGATTTTGAATTGAAACCAAACTGGCTACGGATAGTGCAGACACGGCGTCTTCGCCTCATCTGATCTACCCCAATCCTGTATGCCGGCGTTTAAATCCGACGCTAGAGGCAGCAGGGGACTTTGGTAAGCGATGATCTTAGGCGCGTGCCCGAGAGCCCTGTGCCGAACTAGCCAGCGTTAAACACCTGAGACGGGCGGTGCTGTTGAGCGCCTCCGAATCTCACAGCTCTTGGTCGAAGGCAGTAGGAATGCGGAACTCCTCCACTATCCATAAATTATTGCAAGAAGCACTCAAAATGACAACTATCTTGTGTCGTCGCGACCTGAACATTGGTTAGCAGATGCCGCGGGGGGGGGGGGGGGGGGGGGGGGGGCGGGGAGGGGGGGGGGGGGGGGGGGGGGGGGGGGGGGGGGGGGGGGGGGGGGGGGGGGGGGGGGTGGGGGGGAAACGTCGCTCGCAAATCCAAAATTAGGGGTTGATTTCAAATTTGAGCGGGATTGGGTTGTAAAACTTCGAAAAATTATAAAGAAAAAATGGAATCGCCAAAAATGGGCGGTGCGGCATGCCATCTCAGCGCCAACAGGAACGAACGGGAGAAGGGGTTAGTATGAAAGCATAACGAGCCGTCCAGCAACGAAGAAACGCTCACTCACCTCACGCAGTTCAACCACGTGGTAAGCATGCGTCATGGCAAACGAAGCAGGACGACGACCGCGTACATTTAACGAGCTTCATGACACCGATTGGCGGATGCGCTTGGAAGCAGGTGGAGTGTGATGAGAGATTTATAGTTGGGAGTTACAAATTAAATTGGAACGAGGCTCTACGGCAGGCAGACCGAGGTTCAGGGAAATTATGTGGCACAGGGAATCACACAATTGGGCCGGATGCCACAGGACAATTTTTGGTGGCTGGAAAATTGAAGCCAACACAGTGTCGAGGGGAAAAAAACTTAAACATGGGGAGAAATGACGAAAGTGAGTGGTTTACCCGTAGGCTTGTTGGAACAATGAGAAGAGCAAAATGAACAAGAAATTAGAGGAGGATCAATGTGTCGCTCCCTCTTAATAAAGAACCTCTCGGCCGTCCGGTGGGCTGTCGGTGTTAACGCCTGGGTAGACAATTTGGGTCGGGGGGTTAACCTGGGGCAGCCACAGCCCCATGACAATATATATATATATATATATATATATATATATATATATATATATATATATATATATATTGTTTGTGTTTGTGGGGTAGAGTTTTCAGGTATTTCATAGTAAAGGGAGGATTGTGTTAGTGTATGCATGGTCCACGGATGTGCAGCGAGACATCTCAATGAAATTAAGTTTGGCAAACTGTCAGCTTAAGATTTTATATGTCCACCACATGGGGGGTGGTGCTGGTATTAACTATGGTGGGTTTAAGGCTAATTTCTCCGCAGTATTGTGATTGGCCCTGTGACCTTTTCCTATGTTGTTGCATTTAACAAAGGCTGATAAAAAAGGAACGACGTTTTCACAACAACAACAACAACAACAACACAACAACAGAGCCTAACGTAACCGCCCCTCCAAAACGTAAAACAGAGCAGGCAGAAAACCCCAGCCTTCTGGCTTCGTACCGGCGGCAAGATCCCGAAGCCTTATGATTGGTCGCCGTGACATGATAAGGACTTAGCGAGTTGGTTTGGTGAGGAGGATGTGGTTGAGAACAGGGGTCTTGTTGTTGTCTCTCTTTCGACATGATTGAAATACCGCAGCCGTGATTTGTTTTCCGTCACACAACCGCGGAGGCGAATTTGTTTTGTGTGCTGAAACAGGACGCTGGGCCGTTGTCTGTTCGGCTGGGTCGTGAAGTTTGGGTACTTTCTGAGGAGAGAGATAGAATAAGAGGATCCCGGCGTGTCTGGCTCAGCTATAAGGACTCGGCAGTAATGGTTGTTATGTATCGAGGAAGAAGGTGGCGCCATGGCATGCGAGCACCTGGTCGCTATACAGAACGGAGCGAGACATCACGACTCTCGTCATCGAGAGACTACGGCGGTTCCACTCACGAAGGAAACACATGCCGTGCGAATCACTCACAATACGGACCGCAGTAGAACGACTTGGTCCTTTTGGGTGATTTTCCCGCACGGTGATCGACAGGCTCCTAAAAGGTCCATCTCTGGACACACAGCTTCGTGCCGGAATAATGGTGGATTTCCTATCTATTTCATATCTATCTTCATTTCCCCTTGTCTGTTTTTTAACCGAGTGGAGACGTCTCAAATTAGGTTTTAGTTTCCTCAGTTTCATTCTCACACTTTGATTTATATCTCTTCCATTATCGATGAGTTTGTATTTCTAACACTAGTGATTTATGCTTAATTACACTCTTTGTCGACATTTAATTAGATGGTATTTCCTATTCTTGTGGTTTGAGTATAAACCGTGTGCTACCGCCTGTCCGCTCTTACCATCCCCCCTCCACATCCATGCGACTCATAATCTCCGGATCTCGCGCGTTTGCCTCAAGACCATTGGCTATCATCAGGTAGTTTAACCCGTAGACAATCGGATCGGGAGTGGGATAATGACTTTAACCTGAACTCTGAACACGCACAACTTTGCCGGAGTGGGATTTTTCAGCCCCCACCATGCAATTAGCATAAAGGATAGGGATTTTGACATCATCGCAGACACCACAACATTTTGGTCTAATGCGAGCAAAGCTTAAAAAAAAAAAAAAATGGAATCTAATCTTTAATACGATACGCTCTCTCCACTATGGCAGAGGAGGGTTGTCTGAGCGAGTACAAATTGTATAGTCATATGAGACGTTCCGGAGAAAGAACACTTTTGAAAATTAGGGAAACATGAAATTAAGAAGGGATAAACACAGAACTGATACTAAGTGGTAAATAGAAAGACAGCGAACTCCGAATGAAGACAGACTGGCGAAATTTGAACGATGGAGACGTCATCAGGGGAAAGTTGGAAGAACAAATTGGGTAAACAATAAAGAATTGACACAAGCCAAATAGGACCTGGAGGCGATTGTTTAGATATGAGTATGCAGAATGCACACTGACAGGAATGGGACTGGGATTTGTAAGCACACAGGGGTGGTGTTTTGGCTGCGGTGAACGGTTGAGGGGGCCGTGCTAACAGAACAAGACGGTTGTTAGCTGAATAAAGAGACGTGGGTTGCTTAGTGTTGGTGGCGGCTTGGATCCTAGGTCCTGAGTTCAAGCCCCCGTTGGACCGCTGAATTAAAATAACACCAGGAGGTTGACGTCAGCCTGTCCAGCTTTCGAGGTCGCAAATGAGAAGTTACTGGTAAGGGGAACTTGCATCAGCGGCATCCGCCGCGTCCTCAACTGAGCAGCCGCAGCCACAGGCTGACTCGATGAGAGAGCTGTAAAGCTTGTGGGGGAGATATCGTGGGAGGATGGATGAGAGTACAGGAGCGGCTGAACACTTGGGACCATACCATCAAGGGAGAGGTGTAGAACCAAAAGTTTCTGTATAGTGGGGCAACTTAGCATAACAATTGTGCATTTTGTGAGGAAAGCACCAATTGGCACACTAGTAAGCCTATACATATTATAGACACAGATTTGGATATGGGCCATCTCAAATCAGCCGCTTGATGGCTGTGGCACGACATTTCCACATGCCATCACAAAACATATTGAGATGGCCAAATATCCAAATCTGTTCATAATATGATAGGCTACTAGTGTGCCAAATTTGGTGCTTTCCTCTCAAAAATGCACAATTGTTATGCTATATTTAGCTAAGTTGCCCCACTATTATTCTCAATGGTGATGAATGATGGTTCTGTGAGACCATGCTTGGGCTGATGCTCTTGCAAAGCTAATGTGAAGTTAAACTGGACTGGCTGCACTTTGATTAGGGATGTCACTGAAGGTCGAGCAGATTGCAGGAGCAAATGTTGAACCATTCCAGAACATGTAGTAGAGAGCGACAGGAACGATGACATGCCAAGTATCAAACAATGCCTGATCTTGAAACAATCGAAAAGTAACTTGCTGATGTAAACTCTGGAAAAGAATTGCCCAATTTGAAAAGTGCAAGCAGTTTAACAGTCACAGATGGACTCAAGTGGAAGATCAGAAGCTTATCAAATGATGATAGGGCAGAGTGGTGTTTGAAGAGGATTTGCAGAATCAATCTCAGAGTTCAGATCTGGATGTGTGGTGAAGGCTAATTGCATTCCTAATTACCCATGTCCAACTTCTAAACAAAATCTGAACCATTGGCGATGCATCAAGGCACCTTGACCTAATGCAGGTCGTCGCAGGTTTGTCGGTCCATCAGTGTCATCCACCACTCCTAGTTTTCCTTGCCCCCTTCCAATCCATCTTTTGTGATTCGTTGCTTTCAATCTCCCTGAATTCCATACTTTTTTCTCTTCATAAATTTTGACTATTATTCCAAAACCTTGTAGACAACCTGGCAGTTGTAGACTTCAAGCACAACTTTGTTGAGGACATTCCAGAAACCACAGGAACTGTGTCTACAACATTTCTGAGAAACGCAGCAGAAGCGATGTCTACTCCAGAATCCATAGATCCAGATTCTTCTCATCTCCTTCACTGCCTCCATCGTTGGTAGATCCAACATTCTCACATCCACTCCCATAAGCCTACATTCTCATCCAGATCTGGTATGATGGGCCAGCTCCCAAGGCTGCCGGTCATGGTGGTGCACCACTCGAATTATGGGCATATCCCATCAGCCAGAGAAAGAAACATAGGTACTGCCAAGTTTGTTTCCTGATTTGCCTCTTGGCAAAGTGTTTCACGTCAGACGAGATTCTAGAGAAAGATAATCTTCCTCATTCCATCTTCTTCTTGCCTCCATCCAATAATAATCATCCAATGGTGCATTCCCTTATGCATTCCTCAACTTCAAAACCCTCCTTCTCAAGTGGTACAATTTCTGGAGTATCCTTCTCAACCACTGGATTGAAAGAAGACTGACAAAGTCCTTCATAAAGTTCAGCATGGCTCTCATGCCAGAAATTCCAGTATATGACAATTCACCTTTCATCTTGCAATTCTTCCAGGTGTTTCTCCTCAATATCCCTTGTTGGTGAATCTATAGGACTGACATCTGGAAAGGATTCCTGGGGTACATCAGCAACTGCAAGTTCATCCAATGAAATGCTGAGTATCGTCTTCATCACTAGAATCCTCTACATTCACACCAAGTGGGGCATTTTCTCTTCAAAGCCTGCACTTGACTCATCTTGGCCTAATTCAAGATAGCCTCTTGCTCAACAACAGGAAGCCACAGCTGCTGAAGCTCTCCCTCAACACATTTTTTCTTGGATTGTTCCAACATTGCTCAACCACAATAAAACTTCGATATGCCTTCTTTGTAAGGGCCAAGTTCAGGAAGCAATGCTTCAGGAATATGACTTTCTCACCCAGCACTTCGCAACTTTAATCTTTTTCCTTCGCAGTACCTATGTGTCATTCCCGATGTAAAATCATCAAACAACATTTCTGCAGATCCACTCTCAACTACAGCTGACTATCTGCATTACAACAGTGAGAAGCAAGAGACTGTCATAACCTTCTGCCTTGGCATCACTTCCACATGGTTCATAAATCATCTCAATCAGCTCTCACTTAATAATTAAACCCAGGTGGCAAGGATTACATAAACATTAAACACCTCCCATGCTCCTCCAAGCTCTTGGATGCTTCACGCAGCAGTTTCGGCTAGAGGAGCATGGGAGGTGTAAATTTATTACATAATCCTAGCCACCAGGGTTTAGTTGATTAGGTGATAGCTGATTCACTATCCCTCCATTCACAGTGAGAGATGTGGGTGGGTCTTTCTTTATTACAGTGGTGCCCCAGAATCCGAATTTAATTCGTTCCAAGAGGCTGTTCGGATTCCAAAAAGTTCGGATTCCAAAATATTTTCCCAATAAGAAATAATGGAAAGTGAATTATTCCGTTCCTGGACCAAGAAAACCCACTTTCAAGACACTTTCAACTGAAATTACCATATTTAAGGTAAATAAGATGAGTAAATGACCTTTCTGGGTCATGAATCTTTTCTCAAGCCTGGGGGATGAGCAGGAGCGTTGTCGCTTCTTCCATCAGGTCTGGATGCAGCTCCGGCCTATCGGTGGCATTGGGATCCAAACGTAAACTGTTCAGCCTGGTGAGGTATGTAATTAACCATGAAGCACCAAATGGTGTTTTATATCCCAGTACACTCTGTGGAGACACAAACGTGCCGTTTTCACCGCACGTTCCACGGGAGAGAATCAAGAGCGAAGCGATTGGGTGACGCGGCGTGACGTCACTACCATGCTCGCGAAAAAAAACGTTGAGTTCGTTAAAGCCGATTCATCAGAGGGTTCATTGAATGAGTTCGCTTCACGATGGGTTTTCGCGCTTTTATCGCTTCTTTATTTTTCAGAATCCTACACACAGTCGATTTCGCAGCTCGAACATGGCAGCGAGATCAGACACACGCGTACGGCTCTCATGCTTAGCGATAAGTTCTTTCTTCAACTCAATTGTCGTTCTCACGGACTTCCTCTTACTCTATTTGCTTCACTGCTCTTCTTGGTGCCATGGTGAATGCACAAGGTGATACGTAATTGAAAAAAAAAATGAGAAATGTACGTATTTACAAATAATAAATAATTAATACAAAAACATATACCGTACAAAGATATAAAATAGAATATAAATAAATAAACTGGTTTTATAAAGGTATTTAGCTTGGAGATGAGACGACTTCGGCTTACGGAAGATTCTGGTGGAGGTGGCGGCAGTGGTGGAGCTGTGACGTTCATCTCATTAGCTATGCAGCACGAGTTCACCTCGGAACGTGATTGGTGGAGCTGTTCACCTTTGCAGTTACTTTTTTAGGACTCATGGTTGAGTTACAACAAAGAAATTTGCGAAAATTCGGTTTTCGAAAATGTGTTCGGTTTTTAGGGCAAAATTTTCTCGAAAAAATTGTTCGGATTCCAATTTTGTTCAAACAATGGGGCGTTCGGATTCTGGGGCACGATGGTATTTATATATTGACTGTTTTGACATTTGCACGTGGTACATGTTTGGGAGCCTCATTGCATGCATTGCTGTCTACGCTGTCGCTGATGATTTGCCAACAAGCGATGAAACTGGTCCAGCAGCTGAGGGGTGTTGTAGCATTGGGATTTCATGTGTGATAATCTTTGTGAATGTCTTTTTCGCTGTGGAGGATCTCTGGAAGGGTTTGATACAGCGTAGCACTTACCTTGTGTTGGCCCTCTTGGTTGCTTTACACAGCATTTTCAGCTAGAGGAGCATGGAGGTGTTAATTTATTTTTATAATCCTAGCCACCTGGGTTTAGTTGATTAGGTGAGAGCTGATAAGCTATTCCTCCATTCACAGGTGAGAGATGTGGGTGGGTCTTTCTTCAATATATAAATATATATATATATATATGTATATGTATATATATGTATATGTTATATATATACATATATCTGTATATTTATATATATATATATACATATACATATATCTGTATTTATATGTATATATATATAATATATATATATATATATATACATACATCTATATACATATATATGTATATATACATACATACATACGTGTGGAAAAAGTACATGCCAGATCAGGATAAAACCCAGGTACTTGGAAACTGTAGCAGTGCTCTGCCGTCTGAACTATCAGAGTGACTCACCAGCGAAGCAATGCAATTCTTCAACATATACAGGTGCCTCTCTCTCCCCAACTGCTTTCAGGGCACTCGCTGCCAACCAATAGGAGCAGCTATGGCCTGCTCTCGAGAGGGTCTTTCCCTATGGGGGGGGGGAGGGGAGGCCCAAGCATGGCTCGCACCCTAGCTTACCCAGGACATTATTTCCAAAAATCTGTTCAATAGCAGGTACGTACTTGGCAGCTCTGCACGACTGCACCTGATCCGGTAGGCAATCTGCCTACACAAGTACGTACCGAGAGCAATCCTCGATGAGGAGGTCACATGTCCTTAGGTAAACGGTTGTTAGACGGAGGACCCTAAGTCACATGTAAAGTGATTGGCATTGTACGATTAGAGACCTGCCGCGACATGAAGTTATTCATGTATGACGGCTTGCGATTCCCGGTGAGGCGGAGAGGAACGCGAGACAGCCCCTTCCTCATGTTCTCCGCGTGGTGGCGCTGCGACTCATATATATAATAT
This sequence comes from Eptatretus atami, assembly GCA_035128595.1. Lineage (NCBI taxonomy): Eukaryota > Metazoa > Chordata > Myxini > Myxiniformes > Myxinidae > Eptatretus > Eptatretus atami. Next base: position 25,367,300 of record CM068953.1, on the reverse strand, counting down.
AATATATATATATATACATATACATATACATATATATCATATATATATCGTGGGGTGGCCGGGTTCGAATCCGGCTCCAGACTGCAGTTGTCGCAGGGGTCTGGGTTCGAATCTCACTACCTAAATTCGTGGTAGCCAGGCGGTTAACACCGACCAACCTCCAGGGAGGTGGAGTAGTCTTTATTCCTAGGAGGCAGACACGCTCATTGACATGGATTTCAGCACGCGCTAAAGGGTATGGGGAAGACAACAGAGCCCAGTGGGGCAATAGCGGATAGAAAAGGAGTACTCAGAATGGACCGGAAGGAGGATTACGGAGGATGGACAGCACGAGAGGGTTTGATCCACGAACACCACTACAAATACATGAAATGCGGTTTCTTTAAAAGGGAATACATTTACTGAAACACAAATATTTCTCAGGACAATAATGAAGATTAAATGAAATGAATATGATAAATAACTTCAATGATCGAGGCGTCGCATACACAGACACAAACTCAAAGAAAGTTTGACAAATGAAATATAACCTCCCTTTTTAAATACACTGGTACTCAGCCTGGCCAAGGGCTGGCCCTTGTCGATCTCGTAATGGGGAGCTTCGTCTGGCATGTGTACTTGCGAGCAAAATGGCGCCGTCTCTTCTCGAGCCCGGGAGGAAGGCGCCTCCACCATCCACGTGCACACGCAGGCAGAATGCGCTTCACTTGTAGCAGCTTCCACACTCTACACCTGTAAACCTGGCCGGCATCTCCTCGATCGACTCTGCTCAATCTGCTCTGCTCGATCGCTCCAAATGTGTAATCTGCTCTGCTCGATCATCCAGATGTGCAATCTGCCATGCTCGATCTGCTGTCTCCGAAGCCCCCTCGCTAAGCACCCTGCGCCTTTGATCCTCTCTTTATCACTCTCCCTCTCCTCCGCCCCCGGGCGTGGCTTCCTCGCTCCAAACTGAGAAGGCAGGGCTTCTCATATTGTTGTTGTTTCAGGGACTTGGTCCGCAGCTTACAGCCTGGCTTAGAAATAAAAACATAGGGAAAATCACAGAGGTAATCACGTACAGGGGAACATATTTTTATTCCAAAGCTAATTAACAGCACACCACCCCTCGTGTGGTAACACGTAACACTTAAGCTGACAGATTCCCTGACTTATTTCATCGAGGTGCTTTACCCATCCACGGACCATGCTACACTATACAATCCTATCTGTACTATTAAATCAGTTAATCTACCCCATAATCATAGCATATTATATATATATATATATATATATATATATATAATATATATATATATATCAAGACTCAATCACATTTCTCACATAATTGGAGAGAAAACCAATGAGCTCTCACTATCAATTATCCCAGGTGGCTAGGATCTTTATAATTAACCCCATATACTCTTGCAGCCAAAGAAAGCTGCATAAAGCAACTAAGAGAAGCTATACAAGATAAGCCCTTTGCTGTTTGAAACCTACTCAGGTGCCTCTACAGCTGCAGACTATCACAAGTCGTACGAAGATGAGAATTCCAACGAGGGATGTCTTCAGGGGAAAGTGGGGGGTTGGCTGCAACATAGGGGGTTTGACTTTAACTCCTCAGAAGACTGGCTGTGCTTGTTGGAAGGTCCGACACAACGGTGTTCAAAAAGATCAAGGTGAAAAACAGCACACCGATTTCCTTGCAGTACATGATTGGAATAAAGATGCTCTTTCTAAATCCTTCAAGAATATGCAGCAGAAGACATTTTCAATGCCGATGAGACCAGTCTTTACTTCTGGGGCTTTCCAGATAAAGGGCATAATAAACTTCCTTGCTTCGAAACTTTCTAAATTTGCTTCTAAACTGTCTACAACATTCCCTCTGTTAAACTGCATCTGCTATCGTCTCTCACGACATTACTAACACCTCTCCAATAAGCAAATTGAGCAGGACTAACAGCACTGCGTCAGCGACGCGGCTGCTCTGAGCAATTTTTTCGAGCCCAGCCAGTAATGCATTGAAAGACGACGATATACATACATACATACTTACATAATACATAACAGCTGACGAATCGCTGTGAAACTAAGGAGCCTGTAAATTATTAGCATATGCTTTCCAATCCCTTATTTTTGAAAATAAGTTCATTATAGCACCTTTAAATTATTCAAGTCAGGATTAGCTTATGGTGTCTCTTTAGCTAAAGAGCTAATGCCGATAATTTCCTGAACTCTGTATTTGCTTCTTAATCTGAGCATGAAATTCCCCATTTCTCTTCATGTAAGGAAGTCGGCCGTGCCAACACCTGCCACCTGCACAGAGAGCAATTTCCACTTGAAAAAGATAGAATACTTTCTGGGTGCCTCGGTATGGCCTTTGACGGTCTTTTAGACCTTACAGCCTGCATGGAGTGCACGCACTCATACATTGAGCCCATTTTTTCACTGAACAGGATAGCTGGGTTGGTGATCTTCTTATCGTTGTTATCCTAATCATCTAGTCGGAGTTTATTATTTAAAGAATAAATCTAACAAAAACTGTCTGCCAAGTGGTAACACGGCTGGGAGTTGATCATAGGACCATCCTGGAGAGATATTTACTCGTACTTACCTCAATGGAGTGCCAAAACGTTGTCAAAATTATTTTGAATTCCACACTCTGATTTACTCATTTATTCCTGTTTTCTTTCCCACTTTGAAATGCTTCCTTGTGTCTTTGTCAAGTCTATCAAGGAGAGCCTCACTGTTTTTGACATCAACCTACATTTTATCTAAAATAATTTCTATGAAAAAAAATATTGCTAATTTGGAAATTACACTTCCGACTGTCTCTCTCCACCTGAAATGGAAGGTTTTTTAGTGTACAAAATCTTAGATCATGGAAGAGTGGGGTGACAGAGCATAATAGAGCAGTAAACTCATTGCAAGGCAGTGGGCAACAGGTAGACGGATAGTTATGGAATGAACAATGGATATAGAGCAGGGAATGAAAGAGAGGAAAAGAGGAGGAGAAATATTTGGTAAATGAGAAGGAAAACTAAGGGTGGCTGTGGGAAGACTTAATGGGGACATAAAAGAAAAATCATGGGATGGATAGCAAATACACGAGATGGCGGTGGGCTGCCGTCATGAAGCCCGAGAGGGAAGAGTGGATTGAACTGACTCATGAGAGGAACAAAGGGAGTGAAGGTGTGCAGTAAGCCCGGATTTGGGGGTTTAATGAGAAAAGGGTGACTTGAAGAACTGGAACTGGAATACTGGAACTGTGCTGGGTGCCTTCCCTTCCTGTATATATGACCACCCCAGATCCTTCTCCTGAGTGACACGCTCCAAGATTGCCCGTTGCATCATGCAAACTTATTTTCATTGTTCTTACCCATCCTCAGCACCTTACCTTCCCGAGGTTAAACAGCATCTGCCAATCTTTTTCTACAAAGGTCGAAAGCTCATGGAAGAGCTGTCACGAAAATGATGGAAGAGCGAGTGTGTTAATGTGAACTTGTGAAAATCCATTTGACCTTTGCACAATGCACCTTTCGGGTGGTGGTCCATGGTGATATTGGTTTAGCCCAATCTATTAGAGTATCCAGACTTTCCTGAAACTGATCACCCCCACCTCTCCCCCTCCTCTCGTATAATTATCTTACCTCCAAACTTGGTGATACTGCAAATTTGGAAAGCCGATCTTTAACCCAACTGTCCAAATCATCGATGTAAATTATGAATAATAATGGTCCAGCACTTAATGATCCCTGAGCTACCCCACGATTTACATTCTCCCACTCACAGCCACTCTGTTCTTCCTAACACCAATCCAGTTAGCTACTCCACCGGGCACCCCACAAACTCCACACCTTACCAAACAGCCCTTTTTGTGGTACCCTCTCAAATGCATCCTGAAAGGCTAGATTTACTCTATCCATTGCAAGATTGCCGCTCTTGTACAACATCAGCACGGCGTCCTGAATTTTGGAGCATGTCTGCTTAAAATGTGGATGCAAGGCTGACTTGGCCACTTGCATTCAGGCTGTGGAAGTTAAAGTATGGAAATGTGTACTTGTACCATGGACTTCATTGCTCAAGATTAGTTGTGTAATTAACATGATGTGCAGTTTGGGTGCATGATTGCTTGGGTGTGGTTGATGAACACAAGCACGATGGGCCAATTGACCTCCTTCTGGTCTGTTTCTTTATATACTGAAACGCAAAAGAAACTTACCACTTTTCAACCTTCAAATATCAACAATAACACTGTGTGTAGTAATTGTGTGAACTTATTTTTGGACAATGTGTCCTCACTGTCAGAAAAAATGGTCACGGATGGTCACTTGAACCTTCAATGGTCACTTAGCACAGCTGTTGAACAGCCGTTTTGACTGTCAGTGATTAGCCAAGGGGTAGGGGATGATTTTAATGAGCTGCACGTGATTCTTGATATTGGCTTTAAAAAGGCCAGTGCAAAATGGGCATTATTCAATCACATGCCACGATTGTCAAGGGATCAACGGCAGTGTGCCTTGGCATACTGCAAGGCGGATTGAGCTACCGTGAGGTGGCACGTCGCCTTGCTGTTCACACCAGACGATATCGGCTCTGGTGGACAGAGACACCCTCCACAACTCTGCAGATGACAGACCTCGATCAGGGAGGCCAAGAGTCACCACTGCAAGGCAGGACAGGCAGATGGTCCTAAGTCAGATGGCTTCAGACATTGAGACTGAGTGGGACAGAATCCAGCAGCAATCCATCCAAAGACTGGTAGGCAGTATGCGCCGACGATGCACTGCCTGTATCCAAAACAATGGTGGCCACACACGCTATTGAAAGGGGACTGACATTGGCACCCTGTGCTGTTCTGTACTGTAGAACAACTTATGAGATGGTGTATCTTGGTCAAAACTTGACATGTCATCAATAAAATGCCAATGTTTCAATTAGCAATTCTTGGTTTGTTTTATTTTGAACTGTTACAATTTTATTACATTTCAAAAGAATGTAAGTTTCTTTTGCGTTTCAGTATATATTTAGGCTGAGGGTAAACTGAGTTTAAAAAAACAAATGCATTGATTCGTTAAGACTTGGACAAGAAAGTTCCTGTGTCAAAAAGTGGGATTGTAACAACAATTATGATCAAAGTTAACGACATTACTAAACCTCTCTTGAAAAGATAGAATACTTTCTAATGCAATTACAAAATTTCAAAATACAGTAATGCAATTTCCATTAAAGAACCGTCTTATTATGTGAAACTTTCCTCTAAATTTCTGTTCAAGCATGCGCATTTCCCTTGGGCATACACCTACCCATCACAAGACAAATGAACAGACGGATTAGCGAGACACACAGATGATCCACACAAATGACTGTCTTGTCACCTGCAGACATCATGAGAAAGGAGTGAGACATCTTTGCAAACTGGTTCAATCAAGTTCATTCGTGTGATGTGCCTAGAAGAGCATAAATGCATCTTTCCACAACCAGAGGGGACATACCCTCATACATCTTTAAATCATTAGCCATATGACCCGTTTCTAGTCGAAGGAATTGGAACATCACGCAGCATAAATTGCATGGAATTTAACAGATGTGAAGGCAGCAGCTTTTCACTTTACATCTGGATGATTCAATTTTTCAAAAGAGCAATAATTATTTATCCGCTATCTCTCTGAGACAGTGTGAATCGATTGAGAGTGCAGTTGGAAATAAATAAATAAAACAAAACAGACTATAATAAACTGAACACTGAAAAACGTCTTCTTATTTTTTCAAGATAACAGGGTCAGAGGAGTTTGGTAGTATCGGGCTGAGGTATATAGGAGGTAAAGCCGATTTTGTCCTCACATGTGCTTTGATCACTGTATGTATAATATATACATTTATGTATATCTATACTTCTTTCTCAAGGTTAGCTTTGTATAACTATAGTATATACCAGCAAAGGTACCAGTGTTTCCTGGCAATGCTGGGTCCCTCCTCCACCCCTGCCTCTCCACTCATCCCACCCACCCTTCCCCTCTTCCTCCCACCCCACCCCCCTCTCCAACATCCTACCCCACCCTTCCCCTCCTCCTCCCACCCACCCCCCTCTCCAACCCCACACTTCGCCTCTGACTCCCACCCATCTCCTTCCCCCTCTGGCCACCACACCTACTCTTTCCCTCCAGACTCCACACCTTCCCCTTTTTCCTCCTACTCTACCCCTCCCTCCTTCCTTCAACCACCCCTTCCCCTCCCTCCTCCAACCCACCCTTTGCCCTTCCTCCTCCTACCCCACCCTCCTCTGCTTACAAGCAT
>CM068953.1:25348333-25360999 GCA_035128595.1 Eptatretus atami | reverse complement strand
AGGTTAAAGCCGATTTTGTCCTCGCAATGCTTTGATCACTGTATGTATAATTAATACATATTGTATATCATATACTTCTTTCTCAAGGTTAGCTTTGTATAACTATAGTATATACCAGCAAAGGTACCAGTGTTTCCTGGCAATGCTGGGTCCTCCTCCCACCCCTGCCTCTCCATCATCCCAACCCACCCCTTCCCCTCCTTCCTCCCACCCCACCCCCCTCTCCAACATCCTACCCCACCCTTCCCCTCCTTCCTCCCACCCACCCCCTCTCCAACCCCACCACTTCGCCTCTGAACTCCCACCCATCTCCTTCCCTCTGCGCATCTCTCTCTTTGCTTTACCTCCTATATACCTCCAGCCCGATACTACCAAACTCCTCTGACCCTGTTATCTTGAAAAATAAGAAGACGTTTTTCAGTGTTCAGTTTCATTATAGTCCTGTTTGTTTTATTTATTTATTTCCAACTGCACTCTCAATCGATTCACACTGTCTCAGAGAGATAGCGATAAATAATTATTGCTCTTTTGAAAAATTGAATCATCCAGATGTAAAGTGAAAAAGCTGCTGCCTTCACATCTGTTAAATTCCATGCAATTTATGCTGCGTGATGTTCCCAATTCCTTCGACCTAGAAACGGGTCCATATGGCTAATGATTTAAAGATGTATGAGGGTATGTCCCCTCTGGTTGTGGAAAGATGCATTTATGCTCTTCTAGGCACATCACACGAATGAACTTGATTGAACCAGTTTGCAAAGATGTCTCACTCCTTTCTCATGATGTCTGCAGGTGACAAGACAGTCATTTGTGTGGATCATCTGTGTGTCTCGCTAATACCGGTCTGTTCATTTGTCTTGTGATGGGTAGGTGTATGCCCAAGGGAAATGCGCATGCTTGAACAGAAATTTAGAGGAAAGTTTCACATAATAAGACGGTTCTTTAATGGAAATTGCATTACTGTATTTTGTAAATTTTGTAATTGCATTAGAAAGTATTCTATCTTTTCAAGAGAGGTGTTAGTAATGTCGTTAACTTTGATCATAATTGTTGTTACAATCCCACTTTTTGACACAGGAACTTTCTTGTCCAAGTCTTAACGTAATCAATGCATTTGTTTTTTTTAAACTCAGTTTACCCTCAGCCTAAATATATACTGAAACGCAAAAGAAACTTACCACTTGTTTGAAATGTAATAAAATTGTAACAGTTCAAAAAAAACAAACCAAGAATTGCTAATTGAAACATTGGCATTTTATTGATGACATGTCAAGTTTTTGACCAAGATAACCATCTCATAAGTTTGTTCTACAGTACAGAACAGCACAGGGTGCAATGTCAGTCCCCTTTCAATAGCGTGTGTGGCCACCATTGTTTTGGATACAGGCAGTGCATCGTCGGCGCATACTGCCTACCAGTTTTGGATGGATTGCTGCTGGATTCTGTCCCACTCAGTCCTCAATGTCTGAAGCCATCTGACTTAGGACCATCTGCCTGTCCTGCCTTGCAGTGGTGACTTGGCCTCCCTGATCGAGGTCTGTCATCTGCAGAGTTGTGGAGGGTGTCTCTGTCCACCAGGCGCGATATCGTCTGGTGTGAACAGCCAAGGCGACGTGCCACCTCACGGTAGCTCAATCCGCCTTGCAGTATGCCCAAGGCACACTGCCGTTGATCCCTTGACAATCGTGGCATTGTTGATTGAAATGCCCATTTTGCACTGGCCTTTTTAAAGCCAATATCAAGAAATCACGTGCAGCTCATTAAAATCATCCCCTACCCTTGGCTAATCACTGACAGTCAAAAACGGCTGTTCAACAGCTGTGCTATGAAGTGACCATTGAAGGTTCAAGTGACCATCCGTGACCTTTTTTTCTGACAGTGAGGACACTATTGTCCAAAAATAAGTTCACAACATTTACTACAACGCAGTGTTATTGTTGATATTTGAAGGTTGAAAAGGTGGTAAGTTTCTTTTGCGTTTCAGTATATAAAGAAACAGACCAGAAGGAGGTCAATTGGCCCATCGTGCTTGTGTCATCAAACCACACCCAAGCAATCATGCACCCAAACTGCACATCATGTTAATTACACAACTAATCTTGAGCAATGAAGTCCATGGTACAAGTACACATTTCCATACTTTAACTTCCACAGCCTGAATGCAAGTGGCCAAGTCAGCCTTGCATCCACATTTTAAGCAAGACATGCTCCAAAATTCAGGACCGCGTGCTGATGTTGTACAAGAGCGGCAATCTTGCAATGGATAGAGTAAATCTAGCCTTTCAGGATGCATTTGAGAGGGTACCACAAAAAGGGCTGTTTGGTAAGGTGTGGAGTTTGTGGGGTGCCCGGTGGAGTAGCTAACTGGATTGGTGTTAGGAAGAACAGAGTGGCTGTGAGTGGGAGAATGTAAATCGTGGGGTAGCTCAGGGATCATTAAGTGCTGGGACCATTATTATTCATAATTTACATCGATGATTTGGACAGTTGGGTTAAAGATCGGCTTTCCAAATTTGCAGTATCACCAAGTTTGGAGGTAAGATAATTATACGAGAGGAGGGGGGAGGGTGGGGGTGATCAGTTTCAGGAAAGTCTGGATACTCTAATAGATTGGGCTAAACCAATATCACCATGGACCACCACCCGAAAGGTGGCATTGTGCAAAGGTCAAATGGATTTTCACAAGTTCACATTAACACACTCGCTCTTCCATCATTTTCGTGACAGCTCTTCCATGAGCTTTCGACCTTTGTAGAAAAAGATTGGCAGATGCTGTTTAACCTCGGGAAGGTAAGGTGCTGAGGATGGGTAAGAACAATGAAAATAGAGATTGCATGATGCAACGGGCAATCTTGGAGCGTGTCACTCAGGAGAAGGATCTGGGGGTGGTCATATATACAGGAAGGGAAGGCACCCAGCACAGTTCCAGTATTCCAGTTCCAGTTCTTCAAGTCACCCTTTTCTCATTAAACCCCCAAAATCCGGGCTTACTGCACACCTTCACTCCCTTTGTTCCTCTCATGAGTCAGTTCAATCCCACTCTTCCCTCTCGGGCTTCATGACGGCAGCCCACCGCCATCTCGTGTCATTTGCTATCCCATCCCATGATTTTTCTTTTATGTCCCCATTAAGTCTTCCCACAGCCACCCTTAGTTTTTCCTTCTCATTTACCAAATTTATTTCTCCTCCTCTTTTCCTCTTCTTTCATTCCCCTGCTCTATATCCATTGTTCATTCCCATAACTATCCGTCTACCTGTTGCCCCACTGCCTTGCAATGAGTTTACTGCTCTTATATGCTCTGTCACCCCACTCTTCCATGATCTAAGATTTTGTACACTAAAAAAATCCTTCCATTTCAGGTGGGAGAGAACAGTCGGAAGTGTAATTTCCAAATTAGCAATATTTTTTTTCATAGAAATTATTTTAGATAAAATGTAGGTTGATGTCAAAAAACAGTGAGGCTCTCCCTTGATAGACTTGACAAAGACACAAGGGAAGCATTTCAAAGTGGGAAAGAAAACAGGAATAAATGAGTAAATCAGAGTGTGGAATTCAAAATAATTTTGACAACGTTTTGGCACTCCATTGAGGTAAGTACGAGTAAATATCTCTCCAGGATGGTCCTATGATGCAACTCCCAGCCTGTGTACCACTTGGCAGACAGTTTTTGGTTAGATTTATTCTTTAAATAATTAAACTCCGACTAGATGATTAGGATAACACGATAAGAAGATCACCAACCCAGCTATCCTGTTCAGTGAAAAAATGGGGGCTCAATGTATGAGTGCGTGCACTCCATGCAGGCTGTAAGGTCTAAAAAGACCCGTCAAAGGCCATACCGAGGCCACCCAGAAAGTATTCTATCTTTTCAAGTGGAAATTGCTCTCTGTGCAGGTGGCAGGGTGTTGGCACGGCCGACTTCCTTACATGAAGAGAGAAATGGGGAATTTCATGCTCAGATTAAGAAGCAAATACAGAGTTCAGGAAATTATCGGCATTAGCTCTTTAAGCTAAAGAGACACCAATAAGCTAATCCTGACTTGAATAATTTAAAGGTGCTATTAATGAAGCTTATTTTCAAAAATAAGGGATTGGAAAGCATATGCTAATAATTTACAGGCTCCTTAGTTTCACAGCGATTCGTCCAGCTGTTATGTATGTATGTAAGTATGTATGTATGTATTCGTCGTCTTTCATATGCATTACTTGGCTGTGGCTCGAAAAAAATTTGCTCAGAGCATGACCGCGTCGCTGACGCAGTGCTGTTAGTCCTGCTCAAGTTTGCTTATTGGAGAGGTGTTAGTAATGTCGTGAGAGACGATAGCAGATGCAGTTTAACAGAGGGAATGTTGTAGACAGTTTAGAAGCAAATTTAGAAAGTTTCGAAGCAAGGAAGTTTATTTTATGCCCTTTATCTGGAAAGCCCCAGAAGTAAAGACTGGTCTCATCGGCATTGAAAATGTCTTCTGCTGCATATTCTTGAAGGATTTTAGAAAGAGCATCTTTATTCCAATCATGTACTGCAAGGAAATCGGTGTGCTGTTTTTCACCTTGATCTTTTTTGAAAACACCGTTGTGTCGGACCTTCCAACAAGCACAGCCAGTCTTCTGAGGAGTTAAAGTCAAACCCCCTATGTTGCAGCCAACCCCCCCACTTTCCCCTGAAGACATCCCCTCGTTGGAATTCTCATCTTCGTACGACTTGTGATAGTCTGCAGCTGTAGAGGCACCTGAGTAGGGTTTCAAACAGCAAAGGGCTTATCTTGTATAGCTTCTCTTAGTTGCTTTATGCAGCTTTCTTTGGCTGCAAGAGTATATGGGGTTAATTATAAAGATCCTAGCCACCTGGGGATAATGAGTAGGTGAGAGCTCATTGGTTGTTCTCTCCAATTATGGGTGAGAAATGTGATTGAGTCTTGATATATATATATATATATATATATATATATATATATATATATTGCTATGATTATGGGGTAGATTAACTGATTTAATAGTACAGATAGGATTGTATAGTGTAGCATGGTCCGTGGATGGGTATAAGCACCTCGATGTAAATAAGTCAGGGAATCTGTCAGCTTAAGTGTTACGTGTTACCACACGAGGGGTGGTGTGCTGTTAATTAGCTTTGGGAATAAAAATATGTTCCCCTGTACGTGATTACCCTCTGTGATTTTCCCTATGTTTTTATATTCTAAGCCAGGCTGTAAGCTGCGGACCAAGTCCCTGAAACAACAACAATATGAGAAGCCCTGCCTTCTCAGGTTTGGAGGCGAGGAAGCCACGCCCCGGGGGCGGAGGAGAGGGAGAGTGATAAAGAGAGGATCAAAGGCGCAGGGTGCTTAGCGAGGGGGCTTCGGAGACAGCAGATCGAGCATGGCAGATTGCACATCTGGAGTGATCGAGCAGAGCAGATTACACATTTGGAGCGATCGAGCAGAGCAGATTGAGCAGAGTCGATCGAGGAGATGCCGGCCAGGTTTACAGGTGTAGAGTGTGGAAAGCTGCTACAAGTGAAGCGCCATTCTGCCTGCGTGTGCACGTGGATGGTGGAGGCGCCTTCCTCCCGGGCTCGAGAAGAGACGGCGCCATTTTGCTCGCAAGTACACATGCCAGACGAAGCTCCCCATTACGAGATCGACAAGGGCCAGCCCTTGGCCAGGCTGAGTACCAGTGTATTTAAAAAGGGAGGTTATATTTTCATTTGTCAAACTTTCTTTGAGTTTGTGTCTGTGTATGCGACGCCTCGATCATTGAAGTTATTTATCATATTCATTTCATTTAATCTTCATTATTGTCCTGAGAAATATTTGTGTTTCAGTAAATGTATTCCCTTTTAAAGAAACCGCATTTCATGTATTTGTAGTGGTGTTCGTGGATCAAACCCTCTCGTGCTGTCCATCCTCCGTAATCCTCCTTCCGGTCCATTCTGAGTACTCCTTTTCTATCCGCTATTGCCCCCACTGGGCTCTGTTGTCTTCCCCCATACCCTTTCAGCGCGTGCTGAAATCCATGTCAATGAGCGTGTCTGCCTCCTAGGAATAAAGACTACTCCACCGTCCCTGGAGGTTGGTCGGTGTTAACCGCCTGGCTACCACGAATTTAGGTAGTGAGATTCGAACCCCAGCACCCCTGCGACAACTGCAGTCTGGAGCCGGATTCGAACCCGGCCACCCCCACGATAATATATATGTATATGTATATGTATATGTATATATGAGTCGCAGCGCCACCATCGCGGGAGAACCATGAGGAAGGGGCTGTCTCGCGTTCCTCTCCGCCTCACCGGGAATCGCAAGCCGTCATACATGAATAACTTCATGTCGCGGCAGGTCTCTAATCGTACGAATGCCAATCACTTTACCATGTGACTTAGGGTCCTCCGTCTAACAACCGTTTACCTAAGGACATGTGACCTCCTCATCGAGGATCGTGCTCTCGGTACGTACTTGTGTGAGGCAGATTGCCTACCGGATCAGGTGCAGTCGTGCAGAGCTGCCAAGTACGTACCTGCTATTGAACAGATTTTTTGGAAATAATGTCCTGGGTAAGCTAGGGTGCGAGCCATGCTTGTGCCTCCCCTCCCCCCCCCCCATAGGGGAAAGACCCTCTCGAGAGCAGGCCATAGCTGCTCCTATGGTTGGCAGCGAGTGCCCTGAAAGCAGTTGGGGAGAGAGAGTGGCACCTGTATATGTTGAAGAATTGCATTGCTTCGCTGGTGAGTCACTCTGATAGTTCAGACGGCAGAGCACTGCTACAGTTTTCCAAAGTCGCTTGGGTTTTATTCCTGATCTGGGCATGTACTTTTTCCACACGTATGTATGTATGTATTATATATATATATATGTATATATATATTATTATATATATATATAAATATACATATAAATATACAGATATATGTATATATTATAATATAAATATACAGATATATGTATATATATAACATATACATATATATACATATACTATATATATATAAATATATATATATATATATTATATATATATATATTTGAAGAAAGACCCACCCACATCTCTCACCTGTGAATGGAGGGAATAGCTTATCAGCTCTCACCTAATCAACTAAACCCAGGTGGCTAGGATTATAAAAATAAATTAACACCTCCCATGCTCCTCTAGCTGAAAATGCTGTGTAAAGCAACCAAGAGGGCCAACACAAGGTAAGTGCTACGCTGTATCAAACCCTTCCCAGAGATCCTCCACAGCGAAAAAGACATTCACAAAGATTACACACATGAGAATCCCAATGCTACACACCCCCTCAGCTGCTGGACCAGTTTCATCGCTTGTTGGCAAATCATCAGCGACAGCGTAGACAGCAATGCATGCGATAGGCTCCCAAACTTACCACGTGCAAATGTCAAAAACAGTCAATATATAAATACCATCGTGCCCCAGAATCCGAACGCCCATTGTTTGAACAAATTGAATCCGAACAATTTTTTCGAAAATTTTGCCCTAAAAACCGAACACATTTCGAAAACCGAATTTTCGCAAATTTCTTTGTTGTAACTCAACCATGAGTCCTAAAAAGTAACTGCAAAGGTGAACAGCTCCACAATCACGTTCCGAGGTGAACTCGTGCTGCATAGCTAATGAGATGAACGTCACAGCTCCACCACTGCCGCCACTCCACCAGAATCTTCCGTAAGCCGAAGTCGTCTCATCTCCAAGCTAAATACACTTTATAAAACCAGTTTATTTATTATATTCTATTTTATTATCTTTGTACGGTATTATGTTTGTATTAATTATTTATTATTGTAAATACGTACATTTCTCATTTTTTTTTCAATTACAGTACCCTTGTGCATTCACCATGGCACCAAGAAGAGCAGTGAAGCAAATAGGAGTAAGAGGAAGTCCGTGAGAACGACAATTGTGAGTAAAAAGAACTTATCTAAGCATGAGCCGTACGCTGTGTCTGATCTCGCTGCCATGTTCGAGCTGCCGAAATCGACTGTGTGTAGATTCTGAAAATAAAGAAGCGATAAAAGCGCGAAAACCCATCGTGAAGCGAACTCATTCAATGAACCCTCTGAGAATCGGCTTTAACGAACTCAACGTTTTTTTTCGCGAGCATGGTAGTGACGTCACGCCGCGTCACCCAATCGCTTCGCCTCTTGATTCTCTCCCGTGGAACCGTGCGTGAAAACGGCACGTTTGTTCTCCACAGAGTGTACTGGGATATAAAACACCATTTGGTGCTTCATGGTTAATTACATACCTCCACCAGGCTGAACAGTTTACGTTTTGGATCCCAATGCCACGATAGGCCGGACTGCATCCAGACCTGATGGAAGAAGCGACAACGCTCCGCTCATCCCCAGGCTTGAAAAAGATTCATGACCCAGAAAAGGTCATTTACTCATCTTATTTTACCTTAAATATGGTAATTTCAGTTGAAAGTGTCTTGAAAGTGGGTTTCTTGGGTCAGGAACGAATAATTCACTTTCCATTATTTCTTATTGGAAAATAGTTTTGGAATCCAACTTTTTGGAATCCGAACAGCCTCTTGGAACGAATTAAATTCGGATTCTGGGGGCACCACTGTAATAAAGAAAGACCCACCCACATCTCTCACCTGTGAATGGAGGGAATAGTGAATCAGCTATCACCTAATCAACTAAACCCTGGTGGCTAGGATTATGTAAATAAATTTACACCTCCCATGCTCCTCTAGCCGAAACTGCTGCGTGAAGCATCCAAGAGCTTGGAGGAGCATGGGAGGTGTTAATTGTTTATGTAATCCTTGCCACCTGGGTTTAATTGATTAAGTGAGAGCTGATTGAATGATTTATGAACCATGTGGAAGTGATGCCAAGGCAGAAGGTTATGACGAGTCTCTTGCTTCTCACTGTTGTAATGCAGATAGTTCAGCTGTAGTTGAGAGTGGATCTGCAGAAATGTTTTTTGATGATTTTACAGTCGGGAATGACACATAGGGTACTGCGAAGGAAAAAGATTAAAGTTGCGAAGGTGCTGGGTGAGAAAGTCATATTCCTGAAGCATTGCTTCCTGAACTTGGCCCTTACAAGAAGGCATATCCTGAAGTTTATTGTGTTGAGCCAATGTTGGAACAATCCCAAGAAAAATGTGTTGAGGATGAGAGCTTCAGCAGCTGTGGCTTCCTGTTGGTTGAGCAAGAGGCTCATCTTGAATTAGGCCAAGATGAGTCAAGTGCAGGCTTTGAAGAGAAAATGCCCCCACTTGGTGTGAATGTAGAGGATTCTAGTGATGAAGACGATACTCAGCATTTTTCATTGGATGAACTTGCAGTTGCTGATGTACCCCAGGAATCCTTTCCAGATGTCAGTCCTATAGATTCACCAACAAGGGATATTGAGGAGAAACACCTGGAAGAATTGCAAGATGAAGGTGAATTGTCATATACTGGAATTTCTGGCAATGAGAGCCATGCTGAACTTTATGAAGGACTTTGTCAGTCTTCTTTCAATCCAGTGGTTGAGAAGGATACTCCAGAAATTGTACCACTTGAGAAGGAGTTTGAAGTTGAGGAATGCATAATGGGGAATGCACCATTGGATGATTATTATTGGATGGGAGGCAAGAAGAAGATGGATGAGGAAGATTATCTTTCTCTAGAACCTCTGTCTGACGTGAACACTTGCCAAGAGGCAAATCAGGAAACAAATTTGGCAGAACCTATGTTTCTTTCTCTGGCTGATGGATATGCCCATAATCGAGTGGTGCACCACCATGACCGCCAGCCTTTGGGAGCTGGCCCCATCATACCAGATCCTGGATGAGAATGTAGGCTTATGGGAGTGGATGTGAGAATGTTGGATCTACCAGATCCTGGAGGAGGTGCAGGCTTCTGGAAGTGGATGAGAGAAATCTGGATCTACTGGATTCTGGAGGAGGATGCAGGCATCGATCTTGCTGCGTTTCTCAAGAAATGTTGTAGACACAGTTCCTGTGGTTCTCTGGAATGTCCTCAACAAAGTTGTGCTTGAAGTCTACAACTGCCAGGTTGTCTACAAGGTTTTGGAATAATAGTCAAATTTATGAAGAGAAAAAAAGTATGGAATTCAGGGAGATTGAAAGCAACGAATCCACAAAGATGGATTGGAAGGGGGCAAGGAAAACTAGGAGTGGTGGATGACACTGTTGGACCCGACAAACCTGCGACGACCTGCACTTAGGTCAAGGTGCCTTGATGCTTACTGTCCCAATGGTTCAGTTTTGTTTAGAAGTTGGGACATGGGTAATTAGGATGCAATTAGCCTTCACCACCACCATCCAGATCTGAACTCTGAGATTGATTCTGCAAATTCCTTTCAAAACCACCACTCTCCCACTTATCCATTTGATAAGCTTCCTGATCTTCCACTTGAGGTCCATCTGTGACTGTTAAACTGCCTTGCACTTTTTCAAATTGGGCAATTCTTTCTCCAGAGTTTACATCAGCAAGTTTACTTTCGATTGTTTCAAGATCAGGCACTTGTTTGATACTTGGCATATCATCGTTCCTGTCGCTCTCTACTACATGTTCTGGAAATGGTTCAAACATTTGCTCTGCCAAATCTGCTCGACCCTTTTCAGTGACATCCCCAATGCCAAAGTGCAGCCAGTCCAGTTTAACTTCACCATTAGCTTTGCAAGAGTCAGTCAGCCCAAGCATGGTCTCAACAGAACCATCATCATCACCATTGAGAATAATAGTGGGGCAACTTAGCTAAATATAGCATAACAATTGTGCCATTTGAGAGGAAAGCACCAAATTTGGCACACTAGTAGCCTATCATATTATGAACAGATTTGGATATTGGCCATCTCAAATTTTTGATGGCAGTGGAAAATGGCTGCCACAGCCATCAGCGCTGGATTTGAGATGGCCCAATATCCAAATCTGTTCATAATTGATAGGCTACTAGTGTGCCAAATTTGGTGCTTTCCTCACAAAATGCACAATTGTTATGCTAAGTTGCCCCACTATAACAGAAACTTTTGGTTCTACCACCTCTCCCTTGATGTATTGTCCAAGGTTTCAAGCGCTCTTGTTCTGTTACATTTCAATCTTCACCTCCTCAGCCAAAACACCACCCTGGTGCTTACAAAATCCCATTTCCTCGACCTGCTGTTGCATTCTGGCAACCATACAAGCACAATTGCCCTCCAGGTCCTTATTTGCTTTGTCAATTCTTTTATTTGTTCACCCAATTTTTCCTTCCAACTTTTCCCCTGATTGAGTCTCCTATTTCGTCTCAAATTTTCCCAGTCTGTCTTTCATTCAGAGTTCCATTCTTTCTCTATTTCACCACTTAGTATCCCCAGTTCCTGTGTTATTCCCTTCTTAATTCATATGTTTCCCTTAAATTTTCAAGTGTTCTTTTCTCCTGACACCAATTGACTATACAATTTGTACCGCGCTCACGACAACCCCCTCTCCCTCCATAGTGAGAGGCGATCGTTTTAAAAAAATATTAGATTCCAATTTTTTTTTTTTTAAAGCTTTGCTCGCTCTGACACCAAATGTTGTGGTCCCGATAGATTCAAAAATCCCACCCTTATGCTAATTGCCATGGTGGGGGGCTTGAAAAATCCCACTCCGGCAACAGTTGTCGTGTTCAGAGTCAGGTTAAAGTAATTATCCCACTCCCGATCCAGATGTCATGGACGGGCGGTTAACACTGACCTGGACGGATAGCCGAATGGTTCTCCTTGGAGGCAAACGGCCGAGATCTCCGGAGATTATAGAGCGCATGGGATGGAGGGCGGGAAGAGCGCGTACCAGGCGGTAGCACACGGGTTTATACTCAAACCCACAAGGAATAGACAAACACAATTAATTTCACAAAAGAGTGTTTAATTAGCATAAATCAACTAGTTATAATGGAAATAATCAACTCACGATAATGAAAATAAATCAAAGTGTGAAGTAATGAAACGTGAGGGAAACTAAAACCTAATTTGAGACGTCTCCACTCGGTTACAAAAACAGACAAGGGGAAAGATAAAAATAAAATAAAGGAAAATCCACCATTTATTCCGGCACTAAGCTGTGTGTCCAGAGATGACCTTTTAGGAGCCTGTCGATCACCGTGCGGGAAAACTCACCCAAAATGGCACCAAGTCGTTCTCTGCGGTCACGTATGTGAGGTGATTCGCACGGATGGTCTTCCTTCGTTAGGAACCGCCGTAGTCTCTTCTTATGATCGAGATTTCCGATGCCGCTCCTTTCTTAACACCAGGTTTGCTCGCAGCCAATGGCGCCACCTTCTTCCTCGAACATACAACGGGATACTGCCGAGTTATAGCTGAGAGACACGCTCCTCTTATTCTATCTTCTCCTCAGAAATGTACAAACTTCACGACCCAGCCGAACAGACAACGGCCAGCGTCCTGTTTCAGCACACAAACAAATTCGCCTCCGCACGAACAACGAGAATCACGCTGCTATTTCATCATGTCGAAAGGAGACCAACAACAAGACCCTCTGTCTCAACCACATTCCTCACACCAACTCGCTGTCCTCTATCATGTCACGGCGACCAATCATAAGCTTCGGGGATTTGCCCGCCGGTACGAAGCCAGGAAGGTGGGGTTTCTGCCTGCTCTGTTTTTACGTTTGGAGGGGGGTTACGTTAGGCTCTGTTGTTGTTGTTGTTGTTGTTGTT
>CM068953.1:25317034-25337868 GCA_035128595.1 Eptatretus atami | reverse complement strand
GGACTTACCCCTGCCCCATGAAGCCGGTCTAACTATCACTAACCCTTCCCCCTAACTTGTTGTGTCCTGTGCCCAGGCAGGGGATCTTCCACCCCTTGCCCGGGAAATCCTGTTCACCCGAAAGCGAGGCTTGCTTTTTTTTTTCCTATTCGCGCAGCACCATCGCGGCAACTCGCAGCTCGCGCTTTTTTACACCCCGTGACGTCATGGCAGCTGTTCACACACCTCGTCCCTCTTGGACGGTACCATCTGGCAGGGATTCACCCTCCTGCCGGATTCCAACCACACGTGCAGCCATGACGTCACCGGTGCACATCAAAAAACAAGCCTCGCGTTTCGAGGGTTCCCCACACGAACACGGCTCTGCCCGTCGGAGCTTCACACACACGCTCGCGTGGAGAACCCATCCGGTCAAATCGTCTATCCCAGCCTAACTTTGTCCGTCCGCGGATCGGCGACATCCACCGCTGGTTTACGGACCGGGTTTCACTCCCGCAAGCGCGCACGTGGCGGCCTCGTGCGCTGCACGGCAGAACCTCGCGCTCGCTGCTGGGCAAACCCGGCACGGTCCAAAATAGCTATGGCCGCTACTCGGCTTTTGTCATACTGTCGCGTCGTCTCCGTCGCCATTCGACCCACGACACCTGGTGTCACGACGCTCACACTCATTCCATTACACTCACACTCGGAGACGCGGCTGCATGTTCGCGCATGCCCACCGTCATCTCCCTTACACACAGCGACCTCACACACGCTGTCCTCTCACACACGGCCGTTCACTCACGCATGCCCTTTCACTCGCAAACGTGGTTCACTCACACACGGTGTGCTGGGAGCACGCACTCCGGCACACTCGACACACCATCACACACGGGTTCACTCCCACTCGGGGTCTCATCCACACACGGGGGTCATCAACATTTCACCACACACACACCGGAGACATCACGCTGGGGATTCGCGTGGTCTCTGTTACCACAAGGGTTCCGGGCTCTATACCCCAAGCTCTCCGTGCACTCGTCCACAGCACTCGCCCCTTCAACTCGCTCGGCACGACCGGACCGCCTGGTCGTGTCCGCCTCAAGGGAGAAATAGCGTCTCCCTCCGTTCCCGAAGGAGGCTATCCAGCTGCTTGCACCGGGTCCCCACACGTTCTGCCAGCTCGCCCCCATTAAGCCTCGCTAACTCCATGTGTGTGTGCTCGTCCTTAACCCCGTCGATTCACCCTCTATCTCCCGTGTCTCCGCCAACTCAGTCACCTCTTCACCCATTACTCCCTTGTCTCCACTATTATTTTTTTATCTCCTGCGTCTCCCTTCGTGTCTCGGTTAATTCTATTTCCTTCGTCGTCACCTCGTGTCTCGTCTCACACGTCGCAGTCACCCCATTTAGTTTTTCCCTCTGTGTCACCGTCACTGTTGCTTTCTCAGTCACTACCTGCCCAACACGTCCCCGAATTAATTTGCCTCACCCGCCTCCATTGCGGGCCTGACAGCCGTTGCACTCCCCCAAGCTCGTTCGCTCCACACGTGGCGTCGCCATTATGCCCGCCTGCAGGCATCGCCCCATGCTCTGCGTTTCACCCCGCAGTATTCGCATTTCACATCCAATTTGTCGTTCATTCGTTCTCTCCATGCATTTGTTTTTATTTCATTTGTGTTATTCATTTCGTTGTTCATTCCTTTCATCATCAGTAAAAACTTTCCACCAATCGGCAGAATTCAGCCGCCACCGATGAAGCCGAATCGCCTCGGTCGGTCGCGGATCCGCCGGGGACCGGGGGGGGGGGATCCTGACGGAGGGGGGGATGGGGGTGTCATCACCACGGCCTCTGCCGCTGCGCCCATTTTGAGTTCTGGGCTCGGTTGGGGGGAAATTGTTCCTGCATCACAATGGGAATGTCCTGCACGGGATTTCATCCTGAGCCATGGATTCTACACATTCTACATCCATCTCTAATACCCCCGGCTCCCGCTCGCCTTGAAACTCCATCTTATTTCTCCTAAGGGATTAAATTTGGCTCGCTCGTAATTTGGGGAACGGGGGTTGGGGGGGGTTGCTTCACACACCCCTGGTCCGATCCCCGTAAATTTAGTTGGAGACTGAGGTGGATTTGAATCCCACACTCCTGTACACCAGTGTTATGAATTTCCGCCCGCCCGGCGTGCGATCGCCACGTGACTCGAATCGCGACGCGTCGCCCACCGGAACGGACAATTCAGTCGTGACCCTCCTGGAACTACCGCCAGGAAGCCAGTCACGGGTGGGGTTTAACCTCACCACAACCCAGTCCGCATTCTACCCGCGCGAAATAGGGTGAATCGCCGAATGTCGATAATACCTAAGTACCCGCGCGGGTAGCGTACCGAGGAGTTGTACCACGCCGCAGGTCGACTCCGGACACGAACTGCTTAAGCGGCTCGTTCCGTGCTGCAGGGATAAGCGGAGGGGAGTTATCGTCGACCTCGACGGTTCAGATTATTTATTGGTGTCTACACCCACTACAATCCCTTACGTGATGCAAGATGAACTTTCAACCGAAGGAAAGGACGCAACGAAACAGGAACAATTTGACAAGCACTTTTATTTCACCACACGTAAGCAGCAAATAGGAACAAAAGCAGGCAAATAGGAACAAAGGAAGCACTACGACGAAGAAGGCAATTATTTACAGCACAGTCACTTATACAGGTTTTACTTGTCGGACTGGCGCCACAAACACATACAAAAGCCGAAAAGAAAAGAAAAGAAGTGACTTCCCTCATGACCGTCGAGTCCTCCTCTCCTACTACCGTCAGCGCGGTCGCGCCTGTTCGGCCTCCACGCGGCCGGCGAACCCTCTCCGGCACCCCTCGTCCGGACGCGCAGGTCCACCACAGGCGCACTGCGGCGCCTCCGTCCGCGTCTCCACCAACAGGCCGCG
Organism: Eptatretus atami; assembly: GCA_035128595.1. Lineage (NCBI taxonomy): Eukaryota > Metazoa > Chordata > Myxini > Myxiniformes > Myxinidae > Eptatretus > Eptatretus atami. The sequence goes on along the minus strand of CM068953.1, from coordinate 25,334,945 downwards.
CCGGGCCACGAGCGCGGGAACGAGAGAGGAGGAAGGGAGCGCTTTGGAGAGCGAGACCCAAGAGAAGACCGAGCCTTTTTGGAGAGAGAGCGAGAGAGATCGAGCCTTTTTGGAGAGAGCTACAGCCAACCTGAGCCACGATCAGAGAGAGAGGGCCTCGCGTCCGTTTGCCTTTTGTAAGGCGGGGCTTCGCCCTTTGCCGCGCGGGGCTCCGCCCCGTTCGCGGCTCCACCTCCCTTCGAGGCGTTTCCAGAAGGTCTGAAGGGGGCGTGCCCCACTCTGACCGCTCACGCCGGGCCTCCACCAATGGGGAGGGAGCTGCCCTGCCCCCCTTCCCGTGCCAGCCTTGGCACCGCAGAGGGGAGCGCAAACCCGCGCACTAGCGCAGGTTTCTTTTTTGCCGTTGTCGTTGGTTGGTTTAGGTTGTTGGATCCAAAATAAAGATAGAGAAAGAAAAATGGCTAACTCAAAATGTCGCAGCCCGGATGAATCACACATATTCCCCCTAAACAACAGGTGTGGACTAACTACACATGAACTTAGCGTCATAACTGATCTAAGGACCCTTTATGGTGTATTGCGAATTTCCACAGCCGTAACAATATATTATATATAATATATATATATATATATTGATAAATAATCTTGGAGTTTTCAAAGAATAAATGAGGGAAAAGATTTTTTTTAAAGGAACAAAAGGAAAAAAACAACTATAAGGGCAAAATCTGGATCTGTGGGCTCTGCGTCAATTTATTTGTGACCATAAATCTCAGTCTTCAACGATCTGAGTGCCACAAGGATGCCCTCCTAGTTTTGAGGTGATGTGTTGGCATTATTTTGGCGCATGACATCAGCATCATGTCGCATTTATGGTCAGAGTTGCTCCTTTTGTTTAATTTATCCCTCGTGATCGCAACCTCACCTGCTAACTAGGGGTCAGCATGGTAGAGACAATGTGTTTGTGTGGGAGATGACGTAATACTAACAGGTCATGCAGCATTTGCTGCTATGGGCCTCGACCTGTGCCTTGCTGCCTCATCAAGTTATGAGGTCTGAAATATCTATACATCTCTCCACACAAGCACGCACGCAGCCGTAGACGCACGGTCACCGATCAAGATCTTTCCTCGGATGCAAGTGCAGTTGAGCACGGCAGAGAGGGGATTAACCGTAGAATAGTCCTTACCATCATTCAGACATTGCAGTGTTGGCTTGGTGCCCGTTTGGGAATCAAATTTTTCTGCTGGGCATTAGAGAGTCTTTGATTAACCCAGCTTGGCAGGCAGAGGGATAATGTCGGCTTCACCACGCCCAGGCAGTACCATAAAGTGTTGTAATTTAGGGCTGCCATTTTGAAAGCCAGCGTTCTGTGAAGCTGAGGCCTTTTCTTAATCAACCTAGGAAATGCAGCACAAAACGTTTGTTCATCAGCTTTGAATGAGAATGCAAGAGCACGCAAGAATGTCATTTGCCAAATTGCATTGCGATGTGCTTTCACTTTGGCCTCGACTCAATTTGCGGTAGCAGCACTAATAGAAAAAACGAAAACAAAACAAAACATTCGATAGGCCCAAGGAAACAGAAGGAAAAGGTTAATTGAATCATGCGCCATTCATGGGTTAACCTTGGTTACAATTAAAAACCCGCTCGCTAACGAAAGCCATCCATCCCGGCAATGTCAACAAATGAGATGTTGTAGTGCCCGAAGAGCGATGCAGTGAAAATGACTGATGTTCATGAGCCTGCGCTTGTAGGCCTCGCAGAAACATCAATGGCATCTCGGGAAGAACTCCTCAATTTTGAGGTCCAGGTAGCGGGGGCAGGTTTGGGGGCAGGAGGTGATGGGCAAAGAGCTATCCAAATGAGTGGCACATCAATTTTGTCAACCATGCTCAGTGTCAACAGCGCCATGATGGCCGGGTACAAGGAAACCTCTTTTCACATAGACCGTGCACTGCGTAAAGCTAGTACCCATCTCACCTTGAAAGTTTTATGAAGAAGGAATCGTGTGGATTGTGAAGTTGCATCAATAACCTCGAGGGTTTTCAATCTATTAGGTGCTACCTGATGATCACTCACACCTGCAGTGAAGTCACAGATTTTGTTTTTAACATCCGCAGGGCTTCTCATCGACACACCATAAGCAAATGAATGTGATAACGGTGTTGCTTCTGCACACATGCCCTGTCGTGTGACCTTCCTCTTTGGTCGTACCCTCCTGTTTGAAGCGATTGTTAAATTTGTGAAAACATTTATGCTTCGACATAGTCTCTATTGTTAAACCTACTATGGTCTTCAATAGGCCTACCGCATTCACAAATAAGATCACTTGTCGTAGAATGATATCCATATAGGTGGAGGACATTTTCTATCAGCAGCCACTTTTTAAATTCCCTTACCAGATTTATCTTATCATGATATCTACACTCTATTAACTTTTAATTATTGTTCTTTAACGGGAACAATTATTCCGAATCACTTTATTGTGAGGTTGGCTTGGGAAAGCTTGGCTCAACTCTTAAAAAAACCGGCTGGTGAGGCCTGACATTCAACTAAGGTTAGTTCGGGCAGGAATTTGTAACTTGGCCATGGTGCTGGCGATAGCTCGCCTACTTTTCGCGATGGACACCGTAGGATCTTTCATGCCCACAAACTAATGCCGGAAGATGGGGCGCTCAGTTTAACGTCCATTTAGCACACACATTGATGAATCACCCTGCCTGCGAAACACCAGGATGTCAGTTTATAGCTGATTTGAGATTCATACACAGGCTAGATGGCTTCGAGGCAAGTGTGCGACCTCGAGGCCATCCTGCCAGCCATCACCATAACTTTTATTTCCTGATGAGAAAAAGGAACAGCCAGCTTTTACTTCTGTTTCGAAAGACCTGGGGTACTACATGACGCAGCATCACCTGCCTACACTATTTAAGAGAATGCAGCTGCAGACAGAACCGTAGATCATAAATCTTGTATTTGTACACATTCTGCAGGAGCTGTGTTGTGAGATCACACAATGTCTTGCTTTCACTGTTTTGTGTAGTTGTTATTTATATGAGGGGTCGACCTCCATGGAAGATCTGGATGACAAAGGATGTACATGGTGGATGGGAACAGGCAAACAAGGGCCATATAGACAAATGTCAAAGTGAGTTGACAAAGATGCAATCCGACAGAGAGAACATGACCAGTGAGACCAGTCAAGTTATTGGACAGATATGGAAATGAAGGTGAGATTCTGATGGGCTACTGCCTTGAAGGACTCCATAAGGAAGAGCAAAAAACAAACAAACAACTGAAGCAGGGAGGTGATTTCACAGTTGAGAGAAAAGGAAGACAAACGAGTGTAGGTAAGTACAAAGCTTCGACTTATGGAGGATTTATAAGCACTGAGGTTATAGGAAGAACGCATACAATCTGGAGTGGAGAAATAGAGGTGGAAGGAGGTTCAAGACTGCGAGGAAGAGAGATGATAGAAATCTGCAAGTCCACTGACCTCTTTGCAGTGGGACTATTGAGGGCTTTCCGACCATATATTAATAACCGACTCATTATTTCCTATGTCGTCTATGGTTGCTGGTTGCATCATTGCTGGGAGAGTGGTTGGGCAGCTGATGCAGTCTCCATTTCCAGGAAGCTGGTACTCATTTTGTCGACCTCGGAGGAATGACAGTCTGTGTCAACCCACCTGGTCTTATCCAACTGCACGACAGGGGCTCAAACTGAAGACCCTAAGACCTTAAGCCGGCCACTTTCACAGGTAAGCCAACACCAGGCTCAATAGATGTGCTGTATTTGTCTATTGGTCTGAACCTTTCTGGTTGATTTGCCACGACTGCAATTTGTTGTCGATCGAAGTGGTCGAGCAATTTGTCGTTTGAACGCCTATGATTGCCCGAAGCGTAGCATAACAGTCTTCTCTTACGATTCTCCATGGAAGCTGAACACTTGCATTTCTGAAAGGTGTTCACATTGTCCAATTAAAGCTCTGAAGTGTCATATCACCAGTCACACTTTTCATATCAGGGAATTGAAACACCACCATGTTCTTTTGTTTTGTTCATAATGTCCAAAAACGCAATAGGAGCAGTTTAGACACAATATTCTCTTTAAACACGATGTTATTGTAAGATGTAAACAATAATAGTAATCTTCAAAGAAAAGTGAGTCATAATCATTTCTTGGGCCGACTTGAATATGTTAAGTTTGACAAATATAGTTGTGAAATTTATCTATTAAGGCTCAAGACAAAGACACAGACATTAGTGCACTTTTAAATTAAATAAATGACATCAGGATTAATTATGAATACAGGCTTGATAAATGGAACTTGTCTTTTAATTTGGAGAATTCTCACAATCGGTCTCATCGTGTCACTCCAGTAGGGTTGTCAAGCACGCCCACCGGTTCACATGGTCAGCCACTGGAAGAGGTTCAATCCCTTGAACTTCTTGGCCTGAACCATCGGTCATGACCTCTTAAGTGGCATCTTGGCCTGAACCGTGACCTCTTGGCCTGAGCCATCAGTCATGACCTATGTTGAGGTTGACCGTTTAGCAAATATGACCTCTAAAGCCAGCCGCACGCTGGGCATCCTCCATCGTTTGAACTCGTCGTTGAAATATCAGAATTACTCACAATCTAAAAGACCTTGACGATAGCTCAATGGAGTACTGCTCTCCCCTATGTGCTGGGGCCCCAGCAACATGTCTCTCCTGGAAACGATTATAAAATAAAGCTATTAACATTAATGGTGGCTCCCATGATGAGGCTGAAACATCAGGTGTCTGTTACTCTCATATCGCAGACAGATCGGTAGCCTCTGATTTTTTTTTTTTAAGTTTTTTTTATTTAACCACCTTTCTTCCTGTCTAGTTCCATCTACTCTATCAGTCTTCCAGTCCTCCCAAGAAACCCACAATCCTTTCTACCCCATTAACCCTACCTCACTTAACACTCTTACTTTCAGCTTACTGTTTCCTCCCTTCCTCTATCTTTCTCTCCTCTTTTCCTGTTCATTCATTCCCTTACTCCTTCACGAAGAGTTAGCAAGCTATTGCCAGCACCATGGCCAAATTACAAATTCCTGCCCTAACCAGCAGAGAGCATTGTATCAGCGGCACAGCCGCATCCTCAGCCAATGACGCTACCCCGCAACATTGTGCTGCATACGAAAGAAGATGATTCTCGTGCTCATTGTGTCCAACTGTGACCCCACTGCCGCACAGAGAGTTCATTGCATTTTGGCTCTCTGTCTCCTCGCTCTTCCATGAGCCTCGATCTTGAGTATAAGGAAAATTGAAAATGAAAAGGAGACATTGGACACACAACCATGATGGATGACATTTTGAATCTGCACTGCTTCAGATAGGAACACAAAACAGGCAATCCGAAGTTTGTTTTATGATTAACGAGGCGGTGTTAACCATATAACAAAAGTTTGGTCACTGTAAAGAAGACGATTGAATTGATAGATTAAATCAATGGGCCTTTAAATAGAAATGTCAATGCCACTTAAAATAAGAGAATAGCCGTAATTGGTAAAAAGCTCCTTCAAATGAAATATTAGTTCAGAAAATATTGATATCAGTCTTCATTCTAAAATACGCAACATCACATCCACTGCCCCCAACGTACACCCCCTCATGTCCATCCCTTCTCATCCCAACTACTCTTCCTCTTTGTCTTTCATAGGTAGCACATGGCTGCAGGTTGCGTCATCTGCTGGGTGATGCAGCTATGGGGCTGCTACAGTGCTCCCTGCAGGTGAGAGCATGAATTTCGAATTTGCTCAGGGTGCTGGCAAAGATTCACTGACTCTTCGCAAAGGCCACCGAGGGATCTTCAACATCCACAAACTCATGCCGGAAGACGGGACACGTCTATCCGAGGGACGGCACACAAATCGATGAATCACCATACCTGCGAGACACCAGGCCAGCAGTTCAGTGGCTATCATGCCACCCCCTCTCCCCCAATCCAAAGCACACATGGTATATGTGGATGCATTCTTCATTAAACTACCAGAGCATGTTTAAAACAGTTACGTAAATTAATCCATTTTATCATCATTATGCAGGCTAAGCATTAGAATTGGGAAAATTGTTCTGATACATAGCATCCAGACATCATTGGTAACCAACCTGACCTCCAATACCTCTCACTGCTTCGCACCATCGCAGTGGCCAAGAAGTAGAAAGTTTGTTCTTAATTAATATTGCAAAAAAAATCATAGCAGGGAATGCATTAAGCAAATGGCGTGCACGCAGAGTGCCTCACAGGCTACGGCTGATTAATTTGATGGGCTAACTGCTATTAGTAAGTGGTTAATTTGAGGAAGCCAGCTAGGCAGCCCTTGACTGAAGTCATTTGCGTGAAAGCATCACCTTGGCTGGCCTTCCCGATGCAAGCCCTCTTCTACTTAAATGTGGTCTTCAAGATTTTCTTGAATCAGCGTGTCGCCGAGCACGACTCGGTTACAGAAACTTTGCCACCATTTGCAACGTCCACCGTTTTCCAGGTGAGCTTGCCAGCAGACTAACTGACGTAGTCAGACGCAGTCGTTTCCCCGAAAACGACAGGCGGAATTATTAGCTATGTCCGATTTACCATGTCAGCCGATTGCTGAACAGGTACGGGTTTGGAATGTGTTTCATTTACAGTAGGTGTGCATCAGCAACGCAGAGGAAGGAAAAGCATACTTGCAGAGAACAACCAATCAGCTCTCACCTTACAAATTATCCCCAGGTGGTTAGGATCTTTATAATTAACCCCTTATACTCTTACAGCCAAAGAGAGCTGCATGAACATGACAGCAGGTCTATAACAGGGCACAGAAGTTATAAATAAAGATGGAGTAGGCACTAGGTAGTTGAATGCTGATACATAAAACACTTTAATTCGATTTAGTTCTGCGTGGGGAAGTTTGAAAGTAATTAACAGGTGAATCGACAGAAGCCTCGTCCCTGGGAAAGTAAATATTGCACCACTAAACCAGCGTGTGCCTTCACTCAAGCAGAGTGGAACACAAGCTTCATTACATCGATATATGTTCGATGCAGGTAAAGGGAAATAATGTAAACCCATACAACAATACCCAGACTCGGTGGTGTAATGGTTAGGGTGTCCACTCTGAGTATGGGTGGTCGGTGGATGGTTCGAACCAAGGCCGAGTCAAACCAACCACTTCAAAAATGGTCCGTGCTGCTTCCTTGCTTGATGCTCAGCATTAAATAAGGATACAGCATGGACAAACAACCATATGTTGGCGAACATTGCACAGGCTTAATGGACCTCATGACCTCCTCCTTTGTTGAAGTTCCTTGTAATTTGGGAACTCGTATTAGAACGGTATAGGTTTCAAGTAGAAAAGAAGAAATCCGAAGCGTTGAGTGATGATTGGCTGTTGAGGCACACAAGTGCAGGTAAGAAATCATGTTGAACATCACTTGTATATTGGTCGCAGTACAATGTTTGTCTGAAGCCTGGTGTGGGTTCACGGTTAAGGAAACTGGCTTAATTAACATCTTAAAGTCCTGAGTTTGAGTCCCTGTCAAAATAATAACAGGTGAGTTGACTCAGCCTGTCATCCATCTGAAGTCAGCAAAATGAGTACCAGCTTACTGGGGTAATAAGCCATTCGAGTATCCTGCGTGGGAGTGGTGACCCGTGCAGGATTGTACTCCTCAGCCGAATGAAACTGCCTCAGCAGCCCTATCTGCTTTGCAGCATGAAAGGAATGGTTATTTATTTTACTATTATTACAATGTCCGGGTTAAAAAACAAAAAAAAACAGCCACAGTTGTCTTGATACAACGACAGGTATCATCATTGAGTCGTTACATCAGCTACACCTATTTTTAGCCCCCGTTGGACTTAGTCTGAAACGGGGGCTTATGGATTTGGGCTCGATTTTCATGTCAGTGCGTGCGTCCACAACCATATCTCCGAAAAGTATGGACCGATTTCATTTGTACTTAGCACAAAGACAACACATGATAGTTTACATATGCATAATTTTTTTTCCACATCAGATACAAGATGGCCGACTGACGGCATTTTAGTTGTGAAAAAATACTTGTCGGACACGTCCATCCATTTCTCGGACAAGGATTTCCGATGTTGTTCAACCTTGGCACCCAGATAATGAACGATGACTACATATATGCACGGTCATTTTTTTTTTTTGAGATAGGATCCAAGATGGACGACTGGTGGCCATTTGTGTTACTTAAATGTGTGTCCCAGCCATTTCTCAGACAAGCATGGGTCCAATTTTGTTCAAACTTGGTACAAGCACAGTACATGATGGCATCATGTGCACCTCGCTTTATTTTTCGATCTGATCAAAGATGGCCGAGGTAGACTAGCAGCCATTTTAGTTGTGCATAAATATGGGCTAGCCAGGGCCGGATTTAGGCATGGGCAAGCTGTGCAGTTGCCCAGGGGCTCCACAACCAGGGGCCTCCACATATTCATAGAAAAATTTTATAAGGAAAAATGTATTTGTGAGTGCCTGCATGTGTTTTGTAGTTAGTGGAACAGATATAAGATATTCATCTATAACAGATATAAGATATTCATCTTATCTCATTTCTATTTTATAGAAGTTCAGATTCTTTCTTCTTGAAAATATACTTTATGGATGACTGTAAATATGTCTTGTCACTTTTTAGTATTCTAAGGTAGGGTGGGCCTCTACTACTGAAGGCTGCCCAGGGCCACCACACATGTCTAAATCGGCCTTTAACTCCATACAGAAAAACTATCACAACGGGGCTTTGACATCTTATGTCTTTTTCACTTGTAATTTTTTTTTTTACTGTCAATGTTATCGAAGCTTGCCTTTATGCAACCTTCATAGATATCTTGCCAGCTTACAAAATACACTTTAAAATAAAAAAAAGTTTTAAATTTAAAAAATAAATTTAAATTTCTTGCAGCTTTAAAAATAAAACGTCAAAAGTAATGCACACCTGAATCGCAAATATTTTCAAAAGGAAATTTTTTTTTGCGGTGAAATGTCGTAACGAGTATTGCAAATCGTCCAAAGCAATGTTGCAGGGGTGTCCAAGTATTTCTTACTTGTATCAGAGATTAAGTCATTGGAACAGTTAAAGTAAGTGAGCTACTACAACTGGACTCTGACCAAATTCCTAATTCATTCTATAATCGACACGGGGCACTGCAACAGTGGCCCCAGCTGTGCCCCAGCAAAATATTATACCACAGCCATGTGCTGGGAAGGAGGAGGAGAGAAGGAGGAGGAAGAAGGAAGAAGGAAGAGGAATAAGGAAGAAGAAGAATAGGAATATTTCACAACAACTGCTCCAACATTGTTTAGGATTACTTTCCATATCCCAAAATTTCCTTTTCGTACAGCAACCTAATTAAGTTCTTGCAGGAACTTGTACATTTATTACATACAGGAAGAGGACATTAACCTTTGAACTCTTGTGACCATTTTACTGGCTGCAATTCAAACCTTAATATACCTGAGCAGCTGGTTTACTAGCCTCAATTCAACTCCATATACCTGAGCAGCCGTTTACCAGCACGATTCAAACCTCCATATACCTGAGCAGCCGGTTTCCAGCCACGGATTCAACCTCCATATACCTGAGCGGCCGTTTACCAACGCTAATCAAACTCCATATACCTGAGCGGCCGGTTTACCAGCCGCTATTCAAATCTCCATATACCTGAGCGGCCGGTTTACCAACCGCTATTCAAACCTCCATATACTGAGCGGCCGGTTTAACCAGCACGATTCAAACTCCATATACTGAGCGGCGTTACCACGTATCTCCAAACTCATTACTGAGCGCGGTTTACCAGCCCTATTCATATCCATATACCTGAGCGACGTTTACCAGCGCTATTCAAATCCATATACCTGAGCGGCCGTTTACCAACGCTATCCAAACTCCATATACCTGAGCGGCCGGTTTACCAGCGACTATTCAATCCTCATATACCTGAGCGCGGTTTACCAGCCGTATTCAAATCCATATACCTGAGCGGACGGTTTACAGCCGCTATTCAAACTCCATATACCTGAGCCCGGTTTACAGTCGCTATTCAAACCTCATAATACCTGAGAGCCGGTTTACCAGCTATTCACTCCATATACTGAGCGGCATTTACAACCGTATTCAACCTCCATATACCTGAGCGGCCAGTTTCAGCCGCGATTCAACTCCATATACTAATGCCAGTTTCCCAAATCATCATGAAGCGTAACATCATGAGCAATAATATATCATCATGAGATATAGCCGCTATTCAAACTCATATAACCTGAGCGGCCAGTTTACCAGCTACTATTAAAACCTCCATATACCTGAGCGGCCGGTTTACCAGCCCTATTCAAACTCCATATACCTGAGCGGCGGTTTACCACGCTATTCAAACTCCATATACATGAGCGGCCGGTTTACCAGCTGCTATTCAAACTCCATATAACTGGCGGCCAGTTACCAGCCGTTATTCAAACTTCATATAACTGAGTGGCTGGTTTACAGCACTATTCAACCTCCATATACATGAGCGGCGGTTTACCAGCTGCTATTCAACCTCCATATACTGAGCGGCCAGTTTACACCGTTATTCAACTTCAATATACCTGAGTGGCTGGTTTACGCAGCCACTATTCAAACCTCCATATACCGAGCAGCCAGTTTACCAGCCGTTCAAATTTAATATACCTGAGTGGCGGTTTACCAGCCACTATTCAACTCCATATATCTGAGCGGCCAGTTTTATAATCGCTATTCAAAACTCCATATACCTGAGCGGCAGTTTACACAGCCGGAATTCAATCCTATAGCTGAGCAGTCCGTTTACCAGCTGCTATTCAAACTCATATACTAGGCAAGCTGGTTTACCAGCCGTTTCAAATTCAATTACCTGAGTGGCCGGTTTACCAGCCTATTCAACTCGATATAGAGCGCGTTTACCAGCCGCTATTCAAACCATATATCAATGACGGACCGGTTTACAGCGCTATTCAACTCCTATAACCTGAGCAAGCCGGTTTACAGCGCTATTCAAACTCCATATACCTGAGCGGCCGGTTTACCAGCCGCTATTCAAACTTATATACCTGAGCTGGCGTGCTTTACCAAGTATTATTACAAACTCCATATACTGAGTGGCCGGTTTACAGCCCTTATTCAAACCTCCATATCCTGAGTGGCCGGTTTACCGTTATTCAAACCTCCATATACTGAGGCGGTTCCAGCCGTTATTCAAACCTCATATACCCCGAGCGGCCGGTTTACCAGCCGTTATTCAACCCCATATACCTGAGGGCCGGTTTACCAGCGTTATTCCAACCTCCATATACCCGAGTGGCCGGTTTACAGCACTATTCAACTCCATATACCGAGGGCGGTTCCAGCCGTTATTCAAACTCCATATACAGAGCGGCCGGTTTACCAGCGTTATTCAATACTCTATATACCGAGCGGCGGTTTACCAGCCGTTATTCAAACCTCCATATATTGATGGCCGGTTTACCAGCCGTTATTCAAACCTCCATATACTGAGTGGCCGGTTTACCAGCCGTTATTCAAACTCCATATACCTGAGTGCCGGTTTACCAGCCGTTATTCAAACCTCATATACGAGTGCCGGTTTACAGCTTTTATCAACACTCCATATACTGAGTGGCCGGTTTACCAGCCGTTATCAAACTCCATATACCTGAGTGCCGGTTTACCAGCCGTATTACCTCCATATCCTGAGTGGCCGGTTTACAGCCGTTATTCAAACCTCCATATACCTGAGTGGCCGGTTTACCAGCCGTTATTCAAACTCATATACCTGAGTGGCGGTTTACACCGTTATTCAAACCTCCATATACCTGAGTGGCCGGTTTACCAGCCTTTTCAACCTCCAATACCTGAGTGGCCGGTTTACAGCCGTATTCAAACCTCCATACCTGAGTGGCCGGTTTACAGCCGTTATTCAAACCTCCTATACTGAGGCCGTTTACCAGTTTTCACTCCATACCTGAGTGCCGTTTACTCAGCACTATGCACCTCCATAACCTGAGCGGCCGTTTACCAGCCGTTATCAAATCCATATACTGAGCACCGGATTTTCTCCAGGGAGCCTAGGGTGAGGGAGCCAAATGACCAAGGAGCACAGGGTTCAAAGGTTAAAAGACAAAAACTAGTGGATGACAGACAAATCAAGACACTTTAGCATTCATGTCTAAATCTTTGGCTTGTGAGGCATGAAAATCTCATATTTGATGTTGATTTTTCGAATGTGTACCAATGTAATTCATACGTACATCTCATAATTTCTTCTCTGCAGGTGAGTTATGTTCAAGCACCATTAGACCTTGTACTGGAGAACAAAGAAAAACCATGTATGTGATCTCAAACTGGGTTCTCAACAAATAAGCGATGTGCTAAGAAGGAAACACAACGAGCAAACATCTCTCATTTTGGGCCATTGCTGATGAGCTGGAAATATTGGAGATGAGGATGACAGGAAAATGTCAATGTGAGAGGTTGATGTTCATTACACTTTGGGCTAAAATAATCTTTCAGCAATGCCATCCTCAGTGTGGACAAGAAACTTTCTGTACATAGTGGAAAAAACAATAAGGTCAACGATACAAAGTATGGTTTCAGTTGTCATATGAAAGTTATATAAATCAATAATAATAAATGTCCAGTGAGTGTGTGCGGGGAAGGGGGGGGGGGCAATGAGTCTTCAGTGTTGTTCATGAGAGACGGGCATGTCCTAACTAATGGTCTATGTTAAGGTGTTACTCTAGTTGATCAGTGATCACATCAATGAAACCCGGTGGGACTTGGCAGGATTGGGGCAAGTTGGAGGTCTCAAACACAAGTCCCTCCCACCAACAGAGGGAGTATGTCTCCTGTAGTTGTCCATCAGCACGTGGTTGGTTCATGGCGAGACTGGATTCATTTTCGTCTCGGAGGTGCTTCGAGCCATTCGGTCTGATATAGTTATTGGGTCTGATTGATAGAATCCTCGGGGCAGAGACATGGGAGGCCACAGGACAGCAATTCTTGAGAGCCTTAGGCTGGGATTGGTTGATCTTCAAGGGCCATAACTTAGTGGAGAACTTGATGCCTATCATTGGTACATCTCGGGGGGGGGGGGGGGGGTGGGTTGTGGCGGGGCAGAGGTCAAAAGTAAGTGCTTTCTCCTCTCATTGTCTCTCAGCAAGCTGAGCTTAATGTCTGCCTCTACCATATGCTACGACGCTTTATGATCTTGACTCTCTGGCCTGCTGTCTTGTGCTCTTACTCCAGTGGAGATAAGGCAGCACCATGTGGGTTCTGCTCTGGCTTTGTAATCTTGTTCTTCAACCTGTGCCTCTCCCTCTAACCTGCTCAGTGTGTGCGCGTGTGTGTGTGGGTGTGGGTGTGGGTGTGTTGCTTGGAGAGGAATAGTGCTTGTTTTGTGTGCTGTTCCTGTTTGAAATTGTGTGAAACCATATCCTGTGTAATAAATGATTATCTTGCAAAACATGGTTTGCCTTGTGTTGCCACCATTTTGTCGCTCAAACGATCAGGTTCATTTGGGATTGCAGGAAGGTTAAATTTATTGTAATCCTGGTTTATAACCAGTGTGGTAATAGACCCCACTGGATCACAGGCAACAATAGCCGCTCTGCCATGGCTTGTAAAAAAGTAACAGTTCACCTATCCTTGAAGTATTGGCTACAGTGTGAAATGGCAATGAACTCAGGTGTTGTTGAGTCATGTAAAAAAGGTTGCCATCCAGGTGACACAAGTGATTACAAATGCAGGAAGGGGGGGGGGAGGGGAAGGGGTGGAGGTAAATTAAAATGAAATCGAAATATGGCATGATGGGCAGCAAAAGAAGATTCGTGGAATTTGGGAGAAATAACGACAAGTAATATTCAAAATTGCTTCGTTACCACACTAGTAACGGGAGAGTTGTGTGACAGCTACCCACGATGTCATGAATGATTTCTTACCTGGAAATATACTCTGATCAGATGACAACTCCATCACAAGGTGCTGCCAAGGATTTTGAATTTAGGCAGAGTAACTGTACACAATCCAATCCATATTGGACCAGCTCTGTGCAGAGCGTTTGTGCTGCCGAAGCAGTCTCCTTGGCTATTTGGGCACAATCCTGGACGGGTCGCCACTCCACACAGTATACCAACATGCTGGTCATTTTGCCGACCTCGGAAGGATGACAGTCAGAGTCTACCCCACCTGGCATTAATTCAACAGCTGAGCGGGATTTGAACTCAGGACGCTCGGATCCCAAGCCCGCCACCCTAACCATTAAGCCAACACTAGGCACTGCCTACTTTTTATACAGTTACCATGGGATCTTGAACGTCCACATGCAAATGTTATTAGATGAGAGCACCAATTTAACCACCTCACCAATGGATAGCATACTCAATGATGCACCACCAGTGAGCGATTCAGCATATACTGTATATTATCATTTGGTGGGTGTATGCATTAATTATAAAGTTATAAAAAAAAATTAATCATAAAAGTGTATGAATTATAAAAACCTGTATTAGAATTAATTTTGTGTACCTTTCAATCCTAAACCACACAGATAAGGCAACGGCAAACCACTGAGTGCATTTCCTTCCCTGGAAAGTTGCTCCCACGGCATCTACTTTCTTCGGAGGAAAATATAAACAGGTAGAAACTTCCTTATCACATGTAAACAGGAGCTGCAGTCCCGAATGCCATTCCTTTAAGAGCATGGGTACGCAGAAGTATGAAAGTGACTTCACAAGGGATGTATGCGATAGTGGGAGCCCGTGCAGCTTGGCTATCTCTCAATGAAGTGGCGAAAGCTGATGAACGTGTCCATCAAGATAGTCTCTCAGGAACATGTGCGATAGATAGACTGGAGGAAAGCATTCAAAGGCAAACAGAACTTTGTGCACAAAAACGTATTGTTGTATCAGTGAGAGTGATTGCCATCTTTGTTGATGAACTGTTGAGATGAACAGATCCAAAACAATTGGATAAATATTTTAAAAGTTCAAAAATGGACAATATACAAACAGACATATGTATATGTATATGTATATGTATATGTGTATATATATATATATATATATATATATATATATATATATATATATATATATATATATTTACGGTTGTGGGGGAAGATGGAAGGATTTAATAGGAAGTTTATCATTGTGTAGAGTTGCTTGGTCTGTGGACGAGTAGAAAGCATCTCGACGTAACTAAGTTAGGGAATCTGTGAGCTTAAGTGTTACGTGTCACCACACGAGGGGTGGTGCGTTGTTAATTAGCATATGGAGTAAAAAAATATGTTCTCCAGTATGTGATTGCCCTCTGTGATTTTCACTATGTTTTATATATTTCAAGCCAGGCAGTAAAGTTGGGAAACGCGTACCTGAAAACACAACAAACAGGAGAAGCCCCACCTTCCCGGGTTTGGGGGCGAGCAGGCCACACCCCGGAGGTGGAGGAGATAGAGGGCACAGAGGAGAGAGAGCGCAGAGGAGAGCCTGGAGCATCACAAGGGGCTTCGGACGACTGCATAGGACGGGAGATCGGTCACACGTGTGGTTGGTGAGAGGCTTCCGACTGGATAGAAAGAGATCTGTGTGATCGAGGTCGAGAGCAGGCAGGCTGGCGCATGTGTGGATTGTGGAAGGTTTCCATCTGGATAGAACAGGAGATCGGCAGAGCGTGCACATGAGGTCGGTATGAGGAATGCACGAGGCAGGTGGCACCTTAGGAATGAGAAAAATTTGCATATTTTGAGCCTTCGTGTGGAAAGCTGCTTGCAGGTTGCCTGGCGTACATCTGCCCTGCCACGAGAGAAGTGACGGCACCATTTGCGTGCATGTGCATGTGCCCTTAGTGGGTTATTAAATATAGGATTAGCGCAGATCCCTCCTTAAATGCATGTTTAGCCAGGTTGTTTTGTAATCAGACATTACATGTGTGTCGGGAGGTGTAGCAGGCTGTCCAGTGTTCATGCAGTGGTGGTGTACCGAGAGGCTCCTTATTTTTCCTTCCCCCTCTTAACGAGCCCCCACCCAGCGCCCTGACAGAGTCAGTCAACAGGACGTGTCAGCAACCCATTGGTGGAGAGCTGCTGCAAACTCGAACGATGGACCAATCACGGGTCCCCAGGGCTGGTCAGAGAGGCCCGCCCCGAAAGGCAAGAGGAACTGCTTTTTCCTGTCTGCGATCTGCTTTATGAGGAGTGACTCGACGAGCTGTTCCTCCTTGGCCATGGATTCAGCATGCAGGTCATTCCCAGGTTCATCCTGAGTCCAGCCACGGGGCCTCTGAATGTCCTTGCTCCCTGCGCGGCTGGACCACATCTTTTCATCCCGTCGATCCGCCTGCGGCGCCCAACACCCAGAGTTGGCCTGGTCTGGTGTACAGGCCAGGCCTGGATTCGCATACTGGACCTTGTGAAAAACCAGCTGGAACACACCATAGATCTTTCTCTCTTGTGCCGTCGACCTCTGAGGGGCTGGACGCACCGAGGCTGCGTGCGTGAGCGGTGCCGACAAAAAGGACGTCATCGCGGCCATCTTGCCACGCTGCATGCTCGAGCTAGGTGCTCGAATCCGACAACATCGGCTTGTCACGAGCCGCATTCATGCCTTCGACATTTTTCCTCTCGTTCATGAGGCACCACCAAGTACTCCGTGTCTTGTATGCATGTTGTCCAGGCCTAAGGTTTATTTTGCTAGGGGCCCCTTCGAAACCCGTATCCGTAGCTCCCCAGATAAGAGCGGGTTATAGATGAATTGTAACATTGTTGTGAATGCATTGCTTGTGTCGTGTTCCCCAATATGTCCCCAATAAATCTGGCTGATTCATACAAAAATTGCCGCCTTGAATTTATTCGTGTCGTGCTGAGGAACAATCGCTCGATTTGTATTAAAACCAAACTGGCTACGGACTGTGGCAGACTTCGCTCGTCTCTGATCAACCCCAGTCTGTAGCGGGTTTGTATTCCCCAACTGGCAAGGCACAGGTACTTTGGTATCGTGATCTTAGGCGCGTAACCCGAGACCTGTGCCGAACTAGCCGGCGTTATAACCCCTGAGACGGCGGTGCTGTTAAGCGCCTCCGAATCTTCAACACTGGTCGTCAGGAGTAGGATGCGAACCCCTCCACCTCCATAAAATTTGCAGGACACCAAATGAACAACATCTGGTGCGTTCACACCCTGAACATTGGTTACGAGATGCGCGGGGGGGGGGGACGTCCGCTCGCAAATTCCAATTAGGTTTGATTATTTTGAGCGGATTGGTGGTAAAATTCGAAATTATAAAGAAAAAATGGAATGCAAATGGGGTGCGGCTCCATTCAGCGCAACACGAAGCGGGAGAGGGTTAGTAATGAACAGCGTAACGAGCCGTTCAGCACGAAGAAAACGCTCCACCCACCAGTTCAACCACGTGGTCACAGCATGCGTCATGGCAAACGAAGCAGGACGACGACGCGTTACATTAACGACTTCATGCACGATTGGCGGATGCCTTGGACAGTGGAGTGTGATGAGAATTATATTGAGAGTTACAAATTAATTGGACGAGCTTTACGGCAGGCAGACCGAGGTTCAGGAAAATTATGTGCACAGGGAATCACAACAATTGGCCGATGCACAGGACCGAATTTGGTGGCTGGAAAATGACAGCCAACACAGGCGAGGAACTACATGGAGAAATGATGACAGTAGAGTGGTTTACCCATAGGTTGTTGGAACATGAGAAGAGCAAACTGAACAAGGAAATAGAGGAGGAGCAAATTAGTAACTCCGGGGATAGGAAGAGCTTGGAGAAGGAGAATGGAAAATAAAGCTGGAAAAGGAAAAACGGGAACACGATTTGGAATTGAAACAACTGAAGGAAAAG
>CM068953.1:25230814-25246701 GCA_035128595.1 Eptatretus atami | reverse complement strand
CGAGCTGACAAAAGACAGGAGCGGAGCTGGAGGTGGCAGAGTTAAAGATGCTGCGATTCTCGTTGGGAGTGAGAGGATGGACAGGATAAGAAATGATATATTAGAGGGACAGCGCAGGTAGGACGATTTGGAGACAAAGTGAGAGAGGCGAGATTGAGATGGTTTGGACATGTGCACAGGAGGGAAGCGGAGTATATTGGGAGAAGGATGCTGAGGATGGAGACGCCAGGTAGGAGGAGAAGAGGAAGGCCAAAGAAGAGGTTCATGGATGCTGGGTCGCGGTGAGGGCGGACATGCGGGTGGTTGGAGTGTCGATGGAAGATGTGGAGGATAGAGCGAAATGGAGACAGATGATCCGCTGTGGCGACCCCTAACGGGAGCAGCTGAAGGAAGAGGAAGAAGATATATATATGTATATACAAACACTACATGGCTAAAATATGTGGACACCCCTTCTAATTCATGGAATCGGCTATTTCAGCCACACCCATTGCTGTCAGGTGTATAACATCAAGTACACAGCCATGCAATCTACATAGACAAACATTGGCAGTAGAATGGGTCGTACTGAAGACCTCAGTGACTTTAAATGTGGCACCGTCATATGATGCCACCTTTCTAACAAGTCAGTTCGTCAAATTTCTTCCCTGCTAGAGCTACCCTGATTTCTGCCCTGCTCGAGCTACCCCGGTCAACTGTAAGTGCTGGTATTGTGAAGTGGAAACATTTAGGAGCAATAACAGCTCAGCCACAAAGTGGTAGGCCATACAAGCTCACAGAACAGAATCACAGAGTGCTGAAGCGCGTAGTGCGTAAAAATCGCCTGTCGTCGGTTGCTACACTCACTAACGAATTCCAAACTAACTCTGGAAGCAACGTCAGCACAAGCACTGTTCGTCAAGAGCTTCATGAAATGGGTTTCCATAGCCGAG
Source organism: Eptatretus atami (assembly GCA_035128595.1). Taxonomy (NCBI): domain Eukaryota; kingdom Metazoa; phylum Chordata; class Myxini; order Myxiniformes; family Myxinidae; genus Eptatretus; species Eptatretus atami. Next base: position 25,245,769 of record CM068953.1, on the reverse strand, counting down.
CACCGCACACAAGCCTAAGATCACCATGCGCAATGCCAAGAGTCGGCTGGAGTGGTGTGTAAAGCTCACTGGCATTGGACTCTGAAGCAGTGGAAACGCGTTCTCTGGAGTGATGAATCACGATTCACCAACTGGCAGTCCGACAGACGAATCTGAGTTTTGCGGATGCCAGGAGAACACTACCTGCCCGAATGCATAGAGCCAACTGTAAATTTGGTGGAGGAGGAATAATGGCCTGGGGCTGTTTTTCATGGTTCCGGCTAGACCCCCTTAGTTCCAGTGAAGGGAAATCTTAACGCTGCAGCATACAATGATATTCTAGACGATTCTGTGCTTCCAACTTTGTGGCAACAGTTTGGGAAAGGCCCTTTCCTGTTTCAGCATGACAATGTCCCCGTGCACAAAGTGAAGTCCACACAGAAATAGTTTGTTGAGATCGGTGTAAAATAATTTGACTGGCCGACACAGAGCCCTGACATCAACCCCATCGAACACCTTTGGGATGACTAGGAACGCCGACTGTGAGCCAGACCTAATCGCCAACATCAGTGCCTGACCTCACGAATGCTCTTGTGGCTGAATGGAAGCAAAGCCCGGCAGCAACGTTCCAACATCTAGTGAAAGCCTTCCCAGAGAGTGGAGCTGTTATCGCAGCAAGGGGGGGGGGGACCAACTCCATATTAATGCCCATGATTTTGGAATGAGATGTTGGATGAGCAGATGTCCACATACTTTTGGTGATGTGGTGTATATATATAATATATATATATATATATATATATATATATATATATATATTATATATATATATATATATATATATACTTACATATACATCTCTATTAATTTTCAAAAAGTTACAGATTCGGAAGAAACTGGAGGCGTAGGTATGCTATGAGCCAATTAAGAAATTAATTATTTTACGATTGTTATCTATTTATTTTAATTGTGGAATTAATCAATCTATTATTGTACACTGCTCCTTTCCATTTCCTTCTCCATGTGCTGCATGGTGCCATTGCTGCAGCCCGAAACGTCGCGCTAGAGGATGTTATTTATTTGTTTAGCATGGGGTGGTGTACTTTGAATGTATCTCTACCTGTTTGAATGTTTATTTATATTTGCATACAGAACATAAATATTTAAATGCAATTGGTTCAACTTGTGCAAGCCAAGCTCCACCCTGTTGCGGCCGTTTGCCGCGCATTTGTACATTAGCCTTGATTTGATCCTGCGATGTATTGACTGGACCAGCTTGAGTCATAACTTTCTTTGCTGCTGTGAGACGGCAACACTTGATGATCTGTAAACTGCCTATTTGCATTTGCTGTTTCGCGGGGCTGCGGTCATGTGTTTCTCTTAGGCCAATCACCTTGTTTTTTTTTAATGATGCTCTAGCTATTTTGGATCTAGTGCACCAAGTAAGTAGAGTCGGTGTTATGCATGCTTTTTTGTAATCTTATGAATCCAGCCCCAATGTGAGCCACATTTTACTGTTTCACCTTGGCCAAAAACCCTAAAGCGGTCGCCATCTTGTTACTACGTATATTTTGTGTAATGGTAACCTTTTTCTGGCCATCAAATAATTTTGATTATCGATTGATCGGTGCGGCCTGTGTCTCCATCCTGATGCCGGATGAGGTTTATTGGGATATGCTCTTTATTATACCTAGTCTGTTGATATTTGCAGAGCATTATTATGAAGTTTTGTGCATTGCAAGTATGTGCATCGCCCTCTGGGGCCATGCCGACCAGATGCTCTCATATCCGTAAATCAATTTAAACATACATCACCGGAAGCCATGCTGACGTGTCTTGTATATGGAACTTATTTGTGCATTTTGGTTGTTGCTGTGGATTTGCATGCAAGAAAGATGTAAATGAAAGATGTGACATCTGCTTCGTCAGTGATCTTTTATAGCAACATTGAAAATCGTTCTGGGGTGATAAGCCATGTTTATAAACGGGTATTGCCATTACACATAACACGCCCCTCTCTCCACTGAGGCGGGCACTTGACATGCAACACTCGGTTGCCCAAGGTACCGTTATTTAATGTTCTTACATCAATTAGATTGAAATTCAAATTTTACATCGGGACGTTGACCGGAAGGTCCACATGTAACAGTAATGCAACACAGCAAATTTGGGGAAAATTGGGAAAGCGGTTCAGAACACACATAAGGAACAAACAAACAGACTAGTTATTTTATAAAAAATAGATATAGCTGCTGTAAACCCCTTGGAATATATAATTCTGCTTGAAATAAAACTCATCTGAGTGGCCTGAGAGCCTTTTTGTCACGGCAGCTATCATTGCTCCATCAACCTCAAATCTGGTTTCATGTAGAGCTAACAATTGAACCGTTTCCATAGCAGAATTTATTTTTGCTCCAAGTGTGATCGTCTGTTCAGATATCTCAGGTTCCCTCTTCCATAGCACCACGTTTGTGATCGATGCGTCATTGATAGACATCATGGTGAAACGGTTTAGTGCTTTTAGAGTTGCTTAATGAAAGGTAAATGTAATAAGTTTTTTTTTAATGTTATTACGAAGCTTCTCTGCAGAGAAAAGTAAACTATGTGTTTGCGCATATGTTATTAACATTACCAGACTTAGTGCATTCCACATTGTGTGCACATAATTTTAACATCTTATTCTCATTCACTTTCCTTTTACTGTCACTCTATTTAAACGTTGCAGATGTACAAGCTAGAGCCCACATTTTCCTTGAGTTTGAGTTTTGATGCTTTAATTGAAATACATGGAGCTTACAGACCAGGGTATCCCTGCCGAAAAAGGGGTCTGTTGATTCAAAGTAAAGGGTCATGCCTTTGCATTTGTATGATTTGGGTCTTTTATGACTAATATTGCTAGTACTATACGACTAGTACTACTAGTAAACCACCACTAACTTGTGGGGTCAGCCGAGTAAAGATTTTGGCCCAAAACTTTCACGAACTTTCTGGCACGTCTGACGTTTGACTGAAGGTGATTTGAGTACTTGTTAGGAATTTGTTCAGAGTGACTGTGATAACTCACCTAATCTTTGCAAAAGACACCATGGGAAGGTTAACGTCCACCGACTACCAGTGCTAGCAGATGGGTCCTCCAGCATAACATCCTTCCAATAGATGGTTAACACCAGGATGGCGTAGCTGGATCAAGACTCTAACCCCTGCTAAACAGCTCAAAGGTGAGTGCGCATACCTCTAAACTATCTTTCCATCCCAGATTAAGGTCCATAACTAGTATAAGAATCCTTTTTGTACCAGTGAAGACAAATGAAAAGGGAGATAAAATGTAACATGCACAGAATCTTTTGTTATATCATTGTGAAAATTTGATTGTTTCAAGAGGGGTACCCAGCATTGCCAGGCAACATCAGGTTCCTCTTCCCATCCCACCCCTTCCCCTGCCTCTTCCCACTTCACCCCTTGAGGGACAAATTCATCGATATGGCTGAAATAATGATGCTACAGATGTTTATCCTCTTCGCCATGTCATGAATCTGGGTGTGTTCAGTTCCCAAGTTTCTTGTACAGTGCTCGCCAAGTGGCTTAAGTACTCAAGCAAGCACTCCAGTAGAAACCGTTGATAAGGAACAGCTGTCTTGGTAAGTGCTAGCTCGCTGATTGGGACATCTGGAGACAGCAATGGACATCTCAACAGCATACAGTTCATCCAAAACACCGACAAAAGGATTTTTGTTTTTTAATTAAAGACTTCAAATATTAATCATGACGATGTTTGTTGTAATGAAAACGTACCTTGAAAACATACCTTTAAAATGTACATACTAAACTCAGAGGTGATGTTGAGCGTGTGAAAGTGGACGTGCACATTTCATACATAACTTTGAGGTGTACATGCACATAACTTCTTTAAAGTGTACATGTACATAATAAATATCTCTCGGGAATTTCCTCGGCCTCTCGACTAATTAATTATGGATGCAGGTATTTCACGACCAAGCTGATTTTAATGATAATGTTACATGTCCATCAGTTTGTCTATAAGCCTTGAAATGTCGGGCAAAAACCCCCAAATTATTTTTTTTTGAAAAAAGAAAACCAAAAAAACCCCCCAAAAAGCGCTTATGATACACCCACAGACACACCCACCCACATACACAAACTCAGCTTTCTATATTTATATTAGATTACAACACTACAACTATAAATAGTGTATAATTGTTAAGAACCCCTCGATTTTGGGAAGACCTGGGTCCACAAGGTAAACTGAGACTCCCCCAAGTCAAACAAGGCCCCCACACGTCTCTCTCCGACAGCGGTTTGAAAAGTTATGGACCGATTAACACGCTGCGTGCAATATATTTATGACGTACGCAGTTGATCCTTTTTCCTGCGGTTATCGTCGTTATCAATTGAAATGGTATCTAAGTAACCTGACCACGAAGTAATAAGGGGGCCTTGGGTTTAAGAAAGGTTTCAAGGAAAAGCTTAAGGAATATTTGAATATGCAATGATCCTCAAATTAAGGATGTCCTTCAGGGGAAACTTGAGGAAATATTGAAGGAAATCCTCAAATCCTTCCCTTAAAATGCTTTATGCCACCGGGCCTCAGGTTTCAGCTGATACTCCTTTACCCACAAACCCATCCAGGTGCATCCAAGTGAGCCTTTTTCAAAAAATAATTTCAAAAAGAACCCAGATTGAGAAAAAAATGAAATAATTCTGGCTGCCAGACCATATGACTTATGAATAATTATTAATTATCACTGTGGTATCCTCAAGGTTTGAGGAACATGTGTGTGAAGTTTCCCCTCGATCTTTCAAGCTGTTCCGGAGAAGAAGATTTTTGAAGGTTTATTCTTTTTAAAAAAATCATAGCTGCCAAACCATGTGACCGATCACATCATAGGTGGGAACTTTTTGTTCCTCATGGATAGGCGATCATACCTGTAAAGTTTCACCTCAATCTGTTCAGACGTTTTGGAGAAGATGATTTTTGAAGGTTTTTATGTTAAATAACATATGGCTGCTGAACCACATGACCAATGACGTCATCAATTTTCTTCTCCCATACGATTTAGCCATAGATGACCATCAATAATTTTCATACTGATCGGATAAAGTGCTGGACGGATGCAATTATGACGTCATAACGAAGGCACCTATGACGTCATGATTAACAACACGTCTTCCGCGGAGGGAGTACTTGACATCTGCCATGTTTCAATTTTTCCATGGAGCGGATTCGGAGATTAAGAGCTCCATTTTTTGTTCTTTTTTTTCCAACATGGCTGCCACACCACATGACCTATGACGTCATAATTATCATTAAAAAGTTTTCATCATTATAATTTTCACCTATGGTGAAGATTTAATGTTAATCGGACAAGCATTTACGGTGAAAATTAATTTAAAAGGGAACTAGCATCCGTTGAAGACAAAGTCTTCGATATCCCCCGCCATAGTAAATGAGGACAAGTAGCAAAATTGGCATCAGTTCATTTGTATTCTTATGTTGTGTGTACCTAAATTTCGATAAAGAAATAGTTAATAGTTTTGACAACTATGCTTGAAACGAAGGTTGAACCTCAATCAATTATTTCTTAGATACCCAACTTGTTTCCGATGGAAAGTGACAGAATTTTTGTTGGGGGGAAATCTCTAAATATCAAAAAGGCCAGCCTTATGGCACCGCTTGCGTATGTTACCAAAAATTTCGTAAAGTATATCTTGACAGGATTTGTAGTTAAGCTCCATGGAAACGAAATGTGATGGACGGATACGGACGTACAGATGGCCGTACGGGATGGACGGAACCCATTTCTATATCCCCGGCCAAATTCCGTGAGTTGGCGGGGTGAAATAAGCACAAAAATGCGGCGGAACCGGAATGTAATTAATAACTAGCATCCGTTGAAGACAAAGTCTCGATATCCCCCGCCATAGTAAATGAGGCAAGTAGCAAAAGGCATCATTCAATTTATTCTTGATGTGTTGTACCAAATTTCATAAAGAAATAGTTAATAGTTTTTAACTATGCTCTGGAACAAAGGTTAACCTCAATCAATTATTTCTTAATACCCAACTTGTTTCCATGGAAAGTGACAGAATTTTTTTTGGGGGATCTCTAAATATCAAAAGGCACCAGTTCACCCTTGCTTGATATGTGTACCAAATTTCGTATAATATATCTTGAGGGGATTTGTAGTTAAGCTCCGGAAACGAAATGTGACGACGGACGGACGGACGGAACCCATTTCTATATCCCCCGCCAACTGTTGCGGGGATAATAACGAAGAATACACAGAATAAAAACAATAGTTACCCAGCCTGTAAGCTTGGTACCCCATTATTCAAAGTCAGACACAACAATGCGCATTGTTACACGATATATGAAACAAATAATTCCTTCAAAGTCTTAAGGGCTGTCACACTTGACGATTTAGGCAGCAATGGCAAGCATATAAAAATGTAGTAAACGTTGGCGTACGCTGAAATTGATGTTTTTTTAAAGTTTTGGTCGTATTCATAAGTGTTGGTCGTATGCATAACTATATAACGGGCACAGACGTTTCGTTGTCTTTATGATAACTTATACCAACGAATGCTTAGCCTGTTGTAGGCTTCACAACCTATGCCCAACGATAGTTAACTTAGGCATAGCGCGCTGCACGTATCGCCGCCGAACTCGTGGCGTAGCCTGTTAAAAACCTGCCGCACGCCGATTTAAATCATAACCGGCTGAAAATTGGAAGGGTCAACACGCAGTCACACCTTGACGATTTAGCCAGCGTATGCCGACTATGAAAATTTTCAACCAAGCTGGCACACGTCGAATACGTTATGGGGTAAGTTGTGTATACGTTAAGAGCACGCTGAAAAACGATGAATGTATTGTTCTATATTTCGTGGTACGTTTAGTACGTCGTGAAATTTCAAGCATGCTGAAAATTTACGACGTACTCGCCGTATGGCTCACACGTTCCGCTAGCTGGGAATAAGTTGTAGGCACGATATGCGATCGTTGACACACGTCGACACAAGTTCCTTGTAAGTTACTCATAAGTGAAACACTCGAGGGAATGTTTAGCATACCCGAAACTTATTTTCTCCGTCAAGGCACATTTTCTTTTTTTCTCCTTGGCTCCGTGAAGGCACGTGACGAAATATCTGAGTTGTTGTTTTGTTGTTTTTTTTTTATTTTTTTAGTCTATCACGAATTTAAAATATATTCGGACATTTGCTTTTAAGTTTCGACGTCGACGTGACAATATCCTCAAACAAAATATTCACAGAGGAGGACTAAGAATAAGACATGAGCAAACTGAAGAGGCAATCGGACGTGACGGAACGGACGTGACGAAATATCGGAAGTTTTTTTTTTTTTTTTTAAACGCTGCCAATCGCCATTATACGGTAGCTGTAAATTAGAAACACGTTCAGTAAGTTCTGTGTGTCGCAGAAGACGTCAATATGTGCGTTGGAGGTACGTTACACATAGGTTCAAAGCACGTTACTCATAGGTTAGAAATAAGTTTTGGGTACGCTAAGCATTACCTCGACGTGTTTCGACTTATGAGTAACTTACATAAGTAACGTTGCCTCGACGTGTGTGTCAACGATCGCATAACGCTGCCTCGACGTGCACTGTGCAACGATCGTGTAACGTGCCTACAACACGTTACTCATAGGTTATAAATAAGTTTCGGGTACGCTAATCATTACTCGACGTGTTTCGACTTATGAGTAACTTACAAGTAACGTGTTGTCGACATGTGTCAACTGATCGCTCATAACGCCTGCCTACAACTTATGGCCAGCGTAGCGGAAATGTGAGTCATACGCTGGCATACGTCGTAAAATTTCAACATGCTAAAATTTGAGGACAACAAAGTACAACGATGAAAGCCAGCTACTACGACGTATGGCATGTTTTTTTAGCGTGCTCTTAAGTATACAAAACTTACCCATAACGTATTCGACGTGTGTCAGCGTTTTAGACAAATTTTTCATAAGTCGGCATACGCTGGCTAAATCGTCAAGGTGTGACAGCGCCTTTAGGCTCGTGAAAGAGTTTGTTTGTACATCGCCTGCAAAACAATGAAATGGCTGTGTGGAGATATTTATATAATCAACATGAGCATTTGGAGGATGTGTATAATACATAGGTGCATTAAGGCAATAAATGCCAGATTTGAACCTGAGGTCACATCATTATGACGTTAGAGATTGGATGTCAAGAACAAGAGAATGACCCAAATAAACTTAACATTCACAACAAACCTGATGTGTGCACGTTTCACAAAGCAGTTGCAAATTCTAAAAATCACAATGTTAAGACTACATACAGTGTGTGTTGCCCACGATGAAAGAGACAGTATGATTAGCAAAGAACGAGATGAAGGTAATATACATGATGAGCCAAAACATTATGACCACTGACAGGTGAAGTAATATACATTGATTATCTTGTTACAATGGCACCTGTCAAGGGTGGATATATATTAGGCAGCAGTGAACAGTCATTCTTGAAGCTGATGTGTTGGATGCAGGAGAAATGGGCAGGAGTGAAGAGCTGGCGACTTTGACAAGGGCCAAATTGTTATGGCCAGATGACTGGGTCAGAGCATCTCTAAACGGCAAGGCTTGTGGGTGCTCCCGGTCAGCAGGGTGAGTACCTACCGACAGTGGTCCGAGGAGACAAACCACAAACCGGACAAGGGTTGGGCGCCCAAGCTCATCGATGCACGAGGGCAACGAAGGCTATCCCTCTGGTCGAACGACAGAAGGTCACTGTGGCACAAGTCACAGAAAATTTTTAATGTGTGGTCACGGGAGGAATGTGTCACCAATCCACAGTGATCGCACCTGCTGTGTATGGCTTCGTAGCTGCAGACCAGTCAGGGTGCCCATGATGGCCCTGTCCACCGTCGAAAGCACCTCCATTGGGCACGCGAGCGTCGCGAACGGACCTTGGAGCAGTGGAAGAAGTCGCCTTGTCCATGAGTCCCGTTTTCGTTTAGATCACGTGGATGGCCATGTACATGTGTGCCGTTTACCTGGGGAAGTGATGGCACCAGGATGCACTGTGGGAAGACTAAAAGCCGGAGGAAGAGGTGTGATGCTCTGGGAATGTTCTGCTCGGAAACCCTGGGTCCGGCCATTCATGTGGACGTCAATATGACACGTGTCACCACTTAAACATCGTTGCAGACCAGGTACACCCTTCATGGCAATGGTATTTCCTGATGGCAGTGGCCTCTTTCAGCAGGATAATGCGCCCTGGCACACTGCTGCACATTGTTCGGGAATGGTTTGAGGAACATGATGAAGTGTTCACGGTGTTGCCTGGCCCCAATTCTCCAGATCTCAATCCGATTGAGCATCTGTGGTGTGCTGGACCGACAAGTCTGATCCACGGCGGCTCCACCTCGCAATCTTACAGGACTTGAAGGATCTGCTGCTAATGTTTTGGTGCCAGATATCCACAGGACACCTTCAGGGTCTTGTAGAGTCCATGCCTGTCGCTGGTCGGTGCGTGTTGTTGGCGGCACACAAGAGGCCAACAGCATATTAGGCAGGTGGTCATAATGTTTGGGCTCATTCAGCTGCATATTTGTTAAGGGTGCTGATATACAGGCTTGCTCTTGTAAAAATGTACCTTGGAATCATTAACAGGCTGTGGGATGCCAGGCAATGCCACATTCCCAGCTGGTATTACACCATGTGACATATTTACACCTGCTTCTGCCAGGGATTAAACCCAGAAATCCATCAGGTTCATGATGAAAGACATCCACATGGGATATGGTATGTTTAACTTGGGTTACCTACATCGTGAGGCAGGGAGTTCGGATGGGAACACTAACAGGACAATCCAATTTGGCAGGAAGATTGTCTCGACAGTGGGGAATGCTGGTATACAACAGTCTTTTTGGGCCTTAAAGGTCATTCCTTCAAAACTCAGGTTGTTTTCATGTCCTTGGGCCTAACATATAAGCTACCTATGTATGGGGATCAAACTTAAATATCATGACATGGCCATTATAGGACCAATTACCTCTTCTTCTCTCTGAGTTTCCAGGTCCAATTAATCTTGATGGTCCAAGAGATGTCTTCAAAAGAGTAAACAATTCGATTTTGCTTTGAATTTGCAAGATTGATAAGTGTTGCAATAATGTGATAACTTATTCGGGAGCAGGCTGTCAGGAGGATTCAAACTCGTCAAGAACCGTCCTTTCGTGGGGTGTTCGGAGGTTTGCCATCCAAAATCATCCTCATCATAGAGCATCCTTCAGCCCACATGTTATTAAGGCCAGTTGTACCGACTGTAATTATCTGAGCATTAAAGTCCTTGGCAAGACTAGGCCTTTGGGCTGGTAATATTACCACTAATAAAATGGAACATGAATGCTATGTGAAACCAGAGGTATTAACTGAGAGAATATATTTAATTATGTAAAGTAATTGATAGTTATTTGAATGTAAATATGTAATGCGCAGGTGTTTGGACCAAATAGCCTCTTCCTGTGTTCTCTTGGTTTCAAAAGAAAAATGATTTTGAATTCAGAAAATAAAATAATTCCCTTGAAGTTGGAGTGTGCTATGTGGCCTAAAATGTATTGCAGGTTTTTATGACTCAAGGTCAGAGCCCTCGTAGAAAAGATTAATTAATTATTAGCCTGGGGTTATGGAGGGAGCCATTTTCATAAAACGAGTGGAAAGTTTTGAGTATAAATGGAGGTTGAAATTCTTCAAAGTTTGCTTTGGTGGTAGGGGCCTTCTCTGGTTTTACATCCTGCCAGTTGCCTGAGGTTCCTATCAATTGCCTGTGGTCAACTTGGTGAACTCTGAGGTCACCATTGCTCTGAATCATCCGTACGTGCAAACTGTCCCTTGGAGATCTATCTTATTCAGGGGATGATGTCAGGAATGCAAGTGGTCACTAGGTTTTCTGACGGGGTAGTCACAGCTTACTTTACAAAATAATATGGCATCTATCAACCCTGACTATTGAAACATATACTGTTGTGGGCCGGGGTTCGGTGGCGATAAATGACCACTAGGTGGAGCAGTAGAGCCGTCTCCCACCGAACACCCGGAATTAAAAGGTCGTCACCCCAGATAACTCCGGAGTCGACGGGCCACTTAAAGGACTGTGATCGCCAATTCTCTGACGGCGTGGGGTAGGGTCAATAGCCAAATTTCAATATACCTAAGTACCCACGTCGTCAAATTACCGGGGAAATCACACCCTCGGCCGACTCTGTCCGATCCGAGTCGCAGGTAACGACTCGGATCCGGCGTAACCGATCGGAGTTCCCAGAGCCACGCCGGTCCCAATGACAACTTACGGCACCAACGGCCTTACTATTTCTCAAACCCACACCGTGCTGGGTCAATGAAAGAAAACACGAATAACGTACTGGAACATTTAACACGGGGGTTTATTTATAAACAACAATCGGGGAGGGGAGCACACAAAGAGCAGAGTTATCCGAATAAAAGAAATGCAGGCAATGTACAGTGAGTGAAAAGCACTTAACAGTTCTACTTTAAAAGATTGGCGCCACAACACACACACAACACCACACACCACCCCAAGAAATGGTAGCCGCAGCCTTTATTTGCCTTCAGCACTGGAGGAAAGGCATGCTGAAGGGCAGGGGCCTATTCTTGCACCTGTCCGCCTCATGTGGTCGCAGCTTGTCGCGTGGCGGGACTCGAACCGCGCCCAATAGCGCAGGCATCCACAGCAACCAGGGCCAGGAATGACGCAATGGAACGCCCAGCCAAGCACGGGAACGGACCAGACGAGACGAGCACCCGTGGGTAGACGAGAACGCCAGCAGGCAAGACGAGGCTTCTTCTCTTTCTCCTTCTTTTCGACGATGTGGCGAACCTTCCCTTCCTCGACTGCTCGCCACCTACACTTATCCTTCCCCTCCCCTGCGGGTCGAGGGAACCGCTCTGAGGGACTCGCCTCCGGATTGGACGAGAGGTTGTCGGGCGACTAGTTGCCGCCCCTCATTGGTCGGGCCGAACACTCCATCTGGCCAAGGCGGAGCCAGCCCTGAGGTGATGACCTTCCCTGATTGGACAAGGGGTGGTCCGGTGGAAGGGGCAACGACCACACTCCCCCATACGTGTCTGAGAACCCAGACGGAAGGCTGTCGGGCCGGCCACATTGATTGGAGAGCTCACTGTGAGGCGGAGGGAACCTGCACCCCTGTACGTCTGCACGTGGGCGATGGATGGCGATGGTGCGAAAACGAAGGATGCTTGAAGATGTAAAAAAAACCAGCGATAAAGAAACTTCGCAGCACACACATGTAATTCCCATTAGACAGAAGGAAGAATTCTAACTATAAACACATACTTATCGAAATAACTGAACTATGGGACTGCTGGCTGTTTGTGTGCAAAAGCTGCCAGATCCGTAACAATACAACGCCGATCACGAAATCGGTATTATTAGATAAGGTGCACTGCCAAGTGGTTCATCAGAAGCCGTTGCAACAAGTGGATCACGGGATCAATGGAATTTTCTTTGAGGAATGTTGAGAGCACTGAAATGAGCCGCAATGTGCATGTGACCACATGATTGGCTAAATGCGTGATATGTCACAGTTTGTGTTATGCAGGATTTTTCCCATGGTGTCGTACTCGGGTCAAAGGGGAACGCCTGGAAAAGATGCCGACAAGCTGGTGTACTCGTCATATATCTGGCTTCCTGCCTTCTCCAGTGGATGACCTGGCCAACATTGTACCACACAGCAAATTCAAGGTTCAGATTTGCAAACTTGCTATGATCAACCTTGAATGATGCAACGTGGTGGTGGTGTGCACCACTCGGCTTATTGTGCCCCTGGAACTAATTTCGATATCATCCATCCATCCTCTATGGACCATACTTGTGCAGAGCGTTGTGCTGCCTAAGCAGTGTCCTGGGCTATTGGGCACAATGCCCGCGGGTCGCATCTGACACAGGATACCAGCAAGCTGGCACTTTTTGCCGACCCTTCGAGAAGGATGACAGGCAGTCAACCCCACGCTGGTATTAATCAACCAGTGAGCAGGATTTTAATCATGGATCTGAGGATGCCAAGCCCAAATTTTCGATATCAATAACTCGTAATCCTTCCCAGAATGTTCTTTAATTTAAGTTTGAAGGATCATGACAGTACATTTGATTTAGAATTGATGTGAAAGTTGAAGCGTATAACCCATTTTCACATGCATATGCACCGATTTGGATTTGCATGCTTAGCATGGATACATTTGCTCTTTGAAATGTAAAACATGCCTCTTCTAATATAACTGAAACTGATTCTACATAGTACTAGAAGCACCCTGCGGGAGCCTGAGAGGCAGTCATGTTGTCTTTATGATATGATACCATATCCGCAAGTTTACCCACCCTACAGGTCGTTACTTCCAAGCATGGCCCCAACACGTTCTTCAGGCCCATTTATTTGGGTGAGTTTAATAGCAACGGACTGCGGGCCTCAATTACTCCCAAAAATAAATAACAACTTGGGTTAAGTTTATGAAGCAAAAGTATGCATACTGCTTCTGTGCACATATAATACACTGGTTATACAGCTCGGATAACTCCAATTGCACCCACCCTTCCCCCAAAGGAAGAAAATGCCAACATGGGTTAAAAAAAAATTTTTTTTTCAAAACTTGATGGAATCAAATGAAACTTGCACATGCACAACTTCAGGATGCCCTCATGAATCCCTGAACGTTTCAGTTTCCAAGGTGAAATCCTCTCGGAGGAGTAGATGATACATATATAGTATACATAAATTACATAAATTGGGAGCATGCGCCACAGCACGTCGCTGCGTCCACTTTCTGCCAGTACTACAAGGGCCTCTGTCTGGCCATCCCCCAGGCAGATGCCTGGCCAATCCCCATCTCTTAGGGATAGGACATTCCAGGCACCCACCAAAAGGGATCGCCTCAGGTTAACCCAAAGAGACCGCCGTCTGGTGGATGACACCTCAACACCACCCCGACACACTCTACCGCAATATACTCCGTGGTTTCCCTCCTATCATCAAAGATTAGGGGTCCTGAAGACTTTGCCCCAATCCCCTTATCCAGTGTGCTGCCCTGCAAAGGGAAGCTGCATCGAGGTACTCCCACAGAGTGGGTTTTTGGTTCGCGGGGCACTGTGACCAGTGCCTGGAATTAACCATAGGCAGACAAGCATTGCCTTAGGGCCACCAAAAAGTTTGGGCCACAAATAATATTAGAGGGATTAATATAAACTATTTTCTTTTCACTATTAATATTTGTCTTTTTTTGTTGTATTAAATTTATTTTGTTCTGAATCAGTACTTTTGTCTGTGGGTCCATTTCCATGAGCCGGAGATCTAAGTGAATTTTTTCAGCCATTCTCTAAAATTTTCAAAAAATTGCTTAGTGCGTCAGCGAGGCTTAATCCGACACTGCAGTGACTACTCATTTTCGTTGTGTCTGTGTGTCTGTCTGACCTTGTCTGTTTGTGACTCTCTCCAGAGCATAGCCTCTGACGCTTTGATGAATCTTGATGAAGCGTTGCGAACAAGCTTAGATAGCATGCGTCTAGTGTGTCTTTTGTATTGAGGGGCGTCCCCACGCCCCGTGTGGCGAGCCACGCCCACTTGAACTTTTTTCTCGAATTTTTTCTCGACAATTTCATTTCCTTAGAAGCTGGCATAATGTCCATAAGTACAACATATAAAAAATCCGATTTGATTTGGTCAATTTTGACGGAGGAGATAGGTTTTTACGGTAGGGCTTCCTCAAAAGGTTCCACTATAGGCCAGTAAAATTAGCCCCAAAATTTGGCAAAGGTCAAAATAATTGCAATAGAATTAATTTTTTCACAATGCATTTTTTAATGTCTCTAGTTGAACATACTAAAAGTCTACCACAGTCAACTGATGGGAAATATGACAAAATTACGTTTTTCAACAATGATGT